>CM053026.1:23783378-23821879 GCA_028564925.1 Lithobates sylvaticus
CAGGACTTCTAGTGTGTTAGTGGCATCACACAGAGCTCCCATATTTTCTTCCCAGAAGCACCCACAGGACTTCTAGTGTGTTAGTGGCATCACACAGAGCTCCCATATTTTCTTCCCAGAAGCACCCACAGGACTTCTAGTGTGTTAGTGGCATCACACAGAGCTCCCATATTTTCTTTCCAGAAGCACCCATAGGACTTCTAGTGTGTTAGTGGCATCACACAGAGCTCCCATATTCTCTTCCCAGAAGCACCCATAGGACTTCAATTGTGTGTTAGTGGCATCACACAGAGCTCCTATATTTTCTTCCCAGAAGCACCCACAGGACTTCTAGTGTGTTAGTGGCATCACACAGAGCTCCCATATTTTCTTCCCAGAAGCACCCATAGGACTTCTAATGTGTTAGTGGCATCACACAGAGCTCCCATATTTTCTTCCCAGAAGCACCCACAGGACTTCTAGTGTGTTAGTGGCATCACACAGAGCTCCCATATTTTCTTCCCAGAAGCACCCACAGGACTTCTAGTGTGTTAGTGGCATCACACAGAGCTCCCATATTTTCTTCCCAGAAGCACCCACAGGACTTCTAGTGTGTTAGTGGCATCACACAGAGCTCCCATATTTTCTTCCCAGAAGCACCCACAGGACTTCTAGTGTGTTAGTGGCATCACACAGAGCTCCTATATTTTCTTCGCAGAAGCACCCATAGGACTTCTAGTGTGTTAGTGGCATCACACAGAGCTCCTATATTTTCTTCTCAGCAGCACCCACAGGACTTCTAGTGTGTTAGTGGCATCACACAGAGCTCCTATATTTTCTTCTCAGCAGCACCCATAGGACTTCTAGTGTGTTAGTGGCAGCAAACAGAGCTCCTATATTTTCTTGTCAGCAGCACACATAGTACCTATAGTGTGTTAGTGTCAGCACCCATAGGACCTACAGTGTGTTGTGAGCACACATAGGAGCTCTATTTTTTATACTATATACACTACCGACTACAATGGCTGGAAGACCGCCAAGGAGAGGCAGAGCGTGCAGAGGCAAGAACACAGGGCAGGCAGGCTCTGTTTCTAGAGACAACAGTGCTGGCCGTGGACGTGGTCGTGCATCGTCATCAGCACGTGGCCATGGGACACGCTTGTCTTTGTTTTCGGCAGCTGGACATGTGGAGCCGCATCATGCTGAAGGCTTGGTAGAATGGATGACCAAGCCCTCCTCATCCTCCTCATCCTCTCTCACCCAGGCTCAGGGTACTGGCAGAGCACCTGCCAATGCGTACTCAATGGCATCATCAGCCACCCCTTCCCTAGACCCACCATGTCCTCCTGAGGAGTCCCCGAACTCTTTGAGCACAGTGTTGGGTACATGCTCAAGGAGGATGCCCAACGATTCGAAGGCTCGGATGATGATACCCAGCTTGAGGAAGTCAGTAGTGTGCACGCAGAGAGAGGGGATGCTGAAGGACAGCAATCTGGCAGTACTGTTCCACCAGCTGCAGCTTACTGCCAGGTTTTCTCTAGTGGTGAAGAGGGAGGGGATGATGAGGTCACTGACTCCACGTGGGTGCCTGAAGGGAGAGAGGAGGAGGAGGAGGAGGACGAGGAGGAGGAGGATGCGGCATCACATGTCCAACGAGTCAGGATGCCCCCTGGAGGCCAGCTAGAGGCCAGCACAGCAACTGTACCACACCGCAGAGCTCCGCCTGTGCAGGGCGCTGCCTCTGCACGTTATCAGAAAAGTTCTTTGGTGTGGGCCTTTTTTGAGACGAGTGCATCAGATCGCACCACTGCTATTTGCAATATTTGTCTCAAGCGTATCTCGCGTGGCCAAAACATCAGCCGCTTAGGCACCACAAGCATGAGCAGACATATGTCGACCTGCCATGCAGCTCGTTGGCAAGCACACATAAAAGACCCACACCAAAGAACAAAGCGGACCTCTCCTTGCTCCTCATCAGCTGGGATCTCCACCCCCACTACATCTTCAGTCCTCTCTGAAAACTGCTCTGAGAGGACTGAAGGTGTAGAATTAGGTGTGTCACAACCAAGTACTTGCAGTACACTGACGTCCGATTGTAGCAGGCAAATTTCCCTGCCCCAGCTGCTGGACCGTCGAAAGAAGTACACTCCCAGCCATCCACATGCCCAGCGGTTGAATGCTAGCTTGGCTAAATTGCTAGCACTTCAACTGCTGCCTTTTCAGTTGGTAGACTCGGCCCCCTTCCGTGAGTTTGTTCAATGTGCGGTACCTCAGTGGCAGGTTCCCAAACGCCACTTTTTCTTACGGAAGGCGATTCCGTCTCTCTACCGGCATGTGGAAGGCAATGTCCATGCCTCGCTCGACAGGGCGGTCAGCGGTAAGGTGCATATTACCGCTGACTCATGGTCCAGCAGGCATGGACAGGGACGTTATCTTTCTTTCACGGCCCATTTGGTCACTCTATTGGCAGCTGGGAGGGATGCAGGACAAGGTGCAGTAGTGTTGGAGGTTGTTCCGCCACCACGCCTCCAAAATGCTACTACTGCCACTGGTTGTGACACACCCCCTCCTCTTCTTCTTCCTCCAGTGCTCTGTCCTCGGAACCAGCGGTGCTCCGTAGGCGTACAAGGGGCTATGCAAGTACGCAGGCAAAAAGATGCCATGCCGTGCTTGCGCTGGTGTGTTTGGGGGACAGGAGCCACACTGGGCCAGAGGTTCTGGCAGCTCTGCAGGGGCAGGCCGAGAGGTGGTTGACGCCACGCCAGCTTAAGCCAGGAATGGTCGTTTCTGACAATGGCACCAACCTCCTCTCCGCCCTGCGACAGGGGCAGCTCACCCATGTGCCCTGTATGGCTCACGTCCTCAACCTGGTGGTGCAGCGGTTCTTGGGCAGGTTCCCAGGCTTACAGGATGTCCTGAGGCAGGCCAGGAAAGTCTGTGTGCATTTCCGCCGATCTTATAATGCCAGTGCTCGGCTGACTGAGCTGCAAAAGGAGCTGAACCTGCCGAAGAACCGCCTAATATGTGACATGCCCACCAGGTGGAACTCAACGTTGGCCATGCTGCAGCGACTGCACACGCAGCAGAGGGCAATAAATGAGTACCTTTGTGACTACGGCACCAGGACAGGGTCAGGGGAGCTTGGCTTTTTTTCCCCACGCCAGTGGAGCATGATCAGGGATGCATGCACTGTCCTCTCACCATTTGAGGAGGCCACGAGGATGGTGAGCAGTGACAGTGCATGCATCAGTGACACTGTACCTCTTGTCCACCTGTTGGAGCATACGCTGCGTGGGATAATGGACAGGGCACTTGAGGCAGAACAGAGGCAGGAAGAGGAGGACTTCCTTGCCTCTCAAGGCCCCCTTTATCCGGACAGTGTTCCTTCTGTCCCACCCATCACACAGGAAGAGGGTGAGGAGAAGGAGGAGGAGGAGGAGGATTGTGTGAGCATGGAGGTGGAGCCTGGCACTCAGCATCAGCAGCAGCAGTCTTTTAGTGATGATGTACAGTCCCAACAAACCAGTGGACTTGTACGTGGCTGGGAGGAGGTGGCTGGCGATCATGTCATCCTCAGTGACCCAGAAGACTCCGGACCGAATGCCTCAGCTAACCTACGCTGCATGGCCTCCCTGATCCTGAAAAGCCTGCGGAAGGATCCTCGTGTTCTTCGGATCAAGGAGAGGGACCATTACTGGCTGGCCACTCTCCTTGATCCACGGTACAAGTGTAAGGTTGCGGACCTTATCTTGCCGTCGCAGAGAGAGCAGAGGATGAGACATCTCAGGGAGGCCTTGCAGAAAGGTCTGTGCAACGCGTTCCCAGAAACTGGGAGGTTACAAACTCCTGGTCCTGGACGACGAGTTGCTGAGGCTTCGGTCAGTAGCAGAAGGAGCAGTGGGGAAGGTGGACGTCTGACCGATGCGTTCAGAAATATTTTTAGTCCGCAGCCCCAAGGTATGATCGGTTCCAGCAACCATCGCCAGCGTCTGATATACATGGTGCAGGAATACCTAGGGGCAAGGTCAGACTTGGACACCTTTCCCACCGAAAATCCTCTGGCTTACTGGGTCCTGAGGATGGATCACTGGCCAGAGCTTGCACAGTATGCAATTGAGCTACTGGCCTGTCCTGCCTCCAGCGTTCTTTCCGAACGCACATTCAGTGCTGCTGGAGGATTTGTCACCGATCATAGGGTGCGCTTGTCCACTAACTCGGTTGATCGACTGACCTTCATAAAAATGAATCACCAGCTACCAGGCACCTGAAGCGGATATAACGGAATCATTTATAATGTCACATCTAGGGATGGGCCCGGTGCTCGATGCGAACCCACGTTCGCATCGAGCACCGGGCGTTCGCTCGCTCGGCGAGCCCAGAACTATTTTGGCCGCTCGCATCACGTTCGTGTGATGCGAGGGGCCCCGCAATGCATTGCGGCCGGCGCGGCCGGCGCAGTGCATTGCTGGCTGATGATTGGCCAAGCATGCACTGTGACCCCGCATGCTTGGCCAATCACAGCCCCGGAAACTCGAAGAGCCATAATTGGCTACAGGCAGGACGCCTGTAGCCAATTACAGCTCAGGGGCTGTAGTACACGCCCCCCCCTATAAAAAGGCCGCCACGCCGTCTGCGCCGGTCACATGCTGTTCCGGCGCAGATTGAGCAGGCTGATTCTGTGACACTCTGCTGGATTTAGTTAGGTAGAGAGATTCACTTACAGAGATTGAGTTAGATAGATTCAGTTACAAAGATTGATTGAGAAAGAGGGGCTTGTAGTGTGTTCGTGGCAGGCAGGCAGAGCTCCTATATTTTGTTACCAGAAGCACCTATAGGACTTGTAGTGTGTTCGTGGCAGGCAGGCAGAGCTCCTATATTTTGTTACCAGAAGCACCTATAGGACTTGTAGTGTGTTCGTGGCAGGCAGGCAGAGCTCCTATATTTTGTTACCAGAAGCACCTATAGGACTTGTAGTGTGTTCGTGGCAGGCAGGCAGAGCTCCTATATTTTGTTACCAGAAGCACCTATAGGACTTGTAGTGTGTTCGTGGCAGGCAGGCAGAGCTCCTATATTTTGTTCCCAGAAGCACCTATAGGACTTGTAGTGTGTTCGTGGCAGGCAGGCAGAGCTCCTATATTTTGTTCCCAGAAGCACCTATAGGACTTGTAGTGTGTTAGTCCCATCACACACACAGAGCTATATTTTGTTCCCAGAAGCACCTATAGGACTTGAAGTGTGTTAGTCCCATCACACACACAGAGCTATATTTTGTTCCCAGAAGCACCTATAGGACTTGAAGTGTGTTAGTCCCATCACACACACAGAGCTATATTTTGTTCCCAGAAGCACCTATAGGACTTGAAGTGTGTTAGTCCCATCACACACACAGAGCTATATTTTGTTCCCAGAAGCACCTATAGGACTTGAAGTGTGTTAGTCCCATCACACACACAGAGCTATATTTTCTTCCCAGAAGCACCTATAGGACTTGAAGTGTGTTAGTCCCATCACACACACAGAGCTATATTTTCTTCCCAGAAGCACCTATAGGACTTGAAGTGTGTTAGTCCCATCACACACACAGAGCTATATTTTCTTCCCAGAAGCACCTATAGGACTTGAAGTGTGTTAGTCCCATCACACACACAGAGCTATATTTTGTTCCCAGAAGCACCTATAGGACTTGAAGTGTGTTAGTCCCATCACACACACAGAGCTATATTTTCTTCCCAGAAGCACCTATAGGACTTGAAGTGTGTTAGTCCCATCACACAGACCTTTATTTCCTTCCCAGAAGCACCTATAGGACTTGAAGTGTGTTAGTCCCATCACACACACAGAGCTATATTTTGTTCCCAGAAGCACCTATAGGACTTGAAGTGTGTTAGTCCCATCACACACACAGAGCTATATTTTGTTCCCAGAAGCACCTATAGGACTTGAAGTGTGTTAGTCCCATCACACACACAGAGCTATATTTTGTTCCCAGAAGCACCTATAGGACTTGAAGTGTGTTAGTCCCATCACACAGACCTTTATTTCCTTCCCAGAAGCACCTATAGGACTTGAAGTGTGTGTTAGTCCCATCACACACACAGAGCTATATTTTGTTCCCAGAAGCACCTATAGGACTTGAAGTGTGTTAGTCCCATCACACACACAGAGCTATATTTTGTTCCCAGAAGCACCTATAGGACTTGAAGTGTGTTAGTCCCATCACACACACACAGAGCTATATTTTGTTCCCAGAGGCACCTATAGGACTTGAAGTGTGTTAGTCCCATCACACACACAGAGCTATATTTTGTTCCCAGAAGCACCTATAGGACTTGAAGTGTGTTAGTCCCATCACACACACAGAGCTATATTTTCTTCCCAGAAGCACACCTATAGGACTTGAAGTGTGTTAGTCCCATCACACACACACAGAGCTATATTTTTGTTTCAATATTTTTTATTGAAGTTTCAAGTCAAATACAAATACAGGTAGTAAAGTAAAAAGGAAAGAAATAAGAGCATAACAATTATACACAGATAAACGGTGTGCGTGGTACATATGTCATAACATTTTCATCCAAAATGCTTCAGATAAAGAAAAAAATAAACTATTTAGTGTCACATCAGGTATTTTTATGAATATTCGTCCAGAGTTTCCATTGGTTGTCAAAAGCTTTACATGTTGCAGCGTTAATAGACAGAAGACGTTCAAAGGCATGGTTTCTGTTAACTGTTATAATCACTTCAGAGGTGTTAATGGCTTGTGTACTTTTCCAGTTGCGTAGTATAAGATTACGTGTTGCCAGTAGTATATGAATGATTATTGCTCTGCAGTCAGGTGGGAATTTTTCCACCCCAATATTGAGGATTGCTAGGGCTGGGTTTGGTTTTGTAATAACTCCCGTGATTGAGGAGATTAGTCTGAAGATGTCATTCCACAGGCCAGTTAAGCTAGGGCATTCCCATAATGTATGCATTAAATTGCCGATTTGTCCACATAGCCTCCAGCATAGAGCAGAGGTATTGGGAAAGAATTTGGCTAGTCTATATGGTGTGTAGTGCCACCTATTGGTAATTTTAAGTGTCATCTCCCAGTGATTAATGCAGTGTGAATATTTTTGTATTGCTACAAAAGCTTGCTGCCATTGATCGTCTGTAAATACAGTATTCATCTCCATTTCCCATTTCTTAATGGCCGTCGTTTTTTCAAAAGTACGCTTATTGTGAAGCAGGTTATAAAAAATGGATATACCTCTCTTGGAGTTAGGCATTTTCATGTAGAAATTCCAAGCAACAGATGGTACGATATGTCTAGGTGGAGGGCGCCTCTTTAAGAAATGGGAGATGCGTAAGCATGAGAATAACATATTATCGTGTAGCCGGTAGGAAGACATAAGTTGTGCTGCGGATTTGGGGGTTTGTCCTATGAATAGATCGCCTAAATGTGTTATACCCCTTTCTATAAAACTGGTAATGGATAGCATAGGGATTTTAGTCTGTAATATTTCTATAGGTAGTTTATACTCAATGTCTTGTGTATCTGCATCACTTTTATGTATGAGAAGTCTCCAGGCTTGTAGAGAGGTTTGGATTGTTGGAGGCATTGTATTGATTTCCCATGTCTCCCATTCATCGCTTAAGAGAAATGTGATGGGATCATTTATAGGCATCATAGAGCGTTCAATTTCTACCCATAGAGGACTGTCATGGCTATAGAACCAATGTTTGAGCTGATCTAGTCTAATGGCCCATAGGTAATCATGTAGATCTGCCAGGCCAGCCCCTCCTACTTTCTTATGTAGTATGAGATTTTTGTGTGGACATCTAGCTCTCTTACCGCCCCATGTGAACTTCCAGAAAATATTGGTCAAGGTTCGAATAAAGGGAGACGGTATGTTAATGGGAATGGAGCGAAACACATACAGGATTTGTGGAAGGATAGACATCTTAAATGCCGCTATCCTACCTAACCAGGATATTTCAGTCTTGGAGATTTGTCTGAGCTGTTGTTCTACTTTGGCTATAAGTGGTTTAATGTTGGATTCCGTTAGGGATGAAATTTTATTAGTTAGGGTTATTCCTAAATACGGGATACCGTTGGTAGGCCAAGAGTAGGGTAGAGATGCCTGTAGTGTATTTTGTAGAGTCTGGGAGATTCCAAGATTTAATATCATGGATTTGGTGAAGTTGACCTTATAGTACGAAATATCACCAAAGTTTTGTAGAATTTTATGTGCCTGAGGTAGGGAGGTGCGAGGGTTAGACAGTAGCAGTATGACATCATCCGCAAATAGATTAATGACATGTTTGGTAGAATTAAATATGAAGCCTGTGATAAGAGGGTCAGATCTTATTGATTCAGCTAATGGTTCAATCATAAGATTGAAGATTGTAGGGGAGAGAGGACACCCTTGCCGGGTGCCATTGGAGATATCGAACGTTTTTGATAGGAACCCGGATGTGTGAACCTGAGCTGAGGGTTTTGAGTACAATGCCAGTATAGCATTTAGAATATGTCCTGTGAAACCAAATTTGGATAGTACCATTTGCATGTAAGTCCAATGTACCCTATCAAACGCCTTCTCTGCGTCTATGGAAAGCAGCAGAGAAGGCGTTTTGGTTGTAGCAGCGTGATGTATGACATTTATAATACGCCTAGTAGCATCTGAGGTCTGTCTCCCCCTCACAAAACCCATCTGGTCGCGTTTGATGAGGAATGGAATGATATCTGATAGGCGTTTTGCTAATAGTTTGGCGTATATTTTGATGTCCGAATTGAGAAGTGAATTCGGCCTAAAGTTAGCTGGGGTATTAGGTTCTTTCCCTGGCTTGGGTAGTGTAATAATGTGTCCTCTCAGCATCTCCTGAGGAAAGGTGGAGGTGTCAGTAGCTCGGGTGAAGATTGACTGCAGGTAGGGGGCTAATTTTTGTTTGAAAGTTTTGTAATATTCATTGACAAAGCCGTCGGGACCAGGTGATTTGCCATTTGGTAGTGTGTTAGTTATTTGTTCTATTTCTAGTGTTGAGAAGGGAGCATTCAAGTCTCTAAGATGATCTTCTGTCAGTGAAGGTAAGTTGATACCCCTTAAGAATTGTTGTATCTTGGGAATTTCTGGTTGTGTAGTAGACATGTCCTTGTTCAAATTGTACAGCGCACTGTAGTAGTCCGCAAATTGATTAGCTATGTCTTGTGGGTTAGTGATTTTATGGAGTAGGGTGGGATGTTGTAGAAAGGCTATTCTATTTCTAATGCGTGCTGTTTTAATTCTGTTGGCTAAATATTTTCCTGCTCTGTTTGCGTTGGCGTAGGAGTTTAATTGTAGTTTCCTGAGATGTCTGTCATATTGTTGTGCTAAATGTTCTCTCAGGGATTCCCTGAGTTTAGTCAGGGTATTCGATAAGGTCGTGGATGGAAAGCTTTTGTTCAGTGTTTCTGTTGTATGTATTTCTGACAGTAAGGTTTTTAATTTCGTGGCGTAACGTCTTTTTTCACGAGCACCTAGTTGTATTAGTATGCCTCTCATGTAGGCTTTGTGTGAATTCCATAGTGTAAATGGATCTGTTGTCGGTGTGGCATTGTCGTGGAAAAAGTTACGGAGATGCTGAGAGATCACAGAATGAGTGTGGGGTTCGTGTAGTAGTCTGGTGTTGCAGCGCCAGATGGGGGGTGAGGAGGAGACACCCTGTTCCTTAAAAGACATTGAGATAGCGGCGTGGTCAGACCACGTAATGTCGTGTATTTTTGTATCATTAACACGTTGTAGGAGCATTTGGTCCACAAGGAACATGTCAATACGTGAGTATGATTTGTGCCTAGAGGAATAGAAGGTGTAGTCCCTTTCGTTGCCGTGAAGACACCTCCAAGCATCATACAGTTCCTGGGTATGCAGCAGGTGTTGTAGATTTTGGTGCTTTTTAGGTTTAACTGTGGTTGTGTCCAGCAGAGGATCCACTATGAGGTTAAGGTCACCTCCAATTATAAGGTTACCGTATAGCATAGACTGCACTTTTCTCAGTACTTTACGTAAAAAACGTATTTGGTGGCAATTTGGGGTATACACCACAGCAATTGTGTATGGTTTGGCGTTAATATCTCCCGTAACAATGAGGAATCTACCTCCCTCATCCGTGTATGAGTCTTTAATTTGGAAAGAGAGTGAGTCTTTCAAGGCAAGCATTACTCCCCCTTTTTTGCTGTTCGGAGTACAGGCTAGAAAGATGTGAGGAAATGACCTGTGTGCACAGCTTGGCGTTTTGTTTAATTGAAAGTGGGTCTCCTGTACATAGAGGATGTCAGCTTTTTGCTCGATCGCTTCTTTCCAAAGTGAAAATCTTTTTGCTGGGTGGTTTAGGCCCCGGGCATTGATAGATAAATAATTAATAGCCATTTGTGTTATGGAAGGATGTGTAGGCTGGCTGTGCATAGCTAGTACTCACTGCGGTCCTGTTTGTGTTGTTGGAGTCTACCGGCACGTGGCAAGGAGAGCTTGGAAACTTGGTATTCCTGACATATGACGAATTCAGATGGTCATAGTACCTGTGTATTAAAAGGAGAGAACAAAAAAACGAAAAAGACAAAGCGAACATATTGAGAACTGTTGTTCTATAAGAAAAGACCTTAAAACTGGTCTGCGTGCAGACATCTCTGCGTAACTGAGTAAGGCGATCGGAGACTAAATGATAGGCTCCTATTCCGGAGAAATCTTGGATGTCGAAAACATGAATTATTTAAGAGCTTGCACCTGTGTGTTTTTTGGTAGATCTCTTGTGGGACACTACTTGCCATTCCGTGGTCACCATTTGAGGCTGAGGCAATGAGATGGGTTGTAGTGTTTGGTCGGGCAGAATCCCCCAGTGTCGCAGGGTGGCTATTCCCTCCTCCAAAGTTGTGATGGTCTTTGTGGTACCGTTGTGCGTTATGGACAGTGTGGCTGGGTACTTCCATTTGTGTAGGATCTTGTGATTCCTTAGGGCTTTGGTGATCGTTGCTAAGTTGCGGCGTCTTTGCAGGGTGTGTCTGGAAAGGTCTGGGAGTAAGAGGATATCAGCGTATTGTGCCGGGTTAGAATTAGGTTTACGGGTCGCCTGAAGGATCTGTTCCTTAACGTGGTAAAAGTGGACTCTTAGGAGAATGTCCCTCGGGGTACCTTCTGGTAGGAAGGCGGGTTTCGGAATTCTGTGAATTCTGTCTATCAGTAGGTCTTGTGCAGTTAACTCAGGGACCAGGGTGGAGAACAATGCGTGGGCATATTGCAGGAGATGTGTAGATGGGACCGATTCAGGGACTCCCCTCAGCTTTATATTGTTCCTCCTACTTCTGTCCTCGAGGTCAGCGACCTTATCTTTTAACCAGGCAATGTCTTCCCCCTGAGCAGTATGGGCATCTACCATGGTATTATATGTGGAGGCATAGGTGTCCATTTGGGTTTCTATTTGATCCACTCTCACCCCTAAGGCCTGCACTTCTTTGTGGCATTGGTTTATCCCTGTCACCATGTCAGCTTGCAAGGAAGATCTCAGTGACAGCAGCATTTCTTTGAGCATGGTGTCAGAAATTGGCCTGTCTGCAGTGGGGAAGTCAGCTATGGGATCAGTCAGTGGAGTAGTTTGTGCTGTGCTGTGGGCTTGCGGCCTGCTTACCTCCATTGCTGCTGACTCGTGTGGCCTGTGAGGAGAGGACATCCTCGGTTTTGACTTGGCTGGGCTTCTTGTGGAGGGGCTCGAGGTGCCAGATGAGGGACCGCTGTGCGTTTGTGATTGCTGACTCGCAGCTCCGTTGTGCCCGTTAGAGCGGATCCCTGTATCTCCTCCCGGCCGCTGTGAGGAAAAGCTGCCGCCGCCATTTTGTGGAGGCCCGCGGGATTTCTGAGAGAAGAAATCCGGCATCCTAGCGGGTTGTGGCGGAGCCTTTCGGCGTTTAGTCATTCCCCTGCTTCTCGGTGGTTAATGGGGAGTGTTGGTGCCCTTGTGTGTGAGCGGTGCGCTCCGATTTGGCTCTGTTTCTCCGGCGGCTGAGCGGAGCTTCCAAGTCAGGTGTCCATCTTGGAGCTCGGTCGCCACGCCCCCCCACACAGAGCTATATTTTGTTCCCAGAAGCACCTATAGGACTTGAAGTGTGTTAGTCCCATCACACACACAGAGCTATATTTTGTTCCCAGAAGCACCTATAGGACTTGAAGTGTGTTAGTCCCATCACACACACAGAGCTATATTTTGTTCCCAGAAGAACCTATAGGACTTGAAGTGTGTTAGTCCCATCACACACACAGAGCTATATTTTGTTCCCAGAAGCACCTATAGGACTTGAAGTGTGTTAGTCCCATCACACACACAGAGCTATATTTTGTTCCCAGAAGCACCTATAGGACTTGAAGTGTGTTAGTCCCATCACACACACAGAGCTATATTTTGTTCCCAGAAGCACCTATAGGACTTGAAGTGTGTTAGTCCCATCACACACACAGAGCTATATTTTCTTCCCAGAAGCACCTATAGGACTTGAAGTGTGTTAGTCCCATCACACACACAGAGCTATATTTTGTTCCCAGAGGCACCTATAGGACTTGAAGTGTGTTAGTCCCATCACACACACAGAGCTATATTTTGTTCCCAGAAGCACCTATGGACTTGAAGTGTGTTAGTCCCATCACAAGAGATCCTATATTTTGTTCCCAGAAGCAACTATAGGACTTGAAGTGTGTTAGTCCCATCACACAGACCTCTATTTTCTTCCCAGAAGCACCTATAGGACTTGAAGTGTGTTAGTCCCATCACACAGACCTCCTCTATTTTCTTTGCAGAAGCACCCATAGGACTTCTAGTGTGTTAGTGGCATCACACAGAGCTCCTATATATTCTTCTCAGCAGCACCCACAGGACTTCTAGTGTGTTAGTGGCATCACACAGAGCTCCTCTATTTTCTTTGCAGAAGCACCCACAGGACTTCTAGTGTGTTAGTGGCATCACACAGAGCTCCTCTATTTTCTTTGCAGAAGCACCCACAGGACTTCTAGTGTGTTAGTGGCATCACACAGAGCTCCTCTATTTTCTTTGCAGAAGCACCCACAGGACTTCTAGTGTGTTAGTGGCATCACACAGAGCTCCTCTATTTTCTTAGCAGAAGCACCCATAGGACTTCTAGTGTGTTAGTGGCATCACACAGAGCTCCTATATATTCTTCTCAGCAGCACCCACAGGACTTCTAGTGTGTTAGTGGCATCACACAGAGCTCCTCTATTTTCTTTGCATAAGCACCCACAGGACTTCTAGTGTGTTAGTGGCATCACACAGAGCTCCTCTATTTTCTTTGCAGAAGCACCCATAGGACTTCTAGTGTGTTAGTGGCATCACACAGAGCTCCTATATATTCTTCTCAGCAGCACCCACAGGACTTCTAGTGTGTTAGTGGCATCACACAGAGCTCCTCTATTTTCTTTGCATAAGCACCCACAGGACTTCTAGTGTGTTAGTGGCATCACACAGAGCTCCTCTATTTTCTTTGCATAAGCACCCACAGGACTTCTAGTGTGTTAGTGGCATCACACAGAGCTCCTCTATTTTCTTTGCAGAAGCACCCACAGGACTTCTAGTGTGTTAGTGGCATCACACAGAGCTCCTCTATTTTCTTTGCAGAAGCACCCACAGGACTTCTAGTGTGTTAGTGGCATCACACAGAGCTCCTCTATTTTCTTTGCAGAAGCACCCACAGGACTTCTAGTGTGTTAGTGGCATCACACAGAGCTCCTCTATTTTCTTTGCAGAAGCACCCATAGGACTTCTAGTGTGTTAGTGGCATCACACAGAGCTCCTTTATATTCTTCTCAGCAGCACCCACAGGACTTCTAGTGTGTTAGTGGCATCACACAGAGCTCCTCTATTTTCTTTGCAGAAGCACCCATAGGACTTCTAGTGTGTTAGTGGCATCACACAGAGCTCCTATATATTCTTCTCAGCAGCACCCACAGGACTACCGACTACAATGGCTGGAAGACCGCCAAGGGGAGGCAGAGCGTGCAGAGCCAAGAACACAGGGCAGGCAGGCTCTGTTTCTAGTGGACGTGGCCGTGGACGTGGACGTGGTCGTGCATCGTCATCAGCACGTGGCCATGGGACACGCGCGTCTTTGTTTTCGGCAGCTGGACATGTGGAGCCGCATCATGCTGAAGGCTTGGTAGAATGGATGACCAAGCCCTCCTCATCCTCCTCATCCTCTCTCACCCAGGCTCAGGGTACTGACAGAGCATCATCAGCCACCCCTTCCCTAGACCCACCATGTCCTCCTGAGGAGTCCCCCGAACTCTTTGAGCACAGTGTTGGGTACATGCTCCAGGAGGATGCCCAACGATTCGAAGGCTCGGATGACGATACCCAGCTTGAGGAATCTGGCAGTACTGTTCCACCAGCTGCAGCTTACTGCCAGGTTTGCTCTAGTGGTGAAGAGGGAGGGGATGATGAGGTCACTGACTCCACGTGGGTGCCTCAAGGGAGAGAGGATGAGGAGGAGGACGAGGAGGAGGAGGATGCGGCGTCACATGTCCAACGAGGCAGGATGCCCCCTGGAGGCCAGGTAGAGGCCAGCACAGCAACTGTACAACACCGCAGAGCTCCGCCTGTGCAGGGCGCTGCCTCTGCACGTTATCAGAAAAGTTCTTTGGTGTGGGCCTTTTTTGAGACGAGTGCAGCAGATCGCACCACTGCTATTTGCAATATTTGTCTCAAGCGTATCTCGCGTGGCCAAAACATCAGCCGCTTGGGCACGACAAGCATGACCAGACATATGGCGACCTGCCATGCAGCTCGTTGGCAGGCACACATAAAAGACCCACACCAAAGAACTAAGCGGACCTCTCCTTGCTCCTCAGCTGGGATCTCCATCCCCACTACACCTTCAGTCCTCTCTGAAAGCTGCTCTGAGAGGACTGAAGGTGTAGAATTAGGTGTGTCACAACCAAGTACTTGCAGTACACCGACGTCCGATTGCAGCAGGCAAATTTCCCTGCCCCAGCTGCTGGACCGTAGAAAGAAGTACACTCCCAGCCATCCACATGCCCAGCGGTTGAATGCTAGCCTGGCTAAATTGCTAGCACTTCAACTGCTGCCTTTTCAGTTGGTAGACTCGGCCCCCTTCCGTGAGTTTGTTCAATGTGCGGTTCCTCAGTGGCAGGTTCCCAAACGCCACTTTTTCTCGCGGAAGGCGATTCCGTCTCTCTACCGGCATGTGGAGGGCAATGTCCATGCCTCGCTGGACAGGGCGGTCAGCGGTAAGGTGCATATTACCGCTGACTCATGGTCCAGCAGGCATGGACAGGGACGGTACCTTTCTTTCACGGCCCATTGGGTCACTCTATTGGCAGCTGGGAGGGATGCAGGACAAGGTGCAGTAGTGTTGGAGGTTGTTCCGCCACCACGCCTCCAAAACGCTACTACTGCTACTGGTTGTGACACACCTCTCTCCTCCACCCCCTCCTCTTCTTCTTCCTCCAGTGCTCTGTCCTTGGAACCAGCGGTGCTCCGTAGGCGTACAAGGGGCTACGCAAGTACGCAGGCAAAAAGATGCCATGCCGTGCTTGCGCTGGTGTGTTTGGGGGACAGGAGCCACACTGGGCCAGAGGTTCTGGCAGCTCTGCAGGGGCAGGCCGAGAGGTGGTTGACGCCACGTCAGCTTAAGCCAGGAATGGTCGTTTCTGACAATGGCACCAACCTCCTCTCCGCCCTGCGACAGGGGCAGCTCACCCATGTGCCCTGCATGGCTCACGTCCTCAACCTGGTGGTGCAGCGGTTCTTGGGCAGGTTCCCAGGCTTACAGGATGTCCTGAGGCAGGCCAGGAAAGTCTGTGTGCATTTCCGCCGATCTTATAATGCCAGTGCTCGGCTGACTGAGCTGCAAAAGGAGCTGAACCTGCCCAAGAACCGCCTAATATGTGACATGCCCACCAGGTGGAACTCAACGTTGGCCATGCTGCAGCGACTGCACACGCAGCAGAGGGCCATCAATGAGTACCTTTGCGACTACGGCACCAGGACAGGGTCAGGGGAGCTTGGTTTTTTTTCCCCACGTCAGTGGAGCATGATCAGGGATGCATGCACTGTCCTCTCACCATTTGAGGAGGCCACGAGGATGGTGAGCAGTGACAGTGCATGCATCAGTGACACTGTCCCTCTTGTCCACCTGTTGGAGCATACGCTGCGTGGGATAATGGACAGGGCACTTGAGGCAGAACAGAGGCAGGAAGAGGAGGACTTCCTTGCCTCTCAAGGCCCCCTTTATCTGGACAGTGTTCCTTCTGTCCCACCCATCACACAGGAAGAGGATGAGGAGAAGGAGGAGGAGGAGGAGGAGGAGGATTGTGTGTGAGCATGGAGGTGGAGCCTGGCACTCAGCATCAGCAGCAGCAGTCTTTTAGGGATGATGTACAGTCCCAACAAACCAGTGGACTTGTACGTGGCTGGGAGGAGGTGGCTGGCGATCATGTCATCCTCAGTGATCCAGAAGACTCTGGACCGAATGCCTCAGCTAACCTACGCTGCATGGCCTCCCTGATCCTGCAAAGCCTGCGGAAGGATCCTCGTGTTCTTCGGATCAAGGAGAGGGACCATTACTGGCTGGCCACTCTCCTTGATCCGCGGTACAAGGGTAAGGTTGCGGACCTTATCTTGCCGTCGCAGAGGGAGCAGAGGATGAGACATCTCAGGGAGGCCTTGCAGAAAGGTCTGTGCAACGCGTTCCCAGAAACTGGGAGGCTACAAACTCCTGGTCCTGGGCGACGAGTTGCTGAGGCTTCGGTCAGTGGCAGAAGGAGCGGTGGGGAAGGTGGACGTCTGACCGATGCGTTCAGACAATTTTTTAGTCCGCAGCCCCAAGCTATGATCGGTTCCAGCAACCATCGCCAGCGTCTGATATACATGGTGCAGGAATACCTTGGGGCAAGGTCAGACTTGGACACCTTTCCCACCGAAAATCCTCTGGCTTACTGGGTCCTGAGGATGGATCACTGGCCAGAGCTTGCACAGTATGCAATTGAGCTACTGGCCTGTCCTGCCTCCAGCGTTCTTTCCGAACGCACATTCAGTGCTGCTGGAGGATTTGTGACTGATCATAGGGTGCGCCTGTCCACCGCCTCGGTTGATCGACTGACATTCATCAAAATGAATCAGTCTTGGATCACCACCAGCTACCAGGCACCTGAGGCGGATATAACCGAATAATTTTTAATGTCACATCCCTTCAAGACTGCCTATGCTGATGCAGAGTGACTGTCCTCTTATGTTCACTGACTATCCTCTTCCTCCTCCTCAATGATCCATGCCACCACACCAGTGCCTAAGGCACAATTTTTCAGCCCCTGTTTAACAGGGGCGTGTACTTACAATTTTTTTAAAAAATGCTTCGCAACACGTGTGACTGCTGTGCTCCAAGTACAGTATCTGTGAGGGCCGGGTTGCAGTGTTGTGGCACCAGCACCAGTGCCTAAGGCACAATTTTTCAGCCCCTGTTTAACAGGGGCGGGGTACTTACAATTTTTTAAAAAAATGCTTCGCAACACGTGTGACTGCTGTGCTCCAAGTACAGTATCTGTGAGGGCCGGGTTGCAGTGTTGTGGCACCAGCACCAGTGCCTAAGGCACAATTTTTCAGCCCCTGTTTAACAGGGGCGTGTACTTACAATTTTTTAAAAAAATGCTCCGCAACACGTGTGACTGCTGTGCTCCAAGTACAGTATCTGTGAGGGCCGAGTTGCAGTGTTGTGGCACCAGCACCAGTGCCTAAGGCACAATTTTTCAGCCCCTGTTTAACAGGGGCGTGTACTTACAATTTTTTAAAAAAATGCTTCGCAACACGTGTGACTGCTGTGCTCCAAGTACAGTCTCTGTGAGGGGTTGCAGTGTTGTGGCACCAGCACCAGTGCCTAAGGCACAATTTTTCAGCCCCTGTTTAACAGGGGCGGGTAATTACAAATCTTGATCTAATAGTTCACAGCAGGGCCCATTCCTGCACCCACCAAGAGTAACTATGAGGGCCTACAGTCTTGTGGCAACACCGTCCACCACCACCGCCAAAGGCCCAATTTTTCTGCCCTGTTCATCAGGTGCTTGCAATTACAAATCTTGATCTAATAACTCACAGCAGGGCCCATTCCTGCGCCCACCAAGAGTAACTATGAGGGCCTACAGTCTTGTGGCAACACCGTCCACCACCACCGCCAAAGGCCCAATTTTTCTGCCCTGTTCATCAGGTGCTTGCAATTACAAATCTTGATCTAATAACTCACAGCAGGGCCCATTCCTGCGCCCACCAAGAGTAACTATGAGGGCCTACAGTCTTGTGGCAACACCGTCCACCACCACCGCCAAAGGCCCAATTTTTCTGCCCTGTTCATCAGGTGCTTGCAATTACAAATCTTGATCTAATAACTCACAGCAGGGCCCATTCCTGCGCCCACCAAGAGTAACTATGAGGGCCTACAGTCTTGTGGCAACACCGTCCACCACCACCGCCAAAGGCCCAATTTTTCTGCCCTGTTCATCAGGTGCTTGCAATTACAAATCTTGATCTAATAACTCACAGCAGGGCCCATTCCTGCGCCCACCAAGAGTCACTGTGAGGGCTTACAGTCTTGTGGCAACACCGTCCACCACCACCACCACCAAAGGCCCAATTTTTCTGCCCTGTTCAACAGGTGCATGCAATTACAAATCTTGATCTAATAACTCACAGCAGGGCCCATTCCTGTGCCCACCAGTCTTGTGGCTACACCAAAATCTAATAGGGCAAATTTCTGCAGAGTATATACGGCAGGCCCCTACTTTCAAACATCCAACTTACAAACGAATCCTACTTGCAAACGGAAATAGAAAACAGGAAGTGAGAGGAAATCTACCCCTAGGAAGGGAAATTCTATCATGTTAGATTTAATTTGGGAAAAAGGTATCTCCTCTCTACTGATGCTTTATCACCAATCCTTGTTTCAATTAAAACCCCACTTTTCCAAAAACATTTGTCATTGGGACGGAAAGTGAGGTGACATGTTCTGAACAGATGTGCAAAGACAGCAAATGTTACAGGGGTGATAACCCCTCCCTATGTTCTCCAAAAAGCATAAAAATAGATTTTTTTGGGATGGAGCTACACTTCATAATGTACCTGTTCAGATTCTACTTAAGAACAAACCTAAAGCCGCAAGTGGTTTTAAATGGCTTCTTTTTTTCCTTTACAAATGTCATTTTGTGCAAGGACAGTTCTAAACACGGGAAACACATGCCACTTCACAGGCATACTTTGGACACCCCCCAGGTACCATATTTAAAGGAAAATTTCACTTTTTTTTTTTCACTTTATGCATCATTAAAATGACTGCTCCCGAAAAAACGTTAGTTTTTAAAAGTTCTTTTTGCATTGATATATGTCCCCTGGGGCAGGACCCGGGTCCCCAAACCTGTTTTATGACATTAACATGCATATTGGCCGTTGTAATTAGCACTTTTGATTTCGAACGTTCGCGTCCATTATAACGTATAGGGTTCGAAAATTTGCGCGAACTTTCGGTCGGTTCGAAGGTTCTGGTGCGAACCGAACCCGGGGGTGTTCGGCTCATCCCTAGTCACATCCCTTCAAGACTGCTTATGCTGATGCTGAGTGACTGTCCTGTTATGTTCACTGACTATCCTCTTCCTTCTCCTCAATGATCCATGCCACCACACCAGTGCCTAAGGCACAATTTTTCAGCCCCTGTATAACAGGGGCGTGTACTTACAATTTTTAAAAAAAATGCTTCGCAACAGGTCTGACTGCTGTGCTCCAAGTACAGTATCTGTGAGGGGTTGCAGTGTTGTGGCACCAGCACCAGTGCCTAAGGCACAATTTTTTAGCCCCTGTTGGGGCGTGTAATTACAATTTTTAGGCAATGCTTTGCAACAGGTCTCATTGCTGTGCTAAGAGTACAGTATCTGTGAGGGGTTGCAGTGTTGTGGCACCAGCACCAATGCCTAAGGCACAATTTTTAAGCCCCTGTTTAACAGGGGCGTGTAATTAAAAAATTTTTAAAAGATGCTTCGCAACAGGTGTGACTGCTGTGCTCCAAGTACAGTATCTGTGAGGGGTTGCAGTGTTGTGGCACCAGTGCCTAAGGCACAATTTTTCAGCCCCTGTTTAACAGGGGCGTGTAATTACAATTTTTTTAAAAAGATGCTTTGCAACAGGTGTGACTGCTGTGCTCCAAGTACAGTATCTGTGAGGGGTTGCAGTGTTGTGGCACCAGTGCCTAAGGAACAATTTTTCAGCCCCTGTTGGGGCGTGTAATTACAATTTTTAGGCAATGCTTTGCAACAGGTCTCATTGCTGTGCTAAGAGTACAGTATCTGTGAGGGGTTGCAGTGTTGTGGCACCAGCACCAATGCCTAAGGCACAATTTTTCAGCCCCTGTTTAACAGGGGCGTGTAATTACAATTTTTTAAAAAGATGCTTCGCAACAGGTGTGACTGCTGTGCTCCAAGTACAGTATCTGTGAGGGGTTGCAGTGTTGTGGCACCAGCACCAGTGCCTAAGGCACAATTTTTCAGCCCCTGTTTAACAGGGGCGTATAATTACAATTTTTTAAAAAGATGCTTCGCAACAGGTGTGACTGCTGTGCTCCAAGTACAGTATCTGTGAGGGGTTGCAGTGTTGTGGCACCAGTGCCTAAGGCACAATTTTTCAGCCCCTGTTGGGGCGTGTAATTACAATTTTTAGGCAATGCTTTGCAACAGGTCTCATTGCTGTGCTAAGAGTACAGTGTCTGTGAGGGGTTGCAGTGTTGTGGCACCAGCACCAATGCCTAAGGCACAATTTTTCAGCCCCTGTTTAACAGGGGCGTGTAATTACAAATCGTGATCTAATAGTTCACAGCAGGGCCCATTCCTGCGCCCTCCAAGAGTAACTATGAGGGCCTACAGTCTTGTGGCAACACACCGTCCACCACCACCACCGCCAAAGGCCCAATTTTTCTGCCCTGTTCAACAGGTGCATGCAATTACAAATCTTGATCTAATAACTCACAGCAGGCCCATTCCTGCGCCCACCAAGAGTAACTGTGAGGGCTTACAGTCTTGTGGCAACACCGTCCACCACCACCACCACCACCAAAGGCCCAATTTTTCTGCCCGGTTCAACAGGTGCATGCAAGTACAAATCTTGATCTACTAATTCACAGCAGGGCCCATTCCTGCACCCACCAAGAGTAACTGTGAGGGCTTACAGTCTTGTGGCAACACCGTCCACCACCACCACCACCACCACCAAAGGCCCAATTTTTCTGCCCGGTTCAACAGGTGCATGCAAGTACAAATCTTGATCTATTAACTCACAGCAGGGCCCATTCCTGTGCCCATCAGTCTTGTGGCTACACCAACATCTAATAGGGCAAATTTCTGCAGAGTATATACGGCAGGCCCCTACTTTCAAACATCCAACTTACAAACGACTCCTACTTGCAAACGGAAAGAGAAAACAGGAAGTGAGAGGAAATCTACCCCTAGGAAGGGAATTTCTATCATGTTAGATTTAATTTGGGTAAAAAGGTATCTCCTCTCTACTGATGCTTTATCACCAATCCTTGTTTCAATTAAAACCCCACTTTTCCAAAAACATTTGTCATTGGGACGGAAAGTGAGGTGACATGTTCTGAACAGATGTGCAAAGACAGCAAATGTTACAGGGGTGATAACCCCTCCCTATGTTCTCCAAAAAGCTTAAAAATAGATTTTTTGGGGATGGAGCTACACTTCATAATGTACCTGTTCAGATTCTACTTAAGAACAAACCTACAGTCCGTGTCTTGTTTGCACCACCTATATACTGCTGTTCAGAGTATATAGGGTTGTAGGTATAGGGTTTTATTTTGGGTGTGGGGTCCCCCTTAATATCCATACAAGACCCAAAGGGGCTGGGGTGGGGGGGTGATGGGGTAGCCATGCCATTTTTCTCAAGGATTTTCAGCCATATGGCGGCCAGGACAAGACATGACATTAAAGCCGCAAGTGGTTTTAAATGGCTTCTTTTTTTCCTTTACAAATGTAATTTTGTGCAAGGACAGTTCTAAACACAGGAAACACATGCCACTTCACAGGCATACTTTAGACACCCCCCGGGTACCATATTTAAAGGAAAATTTCACTTTTTTTTTTTTCACTTTATGCATCATTAAAATGAATGCTCCCGAAAAAACGTTAGTTTTTAAAAGTTCTTTTTGCATTGATATATGTCCCCTGGGGCAGGACCCGGGTCCCCAAACCTGTTTTATGACATTAACATGCATATTGGCCGTTGTAATTAGCAATTTTGATTTTGAACGTTCGCGTCCATTATAACGAATAGGGTTCGAAAATTCGCGCAAACTTTCGGTCCGTTCGAAGGTTCTGGTGCGAACCGAACCCGGGGGTGTTCGGCTCATCCCTAGTAGTGAGCGGTTTTGAATACAAATATCTAGAGACTTGTCTAAGGATACTTTTTATTCATGTGTATATATTCTATGATCTTTTAAGTGGCTTCTTTTATATCATAAAACATTTTTTTATTTATTTACCTGCATAAGATTGCGGTTGCATCCAGCAATAAGAGGTACTTCAAGGCACCACAGTGCTGAGTGTTTAATGAAGGCCGTTTGTGTGGTTAAGAATATGCTTATTGTGCCTGTTTTTATTGATATTTTTTTCAATAAATAATCTTTTATTTGCATTGTATGGGTGTGCATCCGTCCAAATCTTCTTCCTCTATACATATTTATACAGACTGTTTTATTTCCTTCTAGATTAGTTATGGAGCCAGAGATACTTTGCTGAGTGATAGAAAGATGTATCCAAACTTTTTCCGGACAGTTCCGGATGATGAGATGCAATATGTGGCCATAGCAAAGTTACTGGAAAGGTTGAAGTGGAACTGGGTCGGGATCCTTACATCTGATGATGAATACGGAGAGAGGGAGATCCGACAACTCAGCAAACATTTATCTAATCATGGAATTTGTATTGAATTCAAGATTCTGGTGTCTGTAGAGAATCATAATAAAATTCCTCCAGAGCTGAGGACCTCAACTACGGAAGTTCTTATTATTTGTGGCTCAGTTAGTCTGACTTATTACAAGTTTTTGTTGAATAATGCCCCTTATTACACGGAGAAAACATTTATTCTACCAGATTCTTGGTCATTGAGTGGAATGTTTTGTATTATCAGTAACTGCAGCTTGGTGTTTATGTACCCCCTTCTCTCCACAAAGGGATTGATGGAATATTTGTATAGTATTTATCCATCCAGCCGCCCAAATGACCCATTGCTGGAGGATATTCTCATATCTGAATGTAGTTGCTTTTCAAAAAACCAAATGAAAAATGTCCTTATTCCACTCACAACTGGATATCCTCTTAGAGACTGCAGTTTGCGGACACTTCCACTTGATTTATATTTTCCTGATGAGAAAACATCCTATAAAGTGTATATTGCAGTCTACATTTTGGCTCAAGCATTACATGACATGGATTTCTCTTTTAAAATAAATAACAAAAAATCTGAAATAAATCCACACACACTAAAGTATAAGGTGAGAGCGTCCAATGAAAGTTTACTTGTATCTTTTTATTCTCGGTCAGTTCAGTACTGGAACACAATGTGCCCAGACAAAAATTACACCCAGTTTAGGTTCATGTTTAGTTTAGAGGTGTTTAACCCTTTCACTTCTGGAGCAGTTTTTTTATTTTTGCACCCATGTTAAAAAAAAAAAAAAATTAGGCTTGAAGATTATATAAAACCCCTAAACAGTATACAGTATATTTCCTGAAAGCAGAGACCCTGGAGAAGCAATGCTTGCTGTATCATCTTTATCTATCACATGATATTAGTGCAATGGTTTACCAAATGTAATCTTTTGTTTTCAGTAAAAGATACACTAAGTTCATTTTAGGGCATACAAATGTAATACATTACCCAATTATTTGGTAAAATATAAAAGATGAGGTTGCATTGAATAAATTGATAGCCAGTAGGGATGAGCCGAACACCCCCGGGTTCGGTTCGAACCAGAACCTTCGAACGGACCGAAAGTTCGCGCGAATTTTCGAACCCTATACGTTATAATGGACGCGAACGTTCAAAATCAAAAGTGCTAATTACAACGGCCAATATGCATGTTAATGTCATAAAACAGGTTTGGGGACCCGGGTCCTGCCCCAGGGGACATATATCAATGCAAAAAGAACTTTTAAAAACTAACGTTTTTTCGGGAGCAGTCATTTTAATGATGCATAAAGTGAAAAAAAAAAAGTGAAATTTTCCTTTAAATATGGTACCTGGGGGGTGTCTAAAGTATGCCTGTGAAGTGGCATGTGTTTCCCGTGTTTAGAACTGTCCTTGCACAAAATGACATTTGTAAAGGAAAAAAAGAAGCCATTTAAAACCACTTGCGGCTTTAGGTTTGTTCTTAAGTAGAATCTGAACAGGTACATTATGAAGTGTAGCTCCATCCCAAAAAAATCTATTTTTAAGCTTTTTGGAGAACATAGGGAGGGGTTATCACCCCTGTAACATTTGCTGTCTTTGCACATCTGTTCAGAACATGTCACCTCACTTTCCGTCCCAATGACAAATGTTTTTGGAAAAGTGGGGTTTTAATTGAAACAAGGATTGGTGATAAAGTATCAGTAGAGAGGAGATACCTTTTTCCCAAATTAAATCTAACAGGATAGAATTTCCCTTCCTAGGGGTAGATTTCCTCTCACTTCCTGTTTTCTCTTTCCATTTGCAAGTAGGAGTCGTTTGTAAGTTGGATGTTTGAAAGTAGGGGCCTGGCGTATATACTCTGCAGAAATTTGCCCTATTAGATGTTGGTGTAGCCACAAGACTGGTGGGCACAGGAATGGGCCCTGCTATGAGTTAATAAATCAAGATTTGTAATTGCATGCACCTGATGAACAGGGCAGAAAAATTGGGGGTGGTGGTGGTGGTGGACGGTGTTGCCACAAGACTGTAAGCTCTCACAGTTACTCTTGGTGGGCGCAGGAATGGGCCCTGCTGTGAGTTATTAGATCAAGATTTGTAATTGCATGCACCTGTTGAACAGGGCAGAAAAATTGGGGGTGGTGGTGGTGGTGGTGGACGGTGTTGCCACAAGACTGTAAGCTCTCACAGTTACTTTTGGTGGGCGCAGGAATGGGCCCTGCTGTGAGTTATTAGATCAAGATTTGTAATTGCAAGCACCTGATGAACAGGGCAGAAAAATTGGGCCTTTGGCGGTGGTGGTGGACGGTGTTGCCACAAGACTGTAGGCCCTCACAGTTACTCTTGGTGGGCGCAGGAATGGGCCCTGTTGTGAGTTATTAGATCAAGATTTGTAATTGCAAGCACCTGATGAACAGGGCAGAAAAATTGGGCCTTTGGCGGTGGTGGTGGACGGTGTTGCCACAAGACTGCAGGCCCTCATAGTTACTCTTGGTGGGCGCAGGAATGGGCCCTGCTGTGAACTATTAGATCAAGATTTGTAATTACCCGCCCCTGTTAAACAGGGGCTGAAAAATTGTGCCTTAGGCACTGGTGCTGGTGCCACAACACTGCAACCCCTCACAGAGACTGTACTTGGAGCACAGCAGTCACACGTGTTGCGAAGCATTTTTTTAAAAAATTGTAAGTACCCGCCCCTGTTAAACAGGGGCTGAAAAATTGTGCCTTAGGCACTGGTGCTGGTGCCACAACACTGCAACCCGGCCCTCACAGATACTGTACTTGGAGCACAGCAGTCACACGTGTTGCGAAGCATTTTTTTAAAAAATTGTAAGTACCCGCCCCTGTTAAACAGGGGCTGAAAAATTGTGCCTTAGGCACTGGTGCTGGTGCCACAACACTGCAACCCGGCCCTCACAGATACTGTACTTGGAGCACAGCAGTCACACGTGTTGCGAAGCATTTTTTTAAAAAATTGTAAGTACCCGCCCCTGTTAAACAGGGGCTGAAAAATTGTGCCTTAGGCACTGGTGCTGGTGCCACAACACTGCAACCCGGCCCTCACAGAGACTGTACTTGGAGCACAGCAGTCACACGTGTTGCGAAGCATTTTTTTAAAAAATTGGAAGTACACGCCCCTGTTAAACAGGGGCTGAAAAATTGTGCCTTAGGCACTGGTGCTGGTGCCACAACACTGCAACCCCTCACAGAGACTGTACTTGGAGCACAGCAGTCACACGTGTTGCAAAGCATTTTTTTAAAAAATTGGAAGTACACGCCCCTGTTAAACAGGGGCTGAAAAATTGTGCCTTAGGCACTGGTGCTGGTGCCACAACACTGCAACCCCTCACAGAGACTGTACTTGGAGCACAGCAGTCACACGTGTTGCGAAGCATTTTTTTTAAAAATTGGAAGTACACGCCCCTGTTAAACAGAGGCTGAAAAATTGTGCCTTAGGCACTGGTGCTGGTGCCACAACACTGCAACCCCTCACAGAGACTGTACTTGGAGCACAGCAGTCACACGTGTTGCGAAGCATTTTTTAAAAAAAATGGAAGTACACGCCCCTGTTAAACAGGGGCTGAAAAATTGTGCCTTAGGCACTGGTGTGGTGGCATGGATCATTGAGGAGGAGGAAGAGGATAGTCAGTGAACATAAGAGGACAGTCACTCAGCATCAGCATAGGCAGTCTTGAAGGGATGTGACATTAAAAATTATTCGGTTATATCCGCCTCAGGTGCCTGGTAGCTGGTGGTGATCCAAGACTGATTCATTTTGATGAATGTCAGTCGATCAACCGAGGTGGTGGACAGGCGCACCCTATGATCAGTCACAAATCCTCCAGCAGCACTGAATGTGCGTTCGGAAAGAACGCTGGAGGCAGGACAGGCCAGTAGCTCAATTGCATACTGTGCAAGCTCTGGCCAGTGATCCATCCTCAGGACCCAGTAAGCCAGAGGATTTTCGGTGGGAAAGGTGTCCAAGTCTGACCTTGCCCCAAGGTATTCCTGCACCATGTATATCAGACGCTGGCGATGGTTGCTGGAACCGATCATACCTTGGGGCTGCGGACTAAAAAATTGTCTGAACGCATCGGTCAGACGTCCACCTTCCCCACCGCTCCTTCTGCCACTGACCGAAGCCTCAGCAACTCGTCGCCCAGGACCAGGAGTTTGTAGCCTCCCAGTTTCTGGGAACGCGTTGCACAGACCTTTCTGCAAGGCCTCCCTGAGATGTCTCATCCTCTGCTCCCTCTGCGACGGCAAGATAAGGTCCGCAACCTTACCCTTGTACCGCGGATCAAGGAGAGTGGCCAGCCAGTAATGGTCCCTCTCCTTGATCCGAAGAACACGAGGATCCTTCCGCAGGCTTTGCAGGATCAGGGAGGCCATGCAGCGTAGGTTAGCTGAGGCATTCGGTCCGGAGTCTTCTGGGTCACTGAGGATGACATGATCGCCAGCCACCTCCTCCCAGCCACGTACAAGTCCACTGGTTTGTTGGGACTGTACATCATCCCTAAAAGACTGCTGCTGCTGATGCTGAGTGCCAGGCTCCACTTCCATGCTCACACAATCCTCCTCCTCCTCCTCCTCCTTCTCCTCTTCCTGTGTGATGGGTGGGACAGAAGGAACACTGTCCGGATAAAGGGGGCCTTGAGAGGCAAGGAAGTCCTCCTCTTCCTGCCTCTGTTCTGCCTCAAGTGCCCTGTCCATTATCCCACGCAGCGTATGCTCCAACAGGTGGACAAGAGGGACAGTGTCACTGATGCATGCACTGTCACTGCTCACCATCCTCGTGGCCTCCTCAAATGGTGAGAGGACAGTGCATGCATCCCTGATCATGCTCCACTGACGTGGGGAAAAAAAAAACCAAGCTCCCCTGACCCTGTCCTGGTGCCGTAGTCGCAAAGGTACTCATTGATGGCCCTCTGCTGCGTGTGCAGTCGCTGCAGCATGGCCAACGTTGAGTTCCACCTGGTGGGCATGTCACATATTAGGCGGTTCTTGGGCAGGTTCAGCTCCTTTTGCAGCTCAGTCAGCCGAGCACTGGCATTATAAGATCGGCGGAAATGCACACAGACTTTCCTGGCCTGCCTCAGGACATCCTGTAAGCCTGGGAACCTGCCCAAGAACCGCTGCACCACCAGGTTGAGGACGTGAGCCATGCAGGGCACATGGGTGAGCTGCCCCTGTCGCAGGGCGGAGAGGAGGTTGGTGCCATTGTCAGAAACGACCATTCCTGGCTTAAGCTGACGTGGCGTCAACCACCTCTCGGCCTGCCCCTGCAGAGCTGCCAGAACCTCTGGCCCAGTGTGGCTCCTGTCCCCCAAACACACCAGCGCAAGCACGGCATGGCATCTTTTTGCCTGCGTACTTGCGTAGCCCCTTGTACGCCTACGGAGCACCGCTGGTTCCAAGGACAGAGCACTGGAGGAAGAAGAAGAGGAGGGGGTGGAGGAGAGAGGTGTGTCACAACCAGTAGCAGTAGTCGCGTTTTGGAGGCGTGGTGGCGGAACAACCTCCAACACTACTGCACCTTGTCCTGCATCCCTCCCAGCTGCCAATAGAGTGACCCAATGGGCCGTGAAAGAAAGGTACCGTCCCTGTCCATGCCTGCTGGACCATGAGTCAGCGGTAATATGCACCTTACCGCTGACCGCCCTGTCCAGCGAGGCATGGACATTGCCCTCCACATGCCGGTAGAGAGACGGAATCGCCTTCCGCGAGAAAAAGTGGCGTTTGGGAACCTGCCACTGAGGAACCGCACATTGAACAAACTCACGGAAGGGGGCCGAGTCTACCAACTGAAAAGGCAGCAGTTGAAGTGCTAGCAATTTAGCCAGCTAGCATTCAACCGCTGGGCATGTGGATGGCTGGGAGTGTACTTCTTTCTACGGTCCAGCAGCTGGGGCAGGGAAATTTGCCTGCTGCAATCGGACGTCGGTGTACTGCAAGTACTTGGTTGTGACACACCGAATTCTACACCTTCAGTCCTCTCAGAGCAGCTTTCAGAGAGGACTGAAGGTGTAGTGGGGATGGAGATCCCAGCTGAGGAGGAGCAAGGAGAGGTCCGCTTAGTTCTTTGGTGTGGGTCTTTTATGTGTGCCTGCCAACGAGCTGCATGGCAGGTCGCCATATGTCTGGTCATGCTTGTCGTGCCCAAGCGGCTGATGTTTTGGCCACGCGAGATACGCTTGAGACAAATATTGCAAATAGCAGTGGTGCGATCTGCTGCACTCGTCTCAAAAAAGGCACACACCAAAGAACTTTTCTGATAACGTGCAGAGGCAGCGCCCTGCACAGGCGGAGCTCTGCGGTGTTGTACAGTTGCTGTGCTGGCCTCTACCTGGCCTCCAGGGGGCATCCTGCCTCGTTGGACATGTGACGCCGCATCCTCCTCCTCCTCGTCCTCCTCCTCATCCTCTCTCCCTTGAGGCACCCACGTGGAGTCAGTGACCTCATCATCCCCTCCCTCTTCACCACTAGAGCAAACCTGGCAGTAAGCTGCAGCTGGTGGAACAGTACTGCCAGATTCCTCAAGCTGGGTATCGTCATCCGAGCCTTCGAATCGTTGGGCATCCTCCTGGAGCATGTACCCAACACTGTGCTCAAAGAGTTCGGGGGACTCCTCAGGAGGACATGGTGGGTCTAGGGAAGGGGTGGCTGATGATGCTCTGTCAGTACCCTGAGCCTGGGTGAGAGAGGATGAGGAGGATGAGGAGGGCTTGGTCATCCATTCTACCAAGCCTTCAGCATGATGCGGCTCCACATGTCCAGCTGCCGAAAACAAAGACGCGCGTGTCCCATGGCCACGTGCTGATGACGATGCACGACCACGTCCACGTCCACGGCCACGTCCACTAGAAACAGAGCCTGCCTGCCCTGTGTTCTTGGCTCTGCACGCTCTGCCTCCCCTTGGCGGTCTTCCAGCCATTGTAGTCGGTAGTCCTGTGGGTGCTGCTGAGAAGAATATATAGGAGCTCTGTGTGATGCCACTAACACACTAGAAGTCCTATGGGTGCTTCTGCAAAGAAAATAGAGGAGCTCTGTGTGATGCCACTAACACACTAGAAGTCCTGTGGGTGCTGCTGAGAAGAATATATAGGAGCTCTGTGTGATGCCACTAACACACTAGAAGTCCTATGGGTGCTTCTGCAAAGAAAATAGAGGAGCTCTGTGTGATGCCACTAACACACTAGAAGTCCTGTGGGTGCTGCTGAGAAGAATATATAGGAGCTCTGTGTGATGCCACTAACACACTAGAAGTCCTATGGGTGCTTCTGCAAAGAAAATAGAGGAGCTCTGTGTGATGCCACTAACACACTAGAAGTCCTGTGGGTGCTTCTGCAAAGAAAATAGAGGAGCTCTGTGTGATGCCACTAACACACTAGAAGTCCTGTGGGTGCTTATGCAAAGAAAATAGAGGAGCTCTGTGTGATGCCACTAACACACTAGAAGTCCTGTGGGTGCTGCTGAGAAGAATATATAGGAGCTCTGTGTGATGCCACTAACACACTAGAAGTCCTATGGGTGCTTCTGCAAAGAAAATAGAGGAGCTCTGTGTGATGCCACTAACACACTAGAAGTCCTGTGGGTGCTGCTGAGAAGAATATATAGGAGCTCTGTGTGATGCCACTAACACACTAGAAGTCCTATGGGTGCTTCTGCAAAGAAAATAGAGGAGCTCTGTGTGATGCCACTAACACACTAGAAGTCCTGTGGGTGCTTCTGCAAAGAAAATAGAGGAGCTCTGTGTGATGCCACTAACACACTAGAAGTCCTGTGGGTGCTTATGCAAAGAAAATAGAGGAGCTCTGTGTGATGCCACTAACACACTAGAAGTCCTGTGGGTGCTGCTGAGAAGAATATATAGGAGCTCTGTGTGATGCCACTAACACACTAGAAGTCCTATGGGTGCTTCTGCAAAGAAAATAGAGGAGCTCTGTGTGATGGGACTAACACACTTCAAGTCCTATAGGTGCTTCTGGGAAGAAAATATAGCTCTGTGTGTGTGATGGGACTAACACACTTCAAGTCCTATAGGTGCTTCTGGGAACAAAATATAGCTCTGTGTGTGTGATGGGACTAACACACTTCAAGTCCTATAGGTGCTTCTGGGAACAAAATATAGCTCTGTGTGTGTGATGGGACTAACACACTTCAAGTCCTATAGGTGCTTCTGGGAAGAAAATATAGCTCTGTGTGTGTGATGGGACTAACACACTTCAAGTCCTATAGGTGCTTCTGGGAAGAAAATATAGCTCTGTGTGTGTGATGGGACTAACACACTTCAAGTCCTATAGGTGCTTCTGGGAAGAAAATATAGCTCTGTGTGTGTAATGGGACTAACACACTTCAAGTCCTATAGGTGCTTCTGGGAACAAAATATAGCTCTGTGTGTGTGATGGGACTAACACACTTCAAGTCCTATAGGTGCTTCTGGGAACAAAATATAGCTCTGTGTGTGTGATGGGACTAACACACTTCAAGTCCTATAGGTGCTTCTGGGAAGAAAATATAGCTCTGTGTGTGTGATGGGACTAACACACTTCAAGTCCTATAGGTGCCTCTGGGAACAAAATATAGCTCTGTGTGTGTGATGGGACTAACACACTTCAAGTCCTATAGGTGCTTCTGGGAACAAAATATAGCTCTGTGTGTGTGATGGGACTAACACACTTCAAGTCCTATAGGTTCTTCTGGGAACAAAATATAGCTCTGTGTGTGTGATGGGACTAACACACTTCAAGTCCTATAGGTGCTTCTGGGAACAAAATATAGCTCTGTGTGTGTGATGGGACTAACACACTTCAAGTCCTATAGGTGCTTCTGGGAAGAAAATATAGCTCTGTGTGTGTAATGGGACTAACACACTTCAAGTCCTATAGGTGCTTCTGGGAAGAAAATATAGCTCTGTGTGTGTAATGGGACTAACACACTTCAAGTCCTATAGGTGCTTCTGGGAAGAAAATATAGCTCTGTGTGTGTAATGGGACTAACACACTTCAAGTCCTATAGGTGCTTCTGGGAACAAAATATAGCTCTGTGTGTGTGATGGGACTAACACACTTCAAGTCCTATAGGTGCTTCTGGGAAGAAAATATAGCTCTGTGTGTGTGATGGGACTAACACACTTCAAGTCCTATAGGTGCCTCTGGGAACAAAATATAGCTCTGTGTGTGTGATGGGACTAACACACTTCAAGTCCTATAGGTGCTTCTGGGAACAAAATATAGCTCTGTGTGTGTGATGGGACTAACACACTTCAAGTCCTATAGGTGCTTCTGGGAACAAAATATAGCTCTGTGTGTGTGATGGGACTAACACACTTCAAGTCCTATAGGTGCTTCTGGGAACAAAATATAGCTCTGTGTGTGTGATGGGACTAACACACTTCAAGTCCTATAGGTGCTTCTGGGAAGAAAATATAGCTCTGTGTGTGTAATGGGACTAACACACTTCAAGTCCTATAGGTGCTTCTGGGAACAAAATATAGCTCTGTGTGTGTGATGGGACTAACACACTTCAAGTCCTATAGGTGCTTCTGGGAACAAAATATAGCTCTGTGTGTGTGATGGGACTAACACACTTCAAGTCCTATAGGTGCTTCTGGGAAGAAAATATAGCTCTGTGTGTGTGATGGGACTAACACACTTCAAGTCCTATAGGTGCTTCTGGGAACAAAATATAGCTCTGTGTGTGTGATGGGACTAACACACTTCAAGTCCTATAGGTGCTTCTGGGAAGAAAATATAGCTCTGTGTGTGTGATGGGACTAACACACTTCAAGTCCTATAGGTGCCTCTGGGAACAAAATATAGCTCTGTGTGTGTGATGGGACTAACACACTTCAAGTCCTATAGGTGCTTCTGGGAAGAAAATATAGCTCTGTGTGTGTGATGGGACTAACACACTTCAAGTCCTATAGGTGCTTCTGGGAACAAAATATAGCTCTGTGTGTGTGATGGGACTAACACACTTCAAGTCCTATAGGTGCTTCTGGGAAGAAAATATAGCTCTGTGTGTGTGATGGGACTAACACACTTCAAGTCCTATAGGTGCTTCTGGGAACAAAATATAGGAGCTCTGCCTGCCTGCCACGAACACACTACAAGTCCTATAGGTGCTTCTGGTAACAAAATATAGGAGCTCTGCCTGCCTGCCACGAACACACTACAAGCCCCTCTTTCTCAATCAATCTTTGTAACTGAATCTATCTAACTCAATTTCTGTAAGTGAATCTCTCTACCTAACTAAATCGAGCAGAGTGTCACAGAATCAGCCTGCTCAATCTGCGCCAGAACAGCATGTGACCGGCGCAGACGGCGTGGCGGCCTTTTATAGGGGGGGGGGCGTGTACTACAGCCCCTGAGCTGTAATTGGCTACAGGCGTCCTGCCTGTAGCCAATTATGGCTCTTCGAGTTTCCGGGGCTGTGATTGGCCAAGCATGCGGGGTCACAGTGCATGCTTGGCCAATCATCAGCCAGCAATGCACTGCGCCGGCCGCGCCGGCCGCAATGCATTGCGGGGCCGCTCGCATCACACGAACGTGATGCGAGCGGCCAAAATAGTTCTGGGCTCGCCGAGCGAGCGAACGCCCGGTGCTCGATGCGAACGTGGGTTCGCATCGAGCACCGGGCCCATCCCTAATAGCCAGTATATCAAGTCTTAAAATGACCTGCTTCTCTGAAATGGTGACAAACTTTACTACCTTCACTTTTCCATAGATAATGCTTTTAAGGCTAATGCCGCGTACACACGGAATTCTCGTCAGAAAAAACTCTGATGGTTTTTCCAACGGAATTCCGATGGAATTCCGCTCAAGCTGTGTTGCCTACACACGATCACACCAAATTCCGACGGTCAATAACACAGCGGCATAACACACGTTCGACAGCACTATAAAAGGGAAGTTTAATGCGTCCGAGCATGCGTCAAATTGTTTCCGAGCATGCGTCGGAATTTTGCGTGTCGGAATTGCATACACACGATCGGAAAATTCGATAGAAAGGTTTTCCGTCGGAAAAATTGAGAACAGGTTCTCAATTCAAAGTCCGTCGGAAATTCCGACAGAAAAAGACCGTTGACCATACACACGGTCAGAAAATCCGATGAAAAGCTCCCATCGGACTGTTTCCATCGGAAATTCCGACCGTGTGTACGCCGCATAAGTTCACCTTTTGGAACATGTTACATGGCACATGAGTATTTAGGGTGTAACATGTTCTAGAACATTTTCCCTCACCCCCATGCCAGTGGGTAGGGGGTTCCTCTCCCCCAAAACCGCAGCCACATTTAAAATCAGCTCCGCCCACACAGTGATGTCATTTATTTACAAGAATCTGAGAACGAATAAACTCCATCATGACAGACAGAATTGTAGTATCAATGGACTGTATGCTGATCAGTGCACTCATTGTCCATTCACAAGTCCTCCAGCTTTCTAACAAGAATCCTGTACAGATGTATGGGCAGAAAGCTGAAGGACTTGTCTGCAGGAGCCTGACATTGCACCCATGATCCATTCATACCAGATAACTGATAACAGGTATAAAATTATTGTTCTCACTCCAGCATGTGTGTTGATAACGTGCAGAAAAATGTAAGCTTTAGTGTGCAGGCGCCCCTCCCATCTGTGTTTTTAGTCTTGTATATGTGTGTATGTGGGGATGAGGGAGGTTCATATTTATGTATTTTGAGGGGTTAAAGTGCTTGGATTTAACTTAATTTTCTTACACGTTATTTTTTATCACATGAGGACATGAGTCTAAGAGCCTAAGGTTCCCTTTAATGAGACCCCTGATGTCTTCCCTGCCCTCCATTAAATGAATGGAGTGCAGATCACACTCCATTAGCTTCTTCCCAGTGGCAGCAGGACCTTGAAGTGACATTTTACCGATCACTTCTGGGTTACAAATAGATAGGGGAGATAAACAAACAGACATTCACTGGTCTCCCTAATGGAGGCTGCTATTGCTGAACTCTCCTTGGAGAATGCTAGTTCTCTGGCTGTTCAGATGCTTCCACATCAGAGTTGTCTGACTCTAGTTATATATTAAATAGAAAGGAGTTCCACATTCTTAACAATCTAACAGTAAAGAACCCCTTACGGAGTTTAAGGTTAAACCGCTTCTCTAACACTGTTTAGTAATAGTTTACGCTCTATGTTGGAATTACCATTTAACCGCTTGCCGACCATCCGCCGCAGTTATACTGCAGCAACATGGCTCGGCTGCATGAATTGTCGTCATGTTATGACGCTCGGGGGACACAGAGAACCGGGATCAAAGTATGAACAGCGATCTGTCATCTCCCCTACACAGTCCACTCCCCCCTTCAGTTAGAACATACATTAGGAAACACAATTAACCCCTTAATGACCCTCTAATCAATGCATTTTTATGGCACTGATCGCTGTATAAATGCCAATGGTCCCAAAAATGTGTCAGAATTGTCCGACGTGTCCGCTATAATGTCGCAGTCCCAATAAAAATTTCAGATCGCCGTCATTACTAGCAAAAAAATAAATAATAATAATAAAAATGTCATAAAACAATTCCCTATTTTGTACACACTATAACTTTTGCACAAACCAATCAATATACGCTTATTGCAATTTGTTTACCAAAAATATGTAGAGGAATACATATCAGTGGGAAAAAAAAATGGAATATATTTTTGGGGGATATTTATTATAGCAAAATGTAAAAAATATCGCTTTTTTTCAAAATTGTCACTCTTTTTTTGTTTATAGCGCAACAATTTAAAACCGCAGGGGCGATCAAATACCACCAAACGAAAGCTCTATTTGTGGGAAAAAAAGAACGTCAATTTTGTTTACATGCAACGCCGCACAACCGCTCAATTGTCAGTTAAAGCGGCACAGTGCTGAATCGCAAAACGTGCTCTGGTCAGGAAGGGGGTAAAATCTTCTGGGGCTGAAGCAGATAAAAATGGGCATATTGTAATCATATCTCCTCATAAATGCTTCTCCAGGGAGAATAGGTTTAAGGTTTGTAGTCATTCTTCATAACTGAGATCCTCCAGCCCCCTTATTAGCTTTGAACTAGAACTCGATGGCATACTCCAGATGTGGCCAAACCAGAGTTTTATAAAGTTGTAGAATTGAAGTTTTATCTCCTGAGTAGATGCCCTGTTTAATGCATGCTAATGGTCTGTTGGCCTTGATTTCTACACTTTGGCATTGCATGCTATTAAAAGTGTAAAAGTGTCCCTCGCACTACTGATGGTAGATAATGACATGTGCCTAAAAAATAGGATAATAAAAACAGCAGAAAAACCTAAAAGTGTTCACAGTACACCAAACCAAGAAATGTATCAATAAAGTGATCTTGCGCGGTCATATACACTCAAATCATTCTGTGAAAGTCCCCGATTGGAACTGGTGAGTATAAACAATAATATCTCCACATAGATAAGTGAAGTGCAAAATGAATGCAACAATACATAATCAATATCCTAAAAGGAAGCAGATAACACTAACACCTAGTGAATAAATAAATACATAAATATGTAAAGGAGATCACAATGGATCTGCAAATAAGTGATGTCCTCCAAGAAAAATAAATGTTCAAACAGTGTTCCGAAAAAAGCAACAAACTTCAAATAAGTGCCAAAAAAATAAATGTTCAAAAAATGGATCAAAAAATAAATGAAGTATGCAAAGGACAAATGATGACTGCAGCAGTCCCCAAAGAACTCCACGGATGGCCTGTTACAAAAATAGTCTCACAGAACTCTCTCCTCATATATATGTAGAAGTTCACATCAATGAGTGAATGGGTGTTTCCACAGCTTCCTATTGGCACCCTTTCCTGCTTGTATACACTGATATTGGGGTCATAGACAACTTCTCAATCATTGCATATCCTCCACATAGCCGCCCCAGTGTACTCCGGTAGCCATAGCAACCAAGGTGGGGGAAAAGAGAAAAGAAATGCCTCCAATGGTGTAGTAGGTACAGTAGGTGATAACGATATTGTGTCAATCTCGCCGATAAAAGCGACCAGATTGACACCTTGCGAGCCCCGTCGCAGGAGCCAGCGCCAAGCTGGTTCGCTCATTGGGAAAGGTAAAATATTTTTTTTCCTTTCCCAATGAGCGACAAGCATTGCTGACATTGAGGCCGGGTTCACACTGGTGCGTGGATCCGACTTGGATCCCCGCCAATACCAGGCACTGTGTTTGGTATGAATCATGAGGGGGAACTCCACGCTAAATTTTAAATTTAAAAAAAAGGCATGGGTTCCCTCCGAGAGCATTCCAACCCCTTAGGTCTGGTATGGATTTTAAGGGGAACGCCCTACGCTGAAAAAACGGCATAAGGGTCCCCCCAAAATCCATACCAGACCATTATCCAAGCACGCAGCATGGCTGGTCAGGAAAGGGGGTGGGGATGAGCGAGACTGTGACGTCATAAGGGGTGGGGTCACCGGGTGACATCACCCGGGGCCCACGCCCCGTGCCTATATAAGTCGTTGCACACCTAGCACGCGGTATTACAGTGGGAGAGAGCATCGTGTCAACGTCGGAAGAAGAGAAGAAGGAAGAAGGATAGAGAAGACGAGCCAACGCTAGTAAAAGAGCTGGAAGAAGATATCGGAGGAGCCCGGCAGAAGAACCAGAGACCGGTAGAAGAGGCCGGAGAGCGGGAGGAGAACCGGAGAGTGGGACAAGAGGCCGGAGAGCGCAAAGGACTCTGAAGAGACCCCCGAAGTTGGAAGAGACCCCCGGGGCTGCCTAATAAATTACTTTAAGAACCTGTCTAGTGTGTTTTTTTATTGACACTTTTTTTCCAGGTGAATGGGTAGGGGTACGATGTACCCGCCCCCCCACCCGCAGACTCTGACACCCAACAGCCAGGGTTGTCTGAAAAAGGCCCTTGTCCTCATCAACATGGGGACAAGGTGCGTTGGGATGGGGGGGCGTCCCCTTCCCCAAAGCACCCACCCCCCATGTTGAGGGCATGTGGCCTGGTACGGTTCAGGAGGGAGGGTGCCGCTCGCTCTTCCCCACCCTCTTTCCTGACTAGCCGGGCTGCATGCTCGGATAAGGGTCTGGTATGGATTTTGGGGGGACCCCCATGCTGTTTTTTCGGCATAGGGGGTTCCCTTTAAAATCCATACCAGACCTAAGGGTCTTGTATGCTCTTGGAGGGGTACTCATGCCGTTTTTTATTTAAAATTTGGCATGGAGTTCCCACTCATTATTCATACCAAACACAGTGCCTGGTATTGGCAGGGATCCAAGTCGGATCCACGCACCAGTGTGAACCCGGCCTCAATGTCAGCAATGCTTGTCGCTCATTGGGAAAGGAAAAAAAAAAATTTTTCCTTTCCCGATGAGCGAGCCAGCTCGGCGCTGGCTCCCGCGATGGGGCTCACAAGGTGTCAATCTCGCCGATAAAAGCGACAAGATTGACACAATATTGCGGTCACCTACTGTACCTACTACACCATTGGAGGCATTTCTTTTCTCTTTTCTCCCCACCTTGGTTGCTATGGCTACCTGAGTACACTAGGGCGGCTAGGTGGAGGATACGCAA
>CM053026.1:23822319-24364841 GCA_028564925.1 Lithobates sylvaticus
GGTTTCTGATAATGGTGGTCTCTGCGGCGGGTTCGCCGCGAGATCACCGTTATCGGCGGCAGGAGAGGTGCCCCCCCTCCCGCCGCTCTCCCGCGCCTTCCACCGCTTACCGGAGCCGTCGGCAGGCGATCGGATCCTTTCAGTGCCTGGGTATAGAGACGAGTGAGGCTAAGATGGCCGCCACGCATATGAAAACGGTAGTCAAACCACACATGTGATGTATTGCCACAATCGGTAGAGTGAGAGCAATAATTCTAGCCATAGACCTCCTCAAAAAATGCAACCTGTAGAATTTTTTAAATTTCGCTTATGGAGATTTTTGAGGGTAAGTAAGTTTGACGCCATTCCACGAGTGGCCGCAAATTTGAAGCAGGACATGTTGGGTATCTATTTACTCGGCGTAACATTATCTTTCACAATACAAAAAAAATTTGGCTAATTTTACTGTTTTCTCATTTTTTTATTTAAAAAAAGTGACTTTTTTCCAAAAAAAGTGCGCTTGTAAGACCACTGCGCAAACACGGTGTGAAAAAAAGTATTGCAATGGCCGCCATTTTATTCTCTAGGGTATTAGAAAAAAAACAATATATAATATTTGGGGGCTCTAAGTAATTTTCTAGCAAAAAAAAATGTTTTAAAACATGTAAACACCTAAAATCCAAAACGAGGCTGGTTGTTAAGTGGTTTAATGATGCATAAAGTGAAAAAAAAATGTGTTTCCCATGTTTAGAACTGTCCCAGCACAAAATGACATTTGTAAAGGAAAAAAATAAGCCATTTAAAACTGCTGGCGGCTACCCCATCACCCCACCCCAGCCCATTACCAGCCCCTTTGGGTCTTGTATGGATATTAAGGGGAACCCCGCACCCAAAATAAAACCCTATACCTAAAACCCCTATATACTCTGAACAGCAGTATACAGGCGGTGAAAACAAGACAGGGACTGTAGGTTTGTTCTTAACTAGAATCTGTTTGTAATTTGTAACAGGTACATTTTTAAGTGTAGCTGCAGCCAAAAAATCTATTTTTAAGCTTTTTGGAGAACATAGGGAAGGGTTATCACCCCTGTTCCCTGTTCCCCTGTTCAGAACATTTCACCTCACTTTCCGTCCCAATGACAAATGTTTTTTGAAAAGTGGGGTTTTTATTGAAACAAGGATTGGTTATAAAGCATCAGTAGAAGGGAGACAACTTTTACCCATATTAACTCTTACAGGATAGAATTTCCCTTCCTAAGGGTAGATTTCCTCTCACTTCCTGTTGTCTCCTTCCGTTTGCAAGTAGGAGTCGTTTCTAAGTTGGATGTTTGAAAGTAGGGGCCTGCCGTATGTACTCTGCAGAAATTTGCCCCTTAGATGTTGGTGTTGCCACAACACTGTAAGCCCTCACAGTTACTCTTAGTGGGTGCTGGAATGCCCTTCTGTGAACTATTATATCAGGAATTGTAATTACATGCCATTGTTGAACGGTGGTAGGAAAAATTGGGCCTTTGGTGGTGGTGCTGGTGCTACAACACTGTAAGCCCTCACAGTTACTCTTGGTGGGCGCATGAATGGGCCCTGCTGTGAATTATTAGATCAATATTTGTAATTACATGCCCCTGTTAAACAGGGGCTGAAAAATTGGGCCTTATGCACTGGTGCTGGTGCCACAACACTGCAACCCCTCACAGATACTGTACTTGGAGCACAGCAATGAGACCCATTGCAAAGAATTGCATCAAAAATTGTAATTACACGCCCCTGTTAAACAGGGGCTGAAAAATTGGGCCTTAGGCACTAGTGCTGGTGCCACAACACTGCAACCTCTCCCAGATACTCTAGGTGGAGTGCAGGAATGAGTCGTGCTGCAAAGCATTGCATAAAAAATTTGTAACTACACACCCCTGTTAAACAGGGGCTGAAAAATTGGGCCTTAGGCACTGGTGGTGGCACCCAGAAACAAAAATGTTCTTCCAAGCTATCATCAGGATCATTGAGGAGGAAGAGGGAAGTCAGTCAACATAATAGGACAGTCACTCAGCATCAGCATAGGCAGTCTTGAAGGCATGGGACATTTCAAAATAAATTAATATGTTACATCAGCTTCAGGTGCCTGGTACCTGATGGTGATTCAAGACTGATTCATCTTTATGAAGGTCAGTCGATCAACCGAGTCGGTGGACAGGCGCACCCTGTGATCGGTGACAAAGCCTCCAGCAGCACAGAATGTGCATTCCGAAAGAATGCTGGATGCAGGACAGGCCAGTAGCTCAATTGCATACTGTGCAAGCTCTGGCCAGTGATCCATCCTCAAGACCAAGTAAGCCAGATCATTTTCGGTGGGAAAGGTATCCAAGTCTGACCATCTTATTCACCGCTCCTTCTGCTACTGACCAAAGCCTCAGAAACTCGTTGTTCAGGACCAGGAGTTTGTAACCTCCCAGTCTCTGGGAATGCGTTGCACAGACCTTTCTGAAAGGTCTCCCGGAGATGTCTCATCCTCTGCTCCCTCTGCGATGGCAAGATAAGGTCCGCAACCTTACCCTTGTACCGTGGATCAAGGAGAGTTGCCAGCCAGTAATGGTCCCTCTCCTTGATCCGAAGAATACAAGGATCCTTCCGCAGGCTTTGCAGGATCAGGGAGGCCATGCAGCGTAGGTTAGCTGAGGCATTCGGCCCGGACTCTTCTGGGTCACTAAGGATGACATGATCCGCAGCCACCTCCTCCCAGCCACGTACAAGTCCACCGGTTTCTTGGGACTGTAAATCGTCCTAAAAGACTGCTGATGCTGAGTGCCAGGCTCCACCTCCATGCTGACACAATCCTCCTCCTCCTCATCCTCTTCCTGTGTGATGGGTGGGAGAGAAGAAACACTGTCTGGATAAAGGGGGCCTTGAGAGGCAAGGAAGTCCTCCTCTTCCTGCCTCTGGTATGCCTCAAGTGCCCTGTCCATTATCCCACGCAGCATATGCTCCAACAGGTGGACAAGAGGTACAGTGTCACTGATGCATGCACTGTCACTGCTCACCATCCTCGTGGCCTCCTCAAATGGTGACAGGACAGTGCATGCATCCCTGATCATGCTGCACTGGCGTGGTGAAAAAAATCTGACCCCCCCCCTGACCCTGTCCTGGTGCCGTAGATGCACAGGTACTCATTGAAGGCCCTCTGCTGCGTATGCAGTCGCTGCAGAATGGCCAACATTGAGTTCCACCTGGTGGGCATGTCACATATAAGGCGGTTCTTGGGCAGGTTCAACTGCTTTTGCAGCTCAGCCAGCCGAGCACTGGCATTATATGATCGGCGGAAATGCACACAGACTTTCCTGGCCTGCCTCAGGACATCGTGTAAGCCTGGGTACCTGCCTAAGAACGGCTGCACCACCAGGTTAAGGATGTGAGCCATACAGGGCACATTGGTCAGTTGTCCTTGTCGCAGGGCGGAGAGGAGGTTGGTGCCATTGTCGCATACCACCATTCCTGGCTTAACCGCTTCCCGACCGCCTAACGCAGATATACTGCGGCAGAATGGCACGGGCAGGCAAAATCACGTACCTGTACGTGATTTGGTAATTGCCTGCCCGTGGGGCGCGCTCGCGGCCCGGTCGGGAGCTCCGTGCCCCCGGCCGCGGGACCAGCGGACCCGATCGCCGCTGGTGTCCCACGATCGGGTTACGGAGCTGAAGAACGGGGAGAGGTATGTGTAAACAAACCTCTCCCCACGCTTCCTACTCTGCCTGTCATTGATTGGCTGTTCCCGGTCATCGGGAAAGCCGATCAATGACGTCAGACGTCAGCCCCGCCCCCTGATGTAAAAAAAACACACACGTCACAGCCCAAAACCCCTCCCCTCCCCCTAGTGGTTAACTCTTTCAGTATAAAATATTAATAAAAATGCTATAAAACTATCCCCTATTTTGTAAACGCTATAACTTTTGCGCAAACCAATCAATAATCGCTAATTGCGATTTTTTTTTACCAAAAATATGTAGAAAAATACGTATCGGCCTAAACTGAGGAAAAAAAATGTTTTTTTTTTATATATTTTTGGGGATATTTATTATAGCAAAAAGCTAAAAATATTGCATTGTTTTCAAAATTGTCGCTCTATTTTTGTTTATAGCGCAAAAAATAAAAACCGCAGGGGCGATCAAATACCACCAAAAGAAAGCTCTATTTGTGGGGAAAAAAGGACGCCAATTTTGTTTTGGAGCCACGTCGCGCAATTGTCAGTTAAAGCGACGCAGTGCCGAATCGCAAAAAGGGGCCTGGTCCTTTGGCTGCCAATTGGTCCGGGGCTGAAGTGGTTAAGCTGGCGTGGCATCAACCACCTCTCGGCCTGCCCCTGCAGAGCTGACAGAACCTCTGCCCCAGTGTGGCTCCTGTCCCCCAAACACACCAGCACAAGCAAGGCATGGCATCTTTTTGCCTGCGCACTTGCGTAGCCCCTTGGACGTCTACGGAGCACTGCTGGTTCCGAGGACAGAGCACTCGAAGAGGCCATGGAGGAAGAAGAAGTGGAGGGGGTGGATGAGAGAGGTGTGTCACAACCAGTAGTAGTATTTTGGAGGCATGGTGGCAGAACAACCTCCAACACTACTGCACCTTGTCCTGCATCCTTCCCAGCTGCCAAAAGAGTGACCCAATGGGCCGAGAAAGATAGGTAACGTCCCTGTCCATGCCTGCTGGACCATGAGTCAGCGGTAATATGCACCTTACTGCTGACCACCCTGTCCAGCGAGGCATGGACATTGCCTTCCACATGCCGGTAGAGAGCCGGAATCACCTTCCGTGAGAAAAAGTGCCACTGAGGAACCGCACATTGCACAGACTCACGGAAGGGGGCCGAGTCTACCAAATTAAAAGGCAGCAGTTGAAGTGCTAGCAATTTAGCCAAGCTAGCATTCAACCACTGGACATGTGGATGGCTGGGAATGAACTTCTTTTGACGGTCCAGCAGCTGGGGCAGGGAAATTTGCCTGGTACAATTGGACGTCGGTGTACTGCTAGCAGAGTGCCCGCAATTACTTGGCTGTGACACACCTAATTCTACACCTTCATTCCTCTCAGTGCAGCTTTCAGAGAGGACTGAAGGTATAGTGGGGTTGGAGATCCCAGCTGATGAGGAGCAAGGAGAGGTCTGCTTTGTTCTTTGGTGTGGGTCTTTAAGGTACGCTTGCCAATGAGCTGCATGGTAGGTCAACATATGTCTGGTCATGCTTGTGGTGCTCAAGCGGCTGATGTTTTGGCCACGCGAGATACACTTGAGACATATGTTGCAAATAGCAACAGTGCGATCTGTTGCACTCGTCTCAAAAAATGCCCACACCAAAGAACTTTTGTAATAACGTGCAAAGGCAGCGCCCTGCACAGGCGGAGCTGTGCGGTGTGATTCAGTCGGTGTGCTGCCCTTAAGCTGGCCCACGGAGGGCATCCTGTCTCGTTGGAGATGTGCCTCCTCCTCCTCCTCCTCTCTCTCCTATCAGGCACCCACGTGGAGTCAGTGACCTCATCATCCCCTCCCTCTTCACCACTGGAGCAAACCTGGCAGTATGCTGCAGCTGGTGGAACATGACTGCCAGATTGCTGTCCTTGAGCATCCCCTCTCTCTGCGCTCACACTACTGCCTTCCTCTAGCTGGGTATCATCATCAGAGCCTTCAAAACGCTGGGCATCCTCCTGGAGCATGTACCCAACACTGTAGTCAAACAGTTCGGGGGACTCCTCAGGAGAACATGGTGGGTCTAGGGAAGGAGTGACTGATGACATTGAGACAAGAGAAGAGGACGCGTTGGCAGCTGCTTTTCCAGTACCCTGAGCCTGGGTGAGAGAGGATGAGGGTGATGAGGAGGGCTTGGTCATCCACTCTACCAAGTATATAGCATCATGTGTCCCATGGCCACGTGCTGATGACGACGCACCGCGTCCACGACCTGCACTGTTGTTTCTAGACACAGAGCCTGCTTGCCACCTTTTATTGGCTCGTGACTGCCTGCCTCTCCTTGTTGGCCTTCCAGACATTGTAATGGCCTGCAGGCAGATGGGAAAACCAGCAATTGGGTAGTGTATATTGTGCTGGAGGCACTCCTGCAGATGGCTGTATTAGAGAAAACCAGCAAATAAGGGTAGATACAGGTGTATACTGTGCTGTTCTGGAGGCACACAACACACACAAACTCCTGCAAATGACTGTATTAGAGAACACCAGCAAAGAAGGGTAGATGCAGGTGTATAATGTGATGTGCTGGAGGCACACAACACACACAAACTCCTGCAGATGGCTGTATTAGAGAACACCAGCAAAGAAGGGTAGATACAGGTGTATACTGTGCTGTGCTGGAGGCACACAATACCCACTAACTCCTGCAGATGGCTGTATTAGAGAACACCAGTAAATATGGGTAGATACAGGTGTATACTGTGCTGTGTTGGAGGAACACAACACAAACTAACGCCTGCAGATGGCTATTTCAGAGAACACCAGCAAATATGGGTAGATACAGGTGTATACTGTGCTGTGCTGGAGGCACAGAACACACACTAACTCCTGCAGATGGCTATTTCAGAGAACACCAGCAAATATGGGTAGATACCGGTGTATACTGTGCTGTGCTGGAGGCACACAACACACAATAACTCCTGCAGATGGCTGTATTAGAGAACACCAGCAAATATGGGTAGATACAGGTGTATACTGTGCTGTGCTGGAGGCACACAACACATACTAACTCCTGCAGATGGCTGTATTAGAGAACACCAGCAAATATGGGTAGATACAGGTGTATACTGTGCTGTGCTGGAGGCACAGAACACACACTAACTCCTGTAGATGGCAGTATTAGAGAACACCAGCAAATATGGGTAGATACAGGTGTATACTGTGCTGTTCTGGAGGCACAGAACACACACTAACTCCTGCAGATGGCTGTATTAGAGAACACCAGCAAATATGGGTAGATACAGGTGTATACTGTGCTGTGCTGGATGCACAGAACACACACTAACTCCTGCAGATGGCTGTATTAGAGAACAACAGCAAATATAGGTAGATACAGGTGTATACTGTGCTGTGCTGGAGGTACACAACACACACTAACTCCTGCAGATGGCTGTATTAGGCCCCTTTCACACGAGGCAGACTCCGCTTGCACAGAGTCTGCCTCTGTCCGCCGGCTCAGCGGGAGATCTCTCCGTTGATCTCCGCTGAGCCGGCGGATGACAGGTCCCTCTCTGCTCACTGAGCGGGGAGGGGCTTGTCCAGCACAGCTGGTCTCTATGGAGAGATCAGATGAAATTGGACAGCATGTCCGTTTTCATCAGATCTCACCCGATCTGATCCGCCAGCGACGGATCTGGACGTAGAGACATACGTCTGCTTTTGGCGGATCGGACCGGGGTCGGATGTCAGCGGACATGTCTCCGCTGACATCCGACACTCCATAGACTAACATGGAGCGCCCGTTCAGGTCCGCCGTCAAAACTGACATGCGGATCTGAACGGTCCGATCGTGTGAAAGGGGCCTTAGAGAACACCAGCAAATATGGGTAGATACAGGTGTATACTGTGCTGTGCTGGAGGCACACAACACACACTAACTCCTGCAGATGGCTGTATTAGAGAACACCAGCCTGAGTCAATAACACACTGTCCCTGCCTATCTATCTCTCTCCCTGCACGCCGGAACACACTACACAAGGCCGCCGCCCTGGCGGCCTTATATAGTGTGGGGCGTGTACTAAACCCCCTGAGCTATAATTGGACACAGGCATACTGCCTGTGGCCAATTATGGCTCTCCTCGCTGCCGGGCTGTGATTAACCAAGCATGCGGGTTACAGTGCATGCTTGGCCAATCATCAGCCAGCAATGCACTGCGAATGGCGCAGTGCATTGTGGGCAGTTCGTATCATGCAAATTTTATGCAAACGGCCCACAAAGTTCTGGTTTTGTCGAACGGACGACTGGGCGATGTTCGATTTGAACATTGTTTCAAATTGAACACCGGGCTCATCCCTACCCACAACATGGCTTCAAAATGGTCGGGTGGTCACAACGAACTAAACAGAAAGCACTGAAAAACAGCAAGTCCTGAAAGAACGAGCTGAAAATCAGAAACAAGCAGACAAGAACGCACTGAAAATAAAATACGGTACTATAAATAGCATGCACTGACAAACAAATGCGAACTGACTACATGCACTGAAGAACAGATACGACCCCACAAGCACATACTGAAGAGCAGCAACGATCTGAAAAGCACAAGGCTGAAAAGCGTGAATCGTCTCTCACCAAACTTCTTCTAACAGGAGATAAACACGAGATTAGCAGAAGGAGCCCAAAGGCACGCACTGGCTATTGAACTTCCGTTTTATAGCCTCATCACACGTGTTGTACGTCACTGTGTTGTTGGCGGTCAGAATTTGGTGTGACCGTGTGTATGCAAGACAAGCTTGAGCGGAATTCCAAGGCTTTTCCAATGGGAATTTCAATCGTGTGTATGTGGCATGACTCACAGTTCTGTCTGTGTTAATAGAGAGATATTTGGGACCCAGAATTTAGGAGGCAATGCGTTTTCCCTGCATACAATTCGCATAGCAGGAGAATATGACCGGCTCTCTATGTGCTTCTTTGCCTCCGTTGTAGGGCTGAATTCAGGTAAAGATTATGCCCTGATTCATCCCTGAAACAGAGAACAGGGATGGACAGCACTTCTGTGCAATCCGTGGCCAGTATAGGTGTGAACCGAGCCTAAATGATTCAGTGGCAGTCTTCGAAAGAAAATACAGTTTAAAGAAGAGATTGGCATTATCACATTTATGTTCTGATTGATGCACTGCCATGGGAAAATAGAGGCACAGAGGAAAACATTACAAAAATCTCTCCCTACAAAGCTGTCCCTAACAACACTGATAATGTAGCTGCTGTGAGCCCAACCTTTCATCCATAGGTTATCCATTCCTTCATCCATTCCTTATGAAATGCATTAGCGGATGTTCTCTATTTTGTTGGTGAACCTGCAAACTATTCAGCCAAATGTTTGTGATTTACAAACCTTATGAATCCCAGAGATTACCAACAAATCTATGGTAGCTGCTGAACCTCAACCCTACACCTGTATTTATAGAACAATAATATTAATAATAATAATAATAATAAACATGGCATTGGCCATCAAACTTCTCATTTTTACTGTTTCATGTACAATATGTCATAATGGTATTTTTATAACCTTCACTTTCTATGATGCTGACAAAGATGGATTCTGTGTATTTTATGTTTGGCCTTTTTTTTCCTACTCTATAAGCAGATTCATATTCCAGTCTATCAGTAATAAATAACAGAATTATTCTTTATAAACCTGACACTCTCACAGCCTTCAGCTGAGCCATGAACTCAGTGTCAGGATCCTGGGCTGCTGTCAGTGATGATGAGGTGGGAGAAGAGGAAGAAGTCATTGGAGTCTATCAGAGACTCGGCCATGTTGTCTTCAGATATCCACTTAGAATATTGTGGTTGTTGGCTTTGTGTGTGACCCCCTGCACATCTGACACCCAGAACTCTGCTCACCGCTGTGATATGACTATGATGAATTATACATTTGAGTACAAGTATTCTCAGGATAGAGACATCATTATAGGAGGGATATTCACTGTACATTCTGCAGTGTCACAGTGGTATCAGGATGGAAGTCGTAGTAAACATCTCATGTGTTCAGCGTAAGTGAAATATGAAGTGTAAAGCTTCCAATCTGATCTACAGAGCTGTGTCTTTAGGAGATATGTGTGATAATGTGCAGGACTCATTCAGTCTGTTACACGGCATTTATATAAAAATCTGTTCATGAAAACCACATATGGCCCATTCACATTTAGGTGTTCCATAGCCGGGTCACATTCATTCATATTGAATAGCTGCCAATGCACCACAATGGAAAAAACATGCATGACCTTTTTTAATAAGGTGGCACAATGGTGCCTAGAGGTGTGTTGTGTGTTGGGATCTACTGTACAATGTATTGGGGGGCAATTCACAATGAATGACACCACATTGCACTGCCCATAGAGAAGGTGATTTGCCATGCATTGTTATGTGTTCGCACAATGCACAAGTGTAAATGGGACCTTAAATGACTCCATATATTTTTTTCACTTTCAAATAGAGTGAGGAAGGATAAGACATCTTTGTCAGGTTTTTACTGCTATCTGGGGCTCCAAAAAAGGGACTCTGCAGGACAGGAAGTGAGGGAAAATCTCTCTAATGGAGCCCTGGACAGTGGCTGTCCAAAAGAAAAAAAGGTTTTGGTTGGACATGACTTTTAAGGTACCACAATAACATTATATAGTATTTTGGTTTCTGATGGCCGGCATTCCATTTACCTTTTCACCGACATGTACAATGTTAAGGCTTTACATGTTGGGTTTCTATTTACTCAGAACAACCTCATATTTTATATTTTACCCAAAAAAATGAGTAACACATTTTGTTTGTGTGCAGTGACATTACTTTTAGTGTATTTTTCACAGACAATATGTGTTAAATTAACAGCTTTGCTAGTATCATAAAATAAAAATGGTAACTACCACCAGGTTTTCTGGGGGGGTCTTTGTTGGTAAATGAGGACGTTACAACTTATTCAATGAATTTTAGAAAGTGGGCAAGGCTTTCGATAGATTTGGTGTAAATTATGTATGCATTATAAATGGCCAAATTAATTAGAAGAAATGCTACTTTCTTGTACCAGAAATGGAAACCTCCTTATTGACAAATAGGGCTGAAACATTTGGTCATTGAAATCCACCCCCCATGAAGAGATTGTATTCTTGGGCACATGTTGGCTTTTCAATGGGACCTCGTCTTCTTTGAACCTCAACTGTAGTGTCATTGTGGATGGTGGACATCATGTACACATTCCTGTTATCCTTCCACCTCAAGGCCAGCACTTTGTTGCATCTCAAAGTTGCTCTTTCCCCTTCTTTTATTAACTATACATTGTTGGAAGCCCTTCCTATTCTTTCTGGAGGTTCCGCAGGCCAGGGTTTCTGCAAGGCATAGGTATTTGAAAAGGGGCAGGCTGGTGTATAAGTTACCCAGGTATATGTGGTAACCTTTGTTCAGCAGTAGGCATGACAGGTCCCATACCATTTTCCAGTTGTGCCCATGCAGGCTGGGCACTCAGGAGGCTGGAGCTGGGAATATCTTCCTACGTATATGTGGAACGCATACAGATATCCAGTGACTCTCTCAAACAGCTTGTAAAATTTGACTCCATGAATGAATGAATGAATGAATGATTTGTATAGCGCTGCAACTGCGAACTGAATCGCCTCGAGGCGCTTGACTGCTCATGTTGGGATGCCATGTATTAGAAGAGGTGGGTCTTGAGTTTTTTCCTGAAGGCCTGATGGTTTTCTTCCATGCGGATGTTGTTTGGTAGAGCATTCCATAGCCGGGGTCCCTGTACTGCGAATCTTCGTTCTCCCTTCGATTTGTAGCGGGCTTTGGGGATGAGAAGGCGATTTTGGTTTGTCGATCGAAGGCTGCGATTCGGTATGTATTTTTCTATTTTCTCACAAAGGTATTGAGGCGCATTTCCTTGTGTACATTTGTGGGTGAGGCAGAGGGTCTTGAATGTGATCCTGTCTTTTACCTTGAGCCAATGGAGCATCCTTAGGGATGGGGAGATGGATTCCCAGGGTTTCTTTCCAGTGACTATTCTTGCTGCTGTGTTTTGGACAATTTGAAGGCGCGCAATCTGGTAATCCGGTAATCCTATGTAGAGTGAGTTTGCGTAGTCGAGCCGTGAATTGATGATCGTTCCTACTACTACCGCTTTTTCCTTTTCCGGGATGAAGGGGAGGAGTCTGCGTAGCATGCGAAGGAGATGGTGGGATCCGCTGATTACGGATCCTATTTGTGCCTCCATTGTCATCTCTGAATCAAAGATGACTCCGAGGCTTTTGGCTTTGTTGCTTGGAAGGATGGTCTGTCCCAAGATGGTTGGTGGTGTCCAAGGGGTCTTCGTCTTTTTCCTTGAGTTTGCGTCGAGGAGCAGTAATTCTGTTTTTGATCCATTTAGTTTGAGGGAGCTAGTGGTCATCCAGTCATCTATCAATGTGAGACATTTTCCTAGTTCCTGGTATTGGTCTTTTTGTCCGGTGATCCGGAAGTACAGTTGAGTGTCGTCCGCGTATGAGTGGAAGCACAGATCCAATTTGCTAATAATTTTGAAGAGTGGTCGGATGTAAATGTTGAACAGTACTGGTGACAATGGTGATCCTTGAGGGACTCCATAAGTGATTGCCCGAGTTTCCGAAGTGAAGGCTCCTAGTTTCACTGTTTGTGCCCGGTTTCCTAAGAAGGAAGCGAACCATGGCAGATCTCCATCTGTAACTCCTGCCACTTCCTTGAGGCGACTGAGAAGCATGTTGTGGTCCACTGTGTCGAACGCCGCACTGAGATCCAGCAATACCAGAAGACACGATTCTCCCTCATCCGCTGCTTCTAGGGCGTCATCCCATATTTTCAGAAGTGCAGTTTCTGTGCCATGGCCTGGGCGGAAGCCCGATTGTAGTGGGTCTAGGAGCTTGTGTGTGTCCAGATGAAGTTGAAGCTGTTGTACTACTGCTTTCTCCATGATCTTGGAAATGGTGTTCAGGCTTGTTACCGGTCTGCGATTGTTCGGATCCTTGGGTCGAGGTTGGGTTTCTTTAGTAATGGTTTGATGATGCCTTGCTTGAGGGAATTCGGAACCAATCCTTCTTTGAACGACTGATTTACTAGGTGTGTGATAGCGGGGGCCAGAATGTCGGAGCATTCTTTCAAGAGTTTTGTGGGGATGATGTCGTTTGGCGAGGTGCTGTCTCGGAGGCTCTTGATGACATTTTTGGTTTCATCCGTTGTGATCGGGGTAAGTGAAAAATGTGGTGCTTGTGCGCTGTGGATGTAAAATTCCTTACCTGGGTTGAGTTGAGTAGAGCTGGTTGTTGTTTTTTTTTTTTGAATTATTTTCTGAATGTTGTCTATTTTGTTGATGAAAAAATCTGATAATTTGTTGCAGTATTCTTGAGTTTCGTTTCCTCGGGGCTCAAGGCAGGTGGGGTTCATAGTCTGGGCGACTAGTTTGAAAAGTTCCCGTGGTCGGTTTAAGGCTTTTGAGAGGGTGTTTTGAGACATGTTCTTTTTTTGCTGTGAAAATTGCTTTATGATATCTCTTGGTGAGTATTCTGTAGTTTGTGTGATTTTCCTTTGTGGTGTTTCTTCTCCAGGCTCTTTCTGCTCTTCTGTGTTCCCGTTTCAGTAGAGTAAGCATGCCATTAAACCAACCAGAATTTTTCTTGCGGATGGGTACTCGATGTTTCGGGGCGACTGCGTCTGCTGTTTGTAGAAGTGCCTTGTTTATGAAGCTGAGTATTCGTTCTGTTGAGTGGTTTTGATTTAGTGTACCCATTTTGTGTGTTAGTGTGGTTTTGAAGATTTCCGAATGTAGTTTCTTCTGCGATCTAATCCAGTGTGTTGTTGCTGCTGGGTTTGCTTTTTGCAGGGAGATGTTGGTGGCGATCTCAAATTTGATAGCGTGGTGGTCTGACCATGGTAGCGCTATGTTGTCTTGAATGCTGATGTCCGTATTTTGCTTGAAGATGAGGTCCAGGATGTGACCCGACCCATGTGTGGGAGCCTTTACTAGTTGTTGAAGCCCTAGGTCTTCCAGTTGATTGATGCAGGTGGTGGCGATGGGGTCTTCGGTGGAATTCGCCCAGAGGTTGAAATCTCCGAGTACCAGAATCTTGTTGTTTTTCAGGGTGTGTGCCGAGATGAATTCCGTGAGTGGTATCGGTAGATTTGTCTTTGGTCCTGGTGGTCTGTAGCATAGCAGCATGTGGATGGTTTCTTGTGGTGTGGTTTGCATCTGTAGAGTAAGTGTCTCCATAAACGTTGCTTTGTTCTGTACCGTAGGTTTGACGAGCGCTAGATGAGCTTTGAAGATCACTGCTAGGCCTCCTCCTTTTTTTCCTTTCCGATGCTCGGTTAGGATCCTGTAGTTTTCTGGCACTAATTCTGTTAGGATGGTGTTGCAGTCGGGTGTTAGCCAGCTTTCCGTGATGAAGAGGCAATCTATGTTGTTTTGTGTGATGAAGTCATGGATTTCGTGCCTGTGCTTGACTGCCGATCTGGTGTTAATCAAAGCGCATGCTAACTGTTGCGGTTGAGTTGTAGTCTTCTTATGTTTGATCGTTGCTTGCGGATCGATCCTTAGTAGTCGTTCTTTTTGTAATATTTTTTGAATGTCGGTCGGTAGAGTTGCGGTCAAATTTCTTAGTCTGCATAGGGACTCTGCTGAGTATTTGAAATTGCACATGTTGAGGTGCTCCAAAAAAAATTCCCTGCTGTGGTCGAGATGATGCGTTGAAAAAACGCTGATGCTGTTGTTGAGGCGATAACGGTCTTGCGCAGGCTAGTTGAAGATGTTGCGGATCTGTGGGAAAACCTGTAGACCTACACCCTCCCTCCCGTTGATCCAGAGGAAGGCGAAAAACCCCTACTAGCGTGGCCAATTGCTATTGCAGAGGAAAAAATTCCTTCCTGACCCCCCGAGAGGCGGTCGGATGTAGGTCCCTGGATCAACTGCTAGTGGTGGTCCCCTGCGATACTTACCAGAATATTTACCTTACCGGGTGATCCAATGATGGCGATAGGGTGGATCCTGATGTTGATCTCCCTGCACAGGTACTATGACCCCTGTTACAACCTCCTGCCATGTCTGGCCCTTTTGCTAGGAATGAATAGTTTTATTCCCAGCTGGCCTGAAAAGGGTACCAGGGACTCATCTACACATATATGTTGATCAGGGACATAGAATTCTGCAAATCTTTGGGGGAAAAAAAATATGAGTCATCAAATTTTATAGAATTTATCATCATCTGGATGATTTTGGGGAGGGCACTGGGTGATGGGTGACAGGCGATGGTCACTGATGGCAGTCTCTGATGGTGACCGGTGCACTTTATGGGACTAATGGGTGACAGATGATTATCATGGATGGGTCACTGATGAAGAGCGCTGATGATGGCCACTGACGGGTGACTTATGAGTGACAGGTGATGGTCACTGATGGGTGACAGGTGCACTGCTGATGGCAGTCTCTGACAGTTACGGTGCACTTTATGGGCACTGATGGATGACAGGTGCACTTTATGGGCACTGATGGGTGACAGGTGCACTTTTATAAGCACTGATGGGCACTGAAGTGGAGTCACTTGTTCTAACAATAACGATAAACTAGTTGAAATGAGATCACGCTATATAGAGTGTTTCTCTTTCTCTTGTGATCAACCACCCATATGTGATGAATTGAACACATGGAATCCTGAACAGGTGGATGCCCTTGAGCTTTTTTAAGGCTTCCAAGTTTTAGCAGTCTGGTGAGTGTTTACCCTTAGGAGGAGAGTGACTCACGAGGTGCGGACTCTGGTGTTTGGTGCACGGTTTACGGATAATGACGGATCTTCACCTACTGATTGTCCATCTCATCACCCAGTGTCACGCTTTATTTCTCTTATGGGACTTTATAAGCTTCAGCCACACTTACACTGTGTGTGGTAGTGAGTAGGGATGGGCCCGGTGCTCGATGCAAACCCACGTTCGCATCGAGCACTGGGCGTTCGCTCGCTCGGCGAGCCCAGAACTATTTGGGCCGCTCGCATCACATGCGTGTGATGCGAGCGGCCCCGCAATGCATTGCGGCCGGCGCGGCCGGCGCAGTGCATTGCTGGCTGATGATTGGCCAAGCATGCACTGTGACCCCGCATGCTTGGCCAATCACAGCAACGGAAACTCGGAGAGCAAAAATTGGCTACAGGCAGGACGCCTGTAGCCAATTAAAGCTCAGGGGCTTTAGTACACGCCCCACCATTTAAAAGGCCGCCACGCCGTCGGCGCCGGTCACTTGATTTCCTGCTTTAGGACAGATCAGGCTGATTCTGTGTCTTTGCTTGATTTTTTGCTACAGAAAGATTTGCTCTTCTTTGCTAAACCATTGGCTATTTATTTGCTAAACCATTGCTACCTGTCATTGATCGTCCATTGCTGCTGGTTAGTGTGTTATTAGCTGCTGCTGGGGATTAGTCTGGTGCGTGTTTTACTGTTAGTACAGTATTTCAGTAGTACCAACCGCAGTGCTGTTAGCACAGCATTGCACCCCAAAAACACCCATAGGACTTCTAGTGTGTTAGTGGCAGCAAACAGAGCTCCTATATGTTCTTCCCAGAAGCACCCATAGGACTTCAATTGTGTGTTAGTGGCATCACACAGAGCTCCTATATTTTCTTCCCAGAAGCACCCACAGGACTTCTAGTGTGTTAGTGGCATCACACAGAGCTCCCATATTTTCTTCCCAGAAGCACCCACAGGACTTCTAGTGTGTTAGTGGCATCACACAGAGCTCCCATATTTTCTTCCCAGAAGCACCCATAGGACTTCTAGTGTGTTAGTGGCATCACACAGAGCTCCCATATTTTCTTCCCAGAAGCACCCACAGGACTTCTAGTGTGTTAGTGGCATCACACAGAGCTCCCATATTTTCTTCCCAGAAGCACCCACAGGACTTCTAGTGTGTTAGTGGCATCACACAGAGCTCCCATATTTTCTTCCCAGAAGCACCCACAGGACTTCTAGTGTGTTAGTGGCATCACACAGAGCTCCCATATTTTCTTTCCAGAAGCACCCATAGGACTTCTAGTGTGTTAGTGGCATCACACAGAGCTCCCATATTCTCTTCCCAGAAGCACCCATAGGACTTCAATTGTGTGTTAGTGGCATCACACAGAGCTCCTATATTTTCTTCCCAGAAGCACCCACAGGACTTCTAGTGTGTTAGTGGCATCACACAGAGCTCCCATATTTTCTTCCCAGAAGCACCCACAGGACTTCTAGTGTGTTAGTGGCATCACACAGAGCTCCCATATTTTCTTCCCAGAAGCACCCATAGGACTTCTAGTGTGTTAGTGGCATCACACAGAGCTCCCATATTTTCTTCCCAGAAGCACCCACAGGACTTCTAGTGTGTTAGTGGCATCACACAGAGCTCCCATATTTTCTTCCCAGAAGCACCCACAGGACTTCTAGTGTGTTAGTGGCATCACACAGAGCTCCCATATTTTCTTCCCAGAAGCACCCACAGGACTTCTAGTGTGTTAGTGGCATCACACAGAGCTCCCATATTTTCTTCCCAGAAGCACCCACAGGACTTCTAGTGTGTTAGTGGCATCACACAGAGCTCCTATATTTTCTTCTCAGAAGCACCCATAGGCCTTCTAGTGTGTTAGTGGCATCACACAGAGCTCCTATATTTTCTTGTCAGCAGCACCCACAGGACTTCTAGTGTGTTAGTGGCATCACACAGAGCTCCTATATTTTCTTCTCAGCAGCACCCATAGGACTTCTAGTGTGTTAGTGGCAGCAAACAGAGCTCCTATATTTTCTTGTCAGCAGCACACATAGTACCTATAGTGTGTTAGTGTCAGCACCCATAGGACCTACAGTGTGTTGTGAGCACACATAGGAGCTCTATTTTTTATACTATATACACTACCGACTACAATGGCTGGAAGACCGCCAAGGAGAGGCAGAGCGTGCAGAGGCAAGAACACAGGGCAGGCAGGCTCTGTTTCTAGAGACAACAGTGCTGGCCGTGGACGTGGTCGTGCATCGTCATCAGCACGTGGCCATGGGACACGCTTGTCTTTGTTTTCGGCAGCTGGACATGTGGAGCCGCATCATGCTGAAGGCTTGGTAGAATGGATGACCAAGCCCTCCTCATCCTCCTCATCCTCTCTCACCCAGGCTCAGGGTACTGGCAGAGCACCTGCCAATGCGTACTCAATGGCATCATCAGCCACCCCTTCCCTAGACCCACCATGTCCTCCTGAGGAGTCCCCGAACTCTTTGAGCACAGTGTTGGGTACATGCTCCAGGAGGATGCCCAACGATTCGAAGGCTCGGATGATGATACCCAGCTTGAGGAAGTCAGTAGTGTGCGCGCAGAGAGAGGGGATGCTGAAGGACAGCAATCTGGCAGTACTGTTCCACCAGCTGCAGCTTACTGCCAGGTTTTCTCTAGTGGTGAAGAGGGAGGGGATGATGAGGTCACTGACTCCACGTGGGTGCCTGAAGGGAGAGAGGAGGAGGAGGAGGAGGGACGAGGAGGAGGAGGATGCGGCGTCACATGTCCAACGAGTCAGGATGCCCCCTGGAGGCCAGCTAGAGGCCAGCACAGCAACTGTACCACACCGCAGAGCTCCGCCTGTGCAGGGCGCTGCCTCTGTACGTTATCAGAAAAGTTCTTTGGTGTGGGCCTTTTTTGAGACGAGTGCATCAGATCGCACCACTGCTATTTGCAATATTTGTCTCAAGCGTATCTCGCGTGGCCAAAACATCAGCCGCTTGGGCACCACAAGCATGAGCAGACATATGTCGACCTGCCATGCAGCTCGTTGGCAAGCACACATAAAAGACCCACACCAAAGAACAAAGCGGACCTCTCCTTGCTCCTCATCAGCTGGGATCTCCATCCCCACTACATCTTCAGTCCTCTCTGAAAGCTGCTCTGAGAGGACTGAAGGTGTAGAATTAGGTGTGTCACAACCAAGTACTTGCAGTACACCGACGTCCGATTGTAGCAGGCAAATTTCCCTGCCCCAGCTGCTGGACCGTCGAAAGAAGTATACTCCCAGCCATCCACATGCCCAGCGGTTGAATGCTAGCTTGGCTAAATTGCTAGCACTTCAACTGCTGCCTTTTCAGTTGGTAGACTCGGCCCCCTTCCGTGAGTTTGTTCAATGTGCGGTTCCTCAGTGGCAGGTTCCCAAACGCCACTTTTTCTCACGGAAGGCGATTCCGTCTCTCTACCGTTATGTGGAAGGCCTGGGTGAGTGAGGATGAGGGGGATGAGGAGGGCTTGGTCATCCACTCTACCAAGTCTATAGCATTATTCTGGCTCAACACGTCCAGCTGCTGAAAATAAGGGCAAGCGTGTCCCATGGCCACGTGCTGATGACGACGCACCGCGTCCACGACCAGCACTGTTGTCTCTAGACACAGAACCTGCTTGCCATCTTTTATTGGCTCGTGACTGTCTGCCTCTCCTTGTTGGCCTTCCAAATATGGGTAGATACAGGTGTATACTGTGCTGTGCTGGAGGCACAGAACACACACTAACTCCTGTAGATGGCAGTATTAGAGAACACCAGCAAATATGGGTAGATACAGGTGTATACTGTGCTGTGCTGGAGGCACAGAACACACACTAACTCCTGCAGATGGCTGTATTAGAGAACACCAGCAAATATGGGTAGATACAGGTGTATACTGTGCTGTGCTGGAGGCACAGAACACACACTAACTCCTGCAGATGGCTGTATTAGAGAACAACAGCAAATATGGGTAGATACAGGTGTATACTGTGCTGTGCTGGAGGTACACAACACACACTAACTCCTGCAGATGGCTGTATTAGGCCCCTTTCACACGAGGCAGACTCCGCTTGCACAGAGTCTGCCTCTGTCCGCCGGCTCAGCGGGAGATCTCTCCGTTGATCTCCGCTGAGCCGGCGGATGACAGGTCCCTCTCTGCTCACTGAGCGGGGAGGGGCTTGTCCAGCAGTCAGTCAGTGACCTCATCATCCCCTCTCTTTTCACCACTGGAGCAAACCTGGCAGTATGCTGCAGCTGGTGGAACATGACTGCCAGATTGCTGTCCTTGAGCATCCCCTCTCACTGCGCTCACACTACTGCCTTCCTCTAGCTGGGTATCATCATCAGAGCCTTCAAAACGCTGGGCATCCTCCTGGAGCATGTACCCAACACTGTGGTCAAACAGTTCGGGGGACTCCTCAGGAGAACATGGTGGGTCTAGGGAAGGAGTGACTGATGACATTGAGACAAGAGAAGAGGACGCGTTGGCAGCTGCTTTTCCAGTACCCTGAGCCTGGGTGAGAGAGGATGAGGGAGATGAGGAGGGCTTGGTCATCCACTCTACCAAGTCTTTAGCATTATGTGGCTCAACACGTCCAGCTGCTGAAAATAAGGGCAATCGTGTCCCATGGCCACGTGCTGATGACGACGCACCGCGTCCACGACCAGCACTGTTGTCTCTAGACACAGAGCCTGCTTGCCATCTTTTATTGGTTCGTGACTGTCTGCCTCTCCTTGTTGGCCTTCCAGACATTGTAATGGCCTGCAGGCAGATGGGAAAACCAGCAATTGGGTAGTGTATATTGTGCTGGAGGCACTCCTGCAGATGGCTGTATTAGAGAAAACCAGCAAATAAGGGTAGATACAGGTGTATACTGTGCTGTTCTGGAGGCACACAACACACACAAACTCCTGCAAATGACTGTATTAGAGAACACCAGCAGACTTCCGGTTCCGGCGCCACATGAGGAGGAGGTAAGCGGACCCAGCTCCCGCCGCATACCCCTCAAAACCGTCTTGAAAACTCTGCACTCACCTCGGGGACATCCCCACCCTGCCTGGGGAGGCTGCAAAGGACGATTGGCCGTTTTCCGGCGCGATCCGACACCCGCCCGGTCCGACCGCTAAATCGAGGCCCCGGTCTCGGCCTACACGGACGGCGCCATCCGTTCTCAGGCCTGCCAACACCGGCCGAATCCCCTCCTGCTGCCTGCTCCCTCTCCTCCACCCTCGGATGGACTTATCTGGGCCCCCCTGACACAGGCACTAGTCTATTACCGGCCCCAACGCCTCACCCGGCTTACCCGCAAATCGAGGCCCCGGCCTCGGCCTTCACGGACGGCATCTTCCTATTCCAGGGCCTGGAAGTGCCTCTCGGATTATCTCCTGCCACCTGCCACCTCATCCTGTGCTCCCCCAGCCCCTCACAGACCCCCCCAATACCTGCTTATCTCCCTCACGGCCGCTTCACCTGGTACAGCCACAAATTGAGGCCCTGGTCTCGGCCTTCTACTCTCACAGATCCCACCACATACCCCCCCAGACCTGCTACAAACTTCAAGCTCTCACTTTGGGGCCATCCCCATCCTGCCTGAGGGGATAGTACAACACAAATGGACCGTTTTGTGGAGCGATCTGGCAACCGATCGCTCCCTGCAGTGATGAACCCGGCGACAAATGATGCTGCAACCGCGGCTACAATGGCCCTCACACACGGCCTCACTGACCTCTCTCCGTCCCCCTCTGTCATGCAGGGCGCAGACTCTACTTCATCTGCAGGCATAGCTCAGGCAGTGGTGGCTCTCCTGACGCCCACGTTAACTGCCACAGTAGACACTGCAGTGCATAAGGCCCTAGAGCAATTCCATGCTGAACTTCAGTCACAGGCTCAGCGAATCTCACACACTGAGGAGAGGATCTCTATAATGGAGGATGGCACTACCGCTAATGCTGCTGCCATTGCTCGCCTTACTCATTCTAACAAAGACCTATGGGAAAAATTAGACGATTTGGAGAATCGTTCGAGGAGGAATAATTTGAGGATTGTGGGACTGCCTGAATCATTTTCCAATCTACAGCTAACTGACCTATGTGCGGTGACCATTCCTGAACAGCTAGGTCTCCGTACGCCATGCATTATTGAATGTGCTCATCGCATAGGACAACACACGGAGCAACGTACCAAACCCAGAGCAATCATAGTCAGGTACCTGAATTATGCTGACAAGAACGCCATTTTGCAAAAATTTCGCAATAAGCGATCCCTCACCATCGACGGCACTGATCTATTACTGTTCGCTGATTATTCAGTGGAGGTTATGAAGCAGCGGAAAGCCTTTTCATCAATATGTGCGACCTTGTTTAACAACCATGTTAAATTCACTCTGGCGTACCCGGCGGTCCTTCACGTCACATCCCCAACTGGAACACGCCACACCTTCCCATCCCCTGCTGACGCGAAGCGCTACCTCAACCATCCTACAGATATGGATACGGAATATGATCACTCGACTAGGAACCCCTCCTCCGGATCTGCGAAAGACCCTCAGCCCTCCACCAAGCACCAACTGAGCCCCGAAAAACCGCCGTACAAGTGCAGTCGATCGACCAACCACTCCAACCGCACAGGGATCCGCTGACCTACCCCTGATCCTCCCTGAGCGACTGAGATATGCTGGGATCTGGTAATTTACTACCCTGCCTCTCGGCTACCGTGTTTTGTGACTTATGCTACAACACTAATCTTATAAATGTTGATAACTAAGATGTGGTTCAGTTATGCATAGCTGGCTATTGTTTTTGTTTACTTACTTGCTATGTTTTGTTTCATATAGCTTATTTTAACACTTATATGTATCTTTTTTGCAGGCTGCGAGACGCCATCTTAGGCATTTCCTGGCATCTTTGCGGCTTCCTTTTGCAACTCCCTTTACCCCCCCCCTCTCTTACCCTTACCCCCTCCTCTCCCCCCTAGAGAGTCACTCTTTGGCCTCTCTCATCCCCTCCCCTTATCTCCCTCCCCTATCCCCGAGGACTTGAGCAAGCCCCTTATATAGGGGGTGCGTGCACTGACCGGGAGCTCTACGTGAGTGACGAACCTCATGTGGAAAAAGGTGAAGTCAGATCTGACTTCTAGGTGGCTGTTCCACCTGGTATTGTTTTATATGTTTTATTTCTCTTATTTTTGTTACCCTCATTTGTTTACCTGTCCCACGTGTATACCCTCAGAAGCTCTTCGATCTATGCCGATTCCCGATTTCCCTCAGGCCATTGCTCCAACTACCCCAAGTGACATGCCATCGCATAGCAATTCCCCTATTGATAGGTATGGCTGACAATAAAGGAGATCACTTAACGGTCGTCTCCTGGAATGTTAAGGGACTTCGATCACCTAACAAACGTATGAAAGTCCTTAGGCACTTAAAACGTCTTCGGGCAGATGTGGCGCTCTTGCAGGAGACCCATCTATCCGCTGACGATCTCCAACGTCTCCGCAAGCTCTGGGTCGGCGAGGTTTATGGATCCCCTGCAGAGGGACGCAAAGCTGGAGTAGCCATACTTTTGCATAAAAACCTAAGACACACCATACGAGATATCCGGGCTGACTCGTTTGGCCGCAAAGTAACATTACGCCTCTCATTGGCATCTAAAGACATTGCTATCACCAACATTTACGCCCCTAACTCCCCTGATACTGCATTCTTCCAGGACATGGTGGCCTGGATTTCACACGCACCTGAGGCTCTCCATCTAGTCGGAGGAGACTTCAAATCTGTTATGCGACCTTCAGAAGACCGCACAAACCAGAACTCCCAACCAACCGCTACCACTGACCTTACGAACACAGACACGACATTCCTTGCCCGTGCTGTCTCCTCAATTAACTTTATAGATGTTTGGCGTTTGACCCACCCGACCGACCGAGATTTCACCTTCTTCTCACCCCCCCACAAATCTTTCTCACAAATTGACTATTTTTTCGTATCTCGAGCCCTTCTATCGTCCATCAGCGATCCGGTAATTAGTAACACAGTGATCTCGGATCACAGCCCAATTACAATTTCCTTAACAAATACCAAACCTTCCTCACCATCGCCCATTTGGCGTTTCCCATCCCACCTGGCAGACAACAAAGACTTTTGTCAGATGTTGTCTACTAGCTGGGAGGAATACACCTCTACGAATGCAATTCACATCTCTAACCCGAACCTCTTCTGGGAGGCTGGTAAAGCTGTCCTTAGAGGTAAGATCATAGCTTATGTGACACAATACAAAAGACACTCTAAGCAGCAATATCTACAAGCTAGCGAAAGGCTCCGTTCCATGCACCTAAACTTGCTACGCAATCGCACCTTGGATAACATTAATGCCTGGCAACTCGCGAAACAAAACTTTGATCTTTGGGCGGAAAGTCAAGAAAAAATCAACGCATCTTTTTACACCCTCCGATTGCACAAATACGGTAACAAGGCAGGTAAACTCCTGTCCCGTCTATGTGCAGGTTTTAAACGTCCTACTTACATATCTGCCCTGAAAAATTCTGCTGGCTCCCTCGTTACCGCCCCTACAGATGTCAGTAAAGTACTTACTGAGTACTATACCTCTCTCTATTCTGAAGACCCCATTGACCAGACAATAGCAGACACCCTGCTATCCAAGGTGCGCTTGCCTAAACTCACAACTGAACATCTAGAGACAATAAATGCTCCCATCACAGTAGAAGATATCCGATCTACGATTCAATCTCTAGCTCCATCAAAAGCCCCGGGCCCCGATGGGTATACGGCCGAATTTTATAAACTCACCAGTGACTTCATCCCTGACACCCTGACAAAAGTATTCACCGACATATGGGAGGGGGGCCCATACCTCCCTACGGGAACTCAGGCACACATCAAACTGATCACCAAAAAAGGGAAAGACCCGCTGCACCCGGGCTCATACAGACCAATATCCCTTATAAATGTGGATGTAAAAATCTTATCCAAAATAATTGCCTCACGCTTGGCCACCATCCTCCCCTCCCTACTCCACCCAGCCCAATCGGGATTCATATCAGGGAGGTCAGCAACTTTAAATATTCGTAAAGTCTTGATGGCGTTAGAACATGCCAAACTACACCCGGACCTAGACACCGCCATAATATCAATTGACGCCGAAAAGGCCTTTGATGAATGAATGAATGAATAACTTGTATAGCGCTACAATGCGAACTGAATCGCCTCAAGGCGCTGTATTGGCATTTGGTTGTCGAGCTTCTAGAAGAGGTGGGTCTTGAGTTTCTTCCTGAAGGCCTGATGGTTTTCTTCCATGCGAATGTCGGTTGGTAGAGCGTTCCATAGCCGTGGACCTTGGACAGCGAATCTCCGTTCCCCCTTTGATTTGTAGCGGGATTTGGGAATGAGGAGAAGATTTTGATTAGCCGATCGAAGACTGCGATTTGGTATGTAGTGTTTTATTTTCTCGCGAAGGTATTGCGGGGCGTTTCCATGTGCGCATTTGTGGGTGAGGCAGAGGGTCTTGAATGCGACCCGACTCCTTACATTTAGCCAATGTAGGTTCCTCAGGGAAGGGGAGATGGATTCCCAGTTTTTTTTTCCTGTTATCAGCCTTGCCGCTGTGTTTTGGATAAGTTGTAAGCGCGCAAGTTGATATTGGGGTAACCCTATGTAGAGGGAGTTAGCATAGTCGAGTCGAGAATTGATGATCGTTCCAACTACCACTGCTTTGTCCTCTTTTGGAATGAAGGGGAGGAGTCTGCGTAGCAGGCGGAGCAGATGGTGAGAACCACTGACCACTGCTCCTATTTGGGCATCCATTGACATTTCTGAGTCAAAAATGACTCCGAGACTCTTAGCCTTGGTCCTTGGGGCGATGGTCTGTCCAAAGATGGTAGGAGGTGTCCAAGGGATCTTGGTTCGGGGGTTATGATTTGCATGTAGAATAAGAAGTTCTGTTTTTGATTCATTAAGTTTGAGGGAGCTGGCAGTCATCCAGTCGTCTATCATAGTGAGGCATTTTCCTAATTGCTGATGATGGTCTTTTTGTCCGGTGATACGAAAATATAATTGAGTGTCGTCGGCGTATGAGTGGAAGCAGAGGTCTGATCTTCTGATGATTTTGAGGAGTGGGCGAATGTATATATTGAAGAGGACTGGCGACAAGGGTGATCCTTGAGGGACTCCACAGGAGATTGCCCGGGTTTCAGAGGTGAAACCTCCTAGTTTCACTGTCTGAGAGCGATTTCCTAGGAAGGATGCAAACCATTGCAGATCTGAGCCAGTGACTCCTGCTACTTCTGTGAGGCGGATGAGTAGAGTATTGTGGTCCACAGTATCAAACGCTGCACTGAGGTCCAATAGTACCAGGAGACATGAATCTCCGTCATCCGCTGCTTCGAGGGCATCGTCCCATATCTTCAGGAGTGCGGTTTCTGTCCCATGGCCTGGGCGGAATCCTGATTGTAACGGGTCCAGGAGTGTGTGTGTGTCCAGGTGGCGTTGTATCTGTTGTACTACCGCTTTCTCCATAATCTTGGAGATGTTGTTCAAGCTTGTAATTGGTCTGCGATGGTTGGGGTCCCGTGGGTCAAGGTTGGGTTTCTTTAGCAGGGGTTTGATGATGCCTTGTTTGAGGGCGCCTGGAACAATCCCTTCTTTGAACGATTGATTTATGAGGTGCGTTATGGTGGGAGCCAGGATGTCGGAGCATTCTTTCAGGAGTTTTGTGGGGATGATGTCAATGGAGGATGTGCTGTCTCTGAGATTTTTGATGATGTTTTTAGTAGTATCCGTGGTAATTGGGATCAGAGAAAACTTTGGTGGTTGTGGGATGTTTGTGTCGATATCGACTTTTTGCTCTGACTGCCTGCCGTCGGATGTCTTTTTCTGACCAATTGTTTTCCTGATGTTGTCGATTTTATTGATGAAAAAATCTGATAATTCATTGCAGAAATCTTGGGTTTCATTAGCGGGGGGCTCTAAGCATGCCGGGTTCATCGACTGAGCGACTATTTTAACTATTGATAATATCAGTTTTAGTTGGTTATTTAAGGTGATGAATGCCTTTGGCTTCTCGGGTCCAGTTACGCATTTTCTACACCAGATGTACACTGCTCCAACTGCTCGTCTTGTTACTCCAGACTTTATTTCGAACACTATATCTCTTACAAAAGGAACGAGACAAGGATGCCCCCTTTCCCCCCTGCTGTTCAATATAGCGATTGAACCCCTATCCAGACTTTTGAATTCACCTGATGGTATCAGCGGTATCACTATTCGAGACCAAACGCTCCGATCTGCTTTATTCGCGGATGATATCCTACTTTTTTCGTCCGACCCTCCGTCAGACTTTAACATTCTGCATGATTTGTTTGCGACCTTTCGACTCAGTTCCGGCTTCAGGATAAATTATGATAAAAGCGAGGTTCTCACATTAAACCCTCGGAAATCTAGCACTTGGCGTCTGTCTTCGCCATTTACACTAGCTCCGCAATGCATTACGTATTTGGGCATACGCATAGGTCGAGAGCCTTCTTCACTGTATACCCTTAATTACCCACCTTTAATAACTAAGATTTTAAAGAAGTTGGAAGCTTGGGCGGGCCTGCCCCTCTCGCTTTTTGGGAGATGTCATCTGTTTAAAATGATTTCCTTTGCGAGACTTTTATATCCGATGCAAACCATCCCGCTTTTATTGAAACATCTAGATGTGCAGAAGATACACAAGGCCTTAACTGCCTTTATATGGGCTAACAAAAAACCTCGCATAGCCCTCCAAAAACTATGCCTCCCGAAGACCGAGGGTGGTGCAGGCCTACCCAATTTACGTTTTTACAACATCTCTTGTCTTCTCAGACAGGGCCTGGACTGGCTAGCAGGTAATTCTCGATACTCCAGCTATGTACTTGAGGGAGCCTTGGTATACCCACTCACACTTCCAGCCGTTCTCCACTCCACCCTGCAGGCTTTGCCTCCACACCTTAAAACGAATGTCCTCATAAGAGACACGGTAATTGCTTGGAGGGAGGTGCGGAGACTCTTAGGGCTACCCTCAACCATATCCAATCATTTAAACATCCAGGGCAACCCCATGTTTCCCCCCTCCACTGTCTACAAAGCCTTCGACCTTTGGGGCCAACATGGTCTTGTCATGGTGGCCTCCATGTATGGAGCTGAACCCGGAAAATTCAAATCCTACCAGGCCTTGTCTCGAGAATACTCGCTTCCTCCATCTCATGTATTCCACTATCACCAACTGCTTAGCTACCTAAAAACATGCTATGGATCTCGCTCAGACCCTCTCCACAAATCTTTCTTGGACTTTGTACTCCAAAAAGGGGACTACTCTATATCTAGCTTATACTCTCACCTTATCATCCACCAAGTGGATAAGTATCACCTTGCCCCATTCACGAAATGGGCCTCAATATTTAATGATGTAGACCTACCAGAAAAGATTCTATGCAGCTATCGCCTAATCCACAAGCTTGTCATCTCAGAAAAATGGAGAGAAACTCATTTTAAAATTATCCACAGAGCCTACTACCCATTTCGTACTAACGACCTGGATCCCTCCCAAGCACAATGCCCATGGTGCTCTATGACTCGCCCCACCTTGGTGCACCGCTTGTGGGAATGCTCATCAATCTCCACATTTTGGGACACGGTACTTAAATACACACTGGAAGTTACCGGAACACGCTTGCCTAAGGACCCACTTGTGTGCTTGTTTGGATGTGACCCACCGATGCCTCCTTCGACGCAAACGCAATCCCCCTCCCTCACCCACTGGACCCACATCTGCCTACTGGCAGCTCGCAGGACTATCATGAACCATTGGATTGACTCGACTCCACCTGGCATACAAGGTGTGAAGCGAGCCCTACTCTCCTTATTCCACATGGAAAAATTGGACACCATCGTTCTACACTTTCGATCTACCGCCCGCTTTTTTTACCAGATGGAGAAAGTACATAGAGTACACATTCCACGCGGAGGACATTTTCTCTATCATCCACCCATTTAGGTACACTGAATGGTATTTAAAGCATGACCTTACTAACACGCTGGGGAAACTTAAATTACCGACCACACATACCACCCCTTGTCCTCAACAGCCACATACTCCTCTCACGGCAAACCAATGACCTCGGAAGGACGTCCTTCACCCACTTGGAACTTTGGGATAAGGATCATAAGACTGTATTTCACTCTCTCTTTTGCTTACTATTTTTTTTCTCAGCCTGATACTGATTCGATCACGAAAGCTTCCACTCCTGAGGGTTTAGTGTTCTATACTCGAATCGACCACTGTTTCTATGTAAACTTAAACTGATTTCCTTCGGTTACACGCAGGTAAACGCCCCCCCCTTCTTTTTTTTTTTTTCTCCTCTCCTCTTCCTACCCCTCCTGCCCTCCCCCTCACTTGTATTACTACTAAGGCTTATTCAATGCCATTGTATATTAGATATGTTGGATTTTTCTATGCCATACCTGTCAACTGTTTTGATAAGTGTATCGTGAAAATATCAATAAAAATATGTTTAAAAAAAAAAAAAAGAACACCAGCAAAGAAGGGTAGATGCAGGTGTATAATGTGATGTGCTGGAGGCACACAACACACACAAACTCTTGCAGAAGGCTGTATTAGAGAATACCAGCAAAAAAGGGTATATACAGGTATATACTGTGCTGTGCTGGAGGCACACAATACCCACTAACTCCTGCAGATGGCTGTATTAGAGAACACCAGTAAATATGGGTAGATACAGGTGTATACTGTGCTGTGCTGGAGGCACAGAACACACACTAACTCCTGCAGATGGCTATTTCAGAGAACACCAGCAAATATGGGTAGATACCGGTGTATACTGTGCTGTGCTGGAGGCACACAACACACAATAACTCCTGCAGATGGCTGTATTGGAGAACACCAGCAAATATGGGTAGATACAGGTGTATACTGTGCTGTGCTGGAGGCACACAACACATACTAACTCCTGCAGATGGCTGTATTAGAGAACACCAGCAAATATGGGTAGATACAGGTGTATACTGTGCTGTGCTGGAGGCACAGAACACACACTAACTCCTGTAGATGGCAGTATTAGAGAACACCAGCAAATATGTGTAGATACAGGTGTATACTGTGCTGTGCTGGAGGCACAGAACACACACTAACTCCTGCAGATGGCTGTATTAGAGAACACCAGCAAATATGGGTAGATACAAGTGTATACTGTGCTGTGATGGAGGCACAGAACACACACTAACTCCTGCAGATGGCTGTATTAGAGAACAACAGCAAATATGGGTAGATACAGGTGTATACTGTGCTGTGCTGGAGGTACACAACACACACTAATTCCTGCAGATGGCTGTATTAGGCCCCTTTCACCCGAGGCAGACTCCGCTTGCACAGAGTCTGCCTCTGTCCGCCGGCTCAGCGGGAGATCTCTCCGTTGATCTCCGCTGAGCCGGCGGATGACAGGTCCCTCTCTGCTCACTGAGCGGGGAAGGGCTTGTCCAGCGCCGCTGGTCTCTATGGAGAGATCAGATGAAATCGGACAGCATGTCCGTTTTCATCAGATCTCACCCGATCTGATCCGCCAGCGACGGATCTGGACGTAGAGACATACGTCTGCTTTTGGCGGATCGGACCGGGGTCGGATGTCAGCGGACATGTCTCCGCTGACATCCGACACTCCATAGACTAACATGGAGCGCCCGTTCAGGTCCGCCGTCAAAACTGACATGCGGATCTGAACGGTCCGATCGTGTGAAAGGGGCCTTAGAGAACACCAGCAAATATGGGTAGATACAGGTGTATACTGTGCTGTGCTGGAGGCACACAACACACACTAACTCCTGCAGATGGCTGTATTAGAGAACACCAGCCTGAGTCAATAACACACTGTCCCTGCCTATCTATCTCTCTCCCTGCACGCCGGAACACACTACACAAGGCCGCCGCCCTGGCTGCCTTATATAGTGTGGGGCGTGTACTAAACCCCCTGAGATATAATTGGCCACAGGCATACTGCCTGTGGCCAATTATGGCTCTCCTCGCTGCCGGGCTGTGATTAACCAAGCATGCGGGGTCACAGTGCATGCTTGGCCAATCATCAGCCAGCAATGCACTGCGAATGGCGCAGTGCATTGTGGGCAGTTCGTATCATGCTAATTTTATGCAAACGGCCCACAAAGTTCTGGTTTTGTCGAACGGACGACTGGGCGATGTTCGATCCGAACATGGGTTCAAATCGAACACCGGGCTCATCCCTACCCACAACATGGCTTCAAAATGGTCGGGTGGTCACAACGAACTAAACAGAAAGCACTGAAAAACAGCAAGGCCTGAAAGAACGAGCTGAAAATCAGAAACAAGCAGACAAGAACGCACTGAAAATAAAATACGGTACTATAAATAGCATGCACTGACAAACAAATGCGAACTGACTACATGCACTGAAGAACAGATACGACCCCACAAGCACATACTGAAGAGCAGCAACGATCTGAAAAGCACAAGGCTGAAAAGCGTTACTCGTTTCTCTCCCCAAACTTCTTCTAACAGGAGATAAACACGAGATTAGCAGACGGAGCCCAAAGGGTGCCGCACTGGCTATTGAACTTCCGTTTTATAGTCTCATCATACGTGTTGTACGTCACTGTGTTGTTGGCGGTCAGAATTTGGTGTGACCGTGTGTATGCAAGACAAGCTTGAGCGGAATTCCAAGGCTTTTCCAATGGGAATTCCAATCGTGTGTATGTGGCATGACTCACAGTTCTGTCTGTGTTAATAGAGAGATATTTGGGACCCAGAATTTAGGAGGCAATGCGTTTTCCCTGCATACAATTCGCATAGCAGGAGAATATGACCGGCTCTCTATGTGCTTCTTTGCCTCCGTTGTAGGGCTGAATTCAGGTAAAGATTATGCCCTGATTCATCCCTGAAACAGAGAACAGGGATGGACAGCACTTCTGTGCAATCCGTGGCCAGTATAGGTGTGAACCGAGCCTAAATGATTCAGTGGCAGTCTTCGAAAGAAAATACAGTTTAAAGAAGAGATTGGCATTATCACATTTATGTTCTGATTGATGCACTGCCATGGGAAAATAGAGGCACAGAGGAAAACATTACAAAAATCTCTCCCTACAAAGCTGTCCCTAACAACACTGATAATGTAGCTGCTGTGAGCCCAACCTTTCATCCATAGGTTATCCATTCCTTCATCCATTCCTTATGAAATGCATTAGCGGATGTTCTCTATTTTGTTGGTGAACCTGCAAACTTTTCAGCCACATGTTTGTGATTCACAAACCTTATGAATCCCAGAGATTACCAACAAATCTATGGTAGCTGCTGAACCTCAACCCTACACCTGTATTTATAGAACAATAATATTAATAATAATAATAATAATAAACATGGCATTGGCCATCAAACTTCTCATTTTTACTGTTTCATGTACAATATGTCATAATGGTATTTTTATAACCTTCACTTTCTATGATGCTGACAAAGATGGATTCTGTGTATTTTATGTTTGGCCTTTTTTTTCCTACTCTATAAGCAGATTCATATTCCAGTCTATCAGTAATAAATAACAGAATTATTCTTTATAAACCTGACACTCTCACAGCCTTCAGCTGAGCCATGAACTCAGTGTCAGGATCCTGGGCTGCTGTCAGTGATGATGAGGTGGGAGAAGAGGAAGAAGTCATTGGAGTCTATCAGAGACTCGGCCATGTTGTCTTCAGATATCCACTTAGAATATTGTGGTTGTTGGCTTTGTGTGTGACCCCCTGCACATCTGACACCCAGAACTCTGCTCACCGCTGTGATATGACTATGATGAATTATACATTTGAGTACAAGTATTCTCAGGATGGAGACATCATTATAGGAGGGATATTCACTGTACATTCTGCAGTGTCACAGTGGTATCAGGATGGAAGTCGTAGTAAACATCTCATGTGTTCAGCGTAAGTGAAATATGAATTGTAAATCTTCCAATCTGATCTACAGAGCTGTGTCTTTAGGAGATATGTGTGATAATGTGCAGGACTCATTCAGTCTGTTACACGGCATTTATATAAAATATGTTCATGAAAACCACATATGGCCCATTCACATTTAGGTGTTCCATAGCCGGGTCACATTCATTCATATTGAATAGCTGCCAATGCACCACAATGGAAAAAACATGCATGACCTTTTTTAATAAGGTGGCACAATGGTGCCTAGAGGTGTGTTGTGTGTTGGGATCTACTGTACAATGTATTGGGGGGCAATTCACAATGAATGACACCACATTGCACTGCCCATAGAGAAGGTGATTTGCCATGCATTGTTATGTGTTCGCACAATGCACAAGTGTAAATGGGACCTTAAATGACTCCATATATTTTTTTCACTTTCAAATAGAGTGGGGAAGGATAAGAAATCTTTGTCAGGTTTTTACTGCTATCTGGGGCTCCAAAAAAGGGAATCTGCAGGACAGGAAGTGAGGGAAAATCTCTCTAATGGAGCCCTGGACAGTGGCTGTCCAAAAGAAAAAAAGGTTTTGGTTGGACATGACTTTTAAGGTACCACAATAACATTATATAGTATTTTGGTTTCTGATGGCCGGCATTACATTTACCTTTTCACCGACATGTACAATGTTAAGGCTTTACATGTTGGGTTTCTATTTACTCAGAACAACCTCATATTTTATATTTTACCCAAAAAAATGAGTAACACATTTAGTTTGTGTGCAGTGACATTACTTTTAGTGTATTTTTCACAGAAAATATGTGTTAAATTAACAGCTTTGCTAGTATCATAAAATAAAAATGGTAACTACCACCAGGTTTTCTGGGGGGGTCTTTGTTGGTAAATGAGGACGTTACAACTTATTCAATGAATTTTAGAAAGTGGGCAAGGCTTTCGATAGATTTGGTGTAAATTATGTATGCATTATAAATGGCCAAATTAATTAGAAGAAATGCTACTTTCTTGTACCAGAAATGGAAACCTCCTTATTGACAAATAGGGCTGAAACATTTGGTCATTGAAATCCACCCCCCATGAAGAGATTGTATTCTTGGGCACATGTTGGCTTTTCAATGGGACCTCGTCTTCTTTGAACCTCAACTGTAGTGTCATTGTGGATGGTGGACATCATGTACACATTCCTGTTATCCTTCCACCTCAAGGCCAGCACTTTGTTGCATCTCAAAGTTGCTCTTTCCCCTTCTTTTATTAACTATACATTGTGGGAAGCCCTTCCTATTCTTTCTGGAGGTTCCGCAGGCCAGGGTTTCTGCAAGGCATAGGTATTTGAAAAGGGGCAGGCTGGTGTATAAGTTACCCAGGTATATGTGGTAACCTTTGTTCAGCAGTAGGCATGACAGGTCCCATACCATTTTCCAGTTGTGCCCATGCAGGCTGGGCACTCAGGAGGCTGGAGCTGGGAATATCTTCCTACGTATATGTGGAACGCATACAGATATCCAGTGACTCTCTCAAACAGCTTGTAAATTTTGCTAGGAATGAATAGTTTTATTCCCAGCTGGCCTGAAAAGGGTACCAGGGACTCATCTACACATATATGTTGATCAGGGACATAGAATTCTGCAAATCTTTGGGGAAAAAAAATATGAGTCATCAAATTTTATAGAATTTATCATCATCTGGATGATTTTGGGGAGGGCACTGGGTGATGGGTGACAGGCGATGGTCACTGATGGCAGTCTCTGATGGTGACCGGTGCACTTTATGGGACTAATGGGTGACAGATGATTATCATGGATGGGTCACTGATGACGAGCGCTGATGATGGCCACTGACGGGTGACTTATGAGTGACAGGTGATGGTCACTGATGGGTGACAGGTGCACTGCTGATGGCAGTCTCTGACAGTTACCGGTGCACTTTATGGGCACTGATGGATGACAGGTGCACTTTATGGGCACTGATGGGTGACAGGTGCACTTTTATAAGCACTGATGGGCACTGAAGTGGTCACTGTTGGGTGACAGGTGCAATGGGGGATGTGACAGGTTCTCTTTACTTGTGTGGTGTTTGTGCGATACAGTACACACACAGATCGGTAACTCACTGCTCCTGGATCTGCTCTCCTCACACTGGAAATGGTGTGTGAGGAGGGAAGAGCCTGTAACCACTAGACATGTGTGATTAGTTTTGTACGAAACGAAAATTCATCATAACGAACATTCATAATTGTTACGAAAAGTTACCAAACCTAAAAGTTAAAAACCCAGGAAGACAGCACAGCACAGGGATGGTGGGAACCCCTCATAATGATAAATTCATCATAAAGAACTTTCGTTATTTTAACGAAAAGTTTACGAATCAAACGAAAATTCGTATTTCGCACAAATCAGAATTGAATTTTGTACATGAATTACGAAACCAATTTTTTGACGGCGCCCATGTCTAGGAGCGACTAGTTACCGGTCTGTATTTACATTTTGTGATCGGCTGTGAATGGATCATGTGGTAAACAGCCACCAGCCATTGGCTGTTTACCATGCTCGGTGACAAGCAGTGTTCCTGGGAACACGCCGCCACCGACATGCCCGCACAGCGCGTTCCTGATCACGCGCATGCGATGCCTTCAACCAGGCAGTACCATTTGTGAAAGTACCATTTGTGATCGGCCGTGACTTAATCACAACCAATCACTTAGTGAACAGCCATGCCCTGTTGGTGACGCGCTGTGTCTCGGGTGCACACTACCACCGACAGTGCAGGGCTGCGCTCACCCGATCACGTGCACGTCCTGTTTGAATGGGCCAACATCATATGACATCTGCCCAGAACGAGAGCTACACCACCCCTCCATCATTTGACAGTGGGTGGGCGGCAACTGGTTAACTTGTCAGTAATTTTAATATATCACATAAAAGTGACTTTGGCAGTGAAAGTATTAAAGACAATGCAGTCACAGAAAAATTCCCATTGATCTGTTCCTGTTGTACTATTTGTGAAATTAAATCACAAGGAATGGTGTCAGCCCTGCCAAGTTTATTTTGCTAAACTATATAATGTCTCCCCTTCTCCTCAACTCTACAACATGGGAGGATTGTTTTGTTGTCAAAGATAAAAATCAAAAAACTGTGAGTGTGTTTTGGGGGTTGATTGGACTCTTCAAGGTAACAGAGTTAAAAAAGTTGAAAAAATAAATAACTAGCATGCCCTGGGTATGCCCTAACCCTGCCAGTGAAGGGTGACATCTTCATGATGTATACAACCTACTACAGCAACATTAAGATTTGCAAATGAAAAAGATTCTGTTTAAATTGCTGGCAAAATACAGCTTCAGCCACCTACCAATCAGCTGAGGGTTCTCCTAATGAATGAATGAATGATTTGTATAGCGCTGCAACTGCGAACTGAATCACCTCATGGTGCTTGTCTGCTCTTGTTGTGATGCCATGTTTAGAAGAGATGTTTTCCTGAAGGCCTGATGGTTTTCTTCCAAGCGGATGTTGTTTGGTAGAGCATTCCATAGCCGAGGTCCCTGTACTGCGAATCTTCGTTCTCCCCTCGATTTGTAGCGGGCTTTGGGGATGAGAAGGCGATTTTGGTTTGTTGATCGAAGGCTGCGATTTGGTATGTATTTTTCTATTTTCTCACAAAGGTATTGAGGCGCATTTCCTTGTGTACATTTGTGGGTGAGGCAGATGGTCTTGAATGTGATCCTATCTTTTACCTTGAGCCAATGGAGGGTCCTTAGGGATGGGGAGATGGATTCCCAAGGTTTCTTTCCGGTGACTAGTCTCGCTGCTGTGTTTTGGACAATTTGAAGGCGCGCAATCTGGTAATCCGGTAATCCTATGTAGAGGGAGTTTGCGTAGTCGAGACGTGAATTGATGATCATTCCTACTACTACCGCTTTTTCCTTTTCCGGGATGAAGGGGATGAGTCTGCGTAGCAGGCGGAGGAGATGGGGTGGGATCCGCTGATCTATAGCAGACTCTTATCCCAGTTGAGGGTCTGGTATAGATTTTAATGGTGGACCCCACACAAAACAAAAAAGTGTATAATTACCGCTAAGTATGCTTAAATTAGCCTTATCCCTGATTAGCTATGGATGTCAAGGAGGACCCCCCAAAAAATGGCATATGGCTTCCCCCATAAATATTCATGCTTGGTCATTTGGGTCTGGTATGGATTTTAAGGGGGAATTCCAGGCTAAAAAAAAAACAATGGGTTCCAGCCAAAATCCACACCTGACACTTACTGTATATGATCATGCACCCTGTCAGGACAGGAAAAGGGAAGTGAGAATTTAGCCTCCCCGCCTGAACCATACCAGGCCATATGCCCTCAATATGGGGGTACCTTTCCAGGAGGGCCCCTCTGGCAAAGCACCTGAATGATGAGGATAAGGGCATATTTCCCACGACTCTGGCCTGATGGTTGTGGGGTTCTGCACATTGGGGGGCTTATTGGAAACTCCAGATACAGGCCCTCTCACCTATGTGAAGGGGTACCCAGTCCCCTATTCATTCATAGAAAAAGTAAAAAGATGAACACACCACAGTTTTTGACAAGTCCCTTACCTTATTAAAAAAAAAAAACACAATGTAAATCCATAATCAATTGGTTTGTCCAACATTTTAGAACCAACCCACCCACACGAATAAGTGACAGAGCAGATTATGTTGCCAGCTGCCTGTTTACTAAGAACCAGTCAGAAATGAAGCGGTCACATTTAGTAGCGGTAGTAATACTGAGGCCAAATGTATAATTTCCAGCTGGTGCCGAAGGTTTGACCGGTCTACACTCTAGATCAGCCCTTTGCCTAACCTTCAAACAAGTGAAACTGTGACCAAGCCGGAAGCTCATCCCTAGTCATTACCCTGGTCACAAGAGCCAATAATATAAGGCAATCAACCCAACCATCTTTTTGGAAAAAAGTTGGGCTTACATCAGCCATATTGTTAATGTGTGGAGAGCTAAAAATACTGTGTAGGGAGAGACACTTTCCTAATGGTATTGGTACATGTCCCCCTCCCAAATTGCAGTGGCCAGTTCCCAAGACTTTTTTGACAAGTGTGTGCTTATTGGCCCTAGAAATGGACAGAACAAAAAAAAAATGCCCCCATAGACTTCAGGGGGTTTTCTGACAGTTCAATAACCATAGAATGTAAGGAAGATTTGAGAAACTTTTCACAAACTAAACCCAGGAAGATTGTCTTATCTCTGGTCCTGACTGTCTCCTTTGGAATGTCTGTAGGATCCATCCAGTCCTGAAGCAAGTTTGTAGTCTCTGACCCTTTCCTCTAGTAAGTCTGCCTTCTCTGACCTTCTTCTGTAGCATTACATATACTGAATATTATGTGCGGCTACTTGGTGATATCAGGGGTTACAGCTGAGGTCCTCTATGCCTTGGCGCAATGCACACAACCACCAATCCCACCATAGATCTGCATTTGAAATGTATTATACATTTTGCCATAAAGAACTTTGGCTTGAATCCTTGTCCTGTAGACCAATGCAATCCATTTTCTGCAGGGTTTACCGGAGAGAATACAGACATCTATTGGCTTTTATATTTGCTATTGATGAGATAAACCGCAGTCCAGATATTATTCCCAACATAACTCTGGGATACCATGTGTATGATTCTTGTGGACATGTGAATAAAGCTATAAAAGACGTTCTACAGATATTGTCTGGACATACAAAGGAAGCTCCAAATTATTCCTGTATGGAGCGGGGGGCCCTGGCTGGTTTCATTGGAGATCTCAATTCTGACACCACTCTCCAAATGGCCCAGCTGCTGAATCTATATGGTTACACCCAGGTAAGAAAAGCTGAATTTCCTATATTACATAAGGTTAAGACAGCTAGTCGTCTTATGGTGAGGGGGGTCAAAAGGGTACAAAAAGTCCATGTGGTAAAGCGTTGTAAAGTATAACATTGTTCTAAAAAATAATGCAGTGCTGTGTAGGGATTGGCCAATGGTTGAGCCCAATCTTTGCCTGTTATGCTATTTGGACAAATGCCTGAACTTTTGTCCATTCAGCCCCCTGCTGATCGTATATAGAAGTAATATTTCAGGAAACTAGGAACTTCCAAAGTCACCAATGTCATTGGCTTACACGACTGTTAATCCCTGGCCGTGGCAATATTTGGTCAAAGGTGTCGTTGTTATTCCCATCCCTTCCCTGTCACGTGTGTCGGGTCTGTTGGGTTTTTGGTTTTGACAAGTTTTCCGGTGGCAGGTATCATAAATAATGATGGATTTACAATGAGGGGCCTTTCTTGGGTTCTTTTTATTTCTTAAACAAAGGATTTGGGTGTCTTTATCTATAGGTTATTTTTTTATGAATGAGTAGGGGTATTATATACCTCTTACTCATTCACATAAGGGGGTCGGTATCTGGAGGCCCCTTTTATTTTAAAAGGGTCTTCCAGATTCCAATAAGCCTCCCACCTGCAGACCCCCACAACCACCAGGCCAGGGTTGTGGGGAGGACTATCTTTCAGAGGATCTTGGATCCCACATATATTTGAAAGAGAACTTTTAACGCAAGTTTGTTTTGTTATTGAATTATTTCGTATTCCATTGACCAGTCGGGGAGATTACTGTGCACATGGTGGTGAGATGGATATGTTGGAGATGTGGAAGTACTGCAAAATGCCAGCATATATACTGTATACAGTATATAGAGTATCAAGCCTTGTAGGTTTGAATCTTATATGTACTGTAGTTGCTGTCAAAGTAGTTTTTAGGGATTGATACAATGTTTGTACAAAGTGCAAGGAAGGTATTGAAAAGACCGATCAAAGTAGATAGAAATGTGGTTTTTTTTTTCAATTTTGCATTTTTAGCCCAAAAACAGACATACCCTATCCTTACCAAAAGTATTGTGACACCTGCCTTTACAGGCACATGTACTTTAATGGAATCCCAGTCTTAGTCCGTAGGGTTCAATAATGAGTTGACTCACTCTTTGCAGCTATAACAGCTTCAACTCTTCTGGGAAGGCTGTCCACAAGGTTTAGGAGTGTGTCTATGGGAATGTTTAAACCTTATTCCAGAAGCACATTTGTAAGGTCAGGCACTGATGTTGGACGAGAAGGCCTGGCTCACAGTCTCCGCTATAATTCATCCCAAAGGTGTTCAATCGGGTTGAGGTCAGGACTCTGTGCAGGCCAGTCAAGTTCCCCCACCCCAAGCTCTCTCATCCATGTCTTTATGGACCTTGCTTTGTGCACTGGTGTGCAATCATGTTGGAACAGGAAGGGGTCATCCCCAAATCCTTCCAAAGTTGGAAGCATGAAAGTGTCCAAAATGTCTTGGTATGCTGACACCTTAATGCCCCGTACACACGGTCAGATTTTCCGATGACTATTTCCGTCGGATCATTTCCATCGGAATTTGTCTGAAGCTGGTATTGCGTACACATGGTTGGACAACGTTGTCAGAATTTCCGGTCTTCAAGAACGCCGTGACGTAAGCCGTCTTCCACGAGACTATAAAAGGGAAGATCAGCACCACGTCCGGTACCCGTTGGGCTCCTTCTGCTGATTCCGTGTTTATCGCGTGTTAGTAGAAGTTTCGTTACATTCGATTCGCACTTTTCAGTTTTCAGACTCAGATCGTTACTGCTCTTCAGTTTGTGCTTGTCGTGCGTATCTGTTTATTAGTGCGTGTAGTCAGTTTGCATTTGTTGATCATTGTGGCCTATATCTTGATATAGGACGCTTTGATTTTCACTGCTTATTGTCTGCTCGTTTCTGGTATTCATTTCGTTCTTTCAGGCCTTGCTGTTTATCTGTGCTTTCTGTTTCTCCGTTCTGACCAGCCGACCGTTCGTGAGCGATGTTTCATGTACGTACTCGTCGTAGAGTTCGTGCTGTGCAGGGGCTTGTTGTCGGGCTTTTAGCTTTGACCCAAGACCAGTCCATGAACAGGGCGAGGAGGAGTTCATGGACCAAGAATTGGTTGCTTCAGCGTGACCAATTCTCGCACATGCCTTTGCTTCGTGAGATCCGGGAGAATAATCCTGATGATTTCAGGAACTTTCTCTGGATGACGGAACCTGTTTTTCACCGTCTGTTGGCTTTGCTGACCCCTTTTATCAGCCGGCAGGATACCTGCATGAGGCAAGCCATCACCCCGGAGCAGAGGCTTGTTGCCACGTTGAGGTACTTGGCGACAGGGAGAAGCCTTCAGGATCTGAAGTTCTCCACAGGTATCTCTCCCCAGGCTCTGGGAATCATTATTCTAGAGACCTGTTCTGCTATCATCCAGGTCCTGCAGGAGGACTATATTAAGGTAACATTTCTCCTTTACTATTCCCTTCTATGTATGCTCTGTTTGCTAATGTCTTGTATTTTTGACCTCCTTCCCTAATTACCATGATTGCAATATGCTCTAATATGCTGTGCCCCTTTTGTCCTTCATGCATTTTTGCCTTCACTTACCTCCCCAGCATGCTCTTCTGGCCCAATATACACCTATGGCCTAGTCAATTAAGCAATGTATTTTGTCTGCTCCATAGTATTGGTTTCCCCCAAACACCCCCTAAAATATGCACAAATGTTTTCTGTGTGTTTTACTTCATGCAGAGTCCCCTTTTTAAATGGTTTGCCAAACTCATTAGGAACTCCCCTCCCCCAACTGCTCGGTCAGATGATACCAATCCTCTATCTGCTGACTTTGCCAAGCTCAATACACACTATATACCTACCTCTTTATAGTGGTCATATTTAGGGATGAATTCAGCAAAGCATGTAGTGCAAGGGGCTGGCTCAATACTTTAATTTTTTTTTGTTTTTTCCTCCTATTATTAGCTTGATAGGTAATTGCAGAATGTCAAAATGTACTTCCCTTTATGTTTTTTTTTCTTTTTTGGGATTAGGAGTCTTCTTTTATTTTTCCGGTGGGCTGCCAATAGTGTTAAGCAAGGAGGGTCTGGCCAAACTAGCACACATTATTTAGCCATTCGGCTCTCAATGAAGTGGAGAGGTTTACCTGTCCAATCCCTCCCCCCCAACCCCTAGTTTTTGTCAATGGCCTATCAGAAGTGGGGGGGAGTGATGGGGTGAGTAATCTGCTAAGGGGACCTTGTACTTTGGTTTGGAAATACTTTCTGTGACAGACCTAGCCAGGACACGGGCTTTTTGAGAGGACTAACTACGAGCCTCCTGCCCACCGATCATGGGCCCTGGATTTTAAGGGGCACAGGGTGAAGGAGAACATTCAATGCTGTATATATGTGTATATATATAATGTGTGTGGTCTTATGCTGTTGGGACATACACTCTGATGCCAGTGTCATGAACTCAAGCTGTTAATTGAGTTAGTTGATCCCATTGTCCTCTGCACAATGCAGGAGACGCTCCGTCTGTTACTGGTGGTCTCCTGCTATTGTGATGAGATGTCTTGTGGTGGTAATTATGATAATTTATAATCAACTGTGTGAAGCTCGGTGACCACAAGTCTGACTTGTAGTGAAATCCTGAGTCACATCAGCTGCTTAAAGGAATTAGCTAATTAGTTTATGTTAAGTTGTTACAAGTGTATTGTTAGGATAATATGAGCAGGAGGGGGGGATCTCCTCTTCTACTGTATATAAATGCCATCTTTGTAATAAATCTTCAGTCCATGTTGGCACCAAGCAAGTGTTGTCTCGTTTGGTGCTTGGGAGCGGTTGGAATATCTTATACCTATATCCAGACTGAGAGGAAGTGATATATGACGAACGCACTCAAGAGGAGTGTAGGGACGTTCCGTCACATTGTTGGCAAGCAGTGGGATGATACTTCCTGCAGTCTGGGACATCCAAACCTCCACCTGGATCCAAGGTCCGGATAGCAGGAGAGGAGGAGAGGTACAGATACCAGCCACCATGGAAGAGGAATTCAGGAGGAGGTTGCGAGAGATGCAGCTACAGCACAGAGGATCAGTATCAGAGCAGGTCCTGCTGGGATGGTTTGATTCTATTCGCTGCGAACTCTGGAAGGAAGCGCTAGCCCGTGAGCGGCGTCACCAGGGAAAAGTTCTCCCCTCCAACCAGGAAAGGTACTGGTCGCAGTATGGATTGCGGGTGCTGTTTTTGGGAGAGAAACCGCACAAGGAGCAGACAGCTGAATTAAGCAGGCTGATCTGGGCAGAGATGAAGCTGGATGAAAGTTACAGAGCCCTCCGGTGGCATGTATCCCAAGCATGTCCTTGGATAGCAGATGACAGCCCAACGGAAGGCTTAAGCTACGGCGGCCTGGGACTGTTGTATGTGAAGCTGACAGGGGACTCTAACTTTGGGAGTGATTTGGAGTGGCGGTTTGATGAAATCATGGATTTCAGAAAAGGGCTACTGAACATCTCGGAAGTGCACTGGGCACTGGAAGATTTGGAGTTTCTGGCCGATCAGGAATGGGAGCTGGAGATCGCCTACAGACGGCTGCTAGACTCTGCTCAGCGCCAGGGCTGGGCTCCCTTTGCCTGGGACTATCAGGAAATACCAGTGGACAACTCTGGTCTGGCTGAAGAGTCGGCAATGTGGCAGAGTAACAGTGTGCTTTGCCAACCTGCCCCTGCAGCTATGGATGCGGAGGTCTTATGGCGGATGCAGCAAGTGCTGACTGACCTTGATGATCCTGTTTCTGCATGGGATGATCTTGGATGGAGGAGTGTGCCTGTCCAGCAGCATGCCAGGGAATCGGCAGTGGAAAATCTGGAAATTGCCACCCCAGAAACTGAAGTGCTGACAACCGGCCAGAGCTCTGCCAACCTCTGCTCAGCACTGATAGCATCTTCTGGGTTCCATGGACAAGAGATGGTGAACCTATATCCCCAGACACCAGTTACAGAGACTGGGGATTTGATAGACTTTTCTGCTGAGGAAAAACAGCCTGATGAGCCTCCATCAGAAGAGCTGGTATTAGGGCCAAACTTCACTGAGCTCTGCCCAGCACCATCAGCAGTATCTGTGGAGTTCCAGGAAGCCGGGGTAGTTGGCCCCTCTCTCCGGCGACAAGCTGATGTAGTGAAGCTGCTACTCCCAGCTGAATCACTGGCAACAGGGCAGTGCACCGCTGGCCTCTGCCTAGCACCTACAGTGTCTCTACAGCTTCAAGAAGCTGGGGCAATCGGTCACACTGTCCAGCAGCAGACGGCGCCCCAGAATGATGACACCAACCCAGCTAAAGTGCTGGCAACCGGACAGAGGGTCCAAGACCTCTGCCCCACACTTGTGGCAGTTCTGGAGGCCCAGGGTGAGGAGGTGGTGGTCACTCCCGAGCAGCAGCTCAGGACCCAAGGAGAGGATGCAATCTGCACTTCACAACTGCAGCTTGAGCTGATATCGGTGGATGGGACTTCAGTCCCCACTTGTATACCCCAGGGATGCAGGGCGGTCGGCCCAGATCCCCAACAGTATGATGGAGTGAGCCCAGTCACCCTGTCTTCTCTCCAGCGGCTGAAAAGACTCCAGGGAGAAGGGCCAGTCCAGGCCTCTCCCCAGCGGCGGATATGTTCTATGAGAGAGGCAGAGGTTGGCTGGGTGAGTGCTCTGTTTGAAACAATTTGTTTGGGGTACTGTGTGGGTACAGGCATTAGAGGACTGGAACTATGGACTAACTTCGGAGTCAACCCGTCTGGGGTCTCCTCCTGTGTTAGTCTCCTGCCGAAAGGGGAGAAATGTGACAGACCTAGCCAGGACACGGGCTTTTTGAGAGGACTAACTACGAGCCTCCTGCCCACCGATCATGGGCCCTGGATTTTAAGGGGCACAGGGTGAAGGAGAACATTCAATGCTGTATATATGTGTATATATATAATGTGTGTGGTCTTATGCTGTTGGGACATACACTCTGATGCCAGTGTCATGAACTCAAGCTGTTAATTGAGTTAGTTGATCCCATTGTCCTCTGCACAATGCAGGAGACGCTCCGTCTGTTACTGGTGGTCTCCTGCTATTGTGATGAGATATCTTGTGGTGGTAATTATGATAATTTATAATCAACTGTGTGAAGCTCGGTGACCACAAGTCTGACTTGTAGTGAAATCCTGAGTCACATCAGCTGCTTAAAGGAATTAGCTAATTAGTTTATGTTAAGTTGTTACAAGTGTATTGTTAGGATAATATGAGCAGGAGGGGGGGATCTCCTCTTCTACTGTATATAAATGTCATCTTTGTAATAAATCTTCAGTCCATGTTGGCACCAAGCAAGTGTTGTCTCGTTTGGTGCTTGGGAGCGGTTGGAATATCTTATACCTATATCCAGACTGAGAGGAAGTGATATATGACGAACGCACTCAAGAGGAGTGTAGGGACGTTCCGTCACACTTTCTTGGTTACATTATAGTTTGATCTTGTTCCAAAATGTTTCTGTCTAATCTGCTTGCAATGTTTATGTGCAAACTGACTCATTTTTTTTTCTTGTTTGACTCCACAGTTTCCTTCAACGCCACAGGAATGGCAGACTTTGCCCACTTTGCCAGCCGTTGGGACTTTCCTAACTGCAGAGGTGCAATTGATGGGAAACACGTCCGCATCGTCCCACCCCCCAACTCGGGGTCGTACTATTATAATTACAAGGGGTTTAATAGTATAGTGATGTTGGCGGTGGTGTCGGCGACATATGAGTTTTTGTATGTGGACGTGGGGAAGAATGGCCGGATCTGGGATGATGGTGCCATTGCGCACACGGAGTTCAACTGGCGTCTCCAGAGTGGCAGTCTGTGCTTGCCACCTCCAGAGGAGAATGCAGAAGGACTCCCCTTCGTCTTTGTCGCGGATGAAGCGTTTGCGTTGTCAAGCCATCTGATGCGGCCCTTCCCGATGAGGACCCTCACCCTGGACTAGAGGGTCTTCAATTACCGGCTGTCCAGAGCCCGCAGAGTGGTGGAGAACGCCTTTGGGATGATGGCCAGCCGCTTCCGCCTCTTTTTGACACCTATCAACATGGTGGAATATAAACTGAACCACATTGTGCTTTCCTGCTGCATATTGCACAATTTCTTAAAAAGACATAGCACCAACTATGTTGTGTCTATTGGCCCTGATGCAGACATGCCACAAAATGATAACCTCACAGGCCTTCAAGCTGCACGTCCTGGCTTGCCCCCCCCTAAATGCCCGAGAAGTCCGCGAGAGGTATATGGAGTACTTTGTGGGTAGGGGGGCCATTGATATGCCAGACAATGTGTGAGAGACATTTTTTAATAAATTTATATTGGAAAATGAACTAAGATTTCTTTTCATTTACTGCTTGTGTTTCTTGTAGGTGTGTTCTAGCTTATTTTTTGTTTTCTTTTTGGGCCTTTATCTTCAACAGTGGGAATGCACTTTCTTGGCGAGAGGAGGTTACAGTCTCTTCTTCCTAAAAAGAATCTTCTCATGTTGTGGGTCTGATACATAATAGTTTTTCTAGGTAAGGTATGTAGTGCATAACTGACCCCAAAAATACTCCTTTTCATAACCATGACAGAAATGTGTGTATTCCTGTAAATAGTGTGATAGGTGGTTTATTACAAAGCACTGTGGGTGTAATTTCCAAAAGACAAATCCACTATGCACTACAAGTGCACTGCAAAAGTGCACCGGAAACTGCACTTGGAGTGCAAAGTGGAATAGCCTTTAGTAAATAACACCCATCGTCACCAAACTCATCTACTTTTGACGCAAATAATGCTTTTGGGGTTTGGAATAAGGAAGACACACATTGTTCATATGGTAAAATTTTACTTCAAACACATTCAGAAGTGCCTTTCAAAAAGGCTTTTGGAAACTCAAAAGATCTTTGGTCTTTAGAACATTCTTTACTAACTTGGCGCATTTGTGTAAACCAGGCATGTAGCAAAGCAAAACATACTGAACACAGAAACTTACAAAGTTCAACTTTGAAAAGTGAAGACAAGATCAGACATGACTATGTCCAAACTGTGTTTGATCGTGCCTTCATCACATGGGGTGTCACCCCTGGAAAAGCTAAGTTTAGAACAATTTGGGGATCAAAATGGGCATTTGATGCAAGAACACATGCCTAGAATGTCCAAATGTGCAATCTCCCATCATGGGGATCAATGTACGTGTTTTGGGGGTGCAACCCCTTCACCTCTTTAGTAGTTAGTAAAGTGGTTGCACCCACAAAACGTTGTCATTGATCCACCATGATGGGAGCTAGCACATGTTGACACACTGTGTGCATTTTCCAAATTTGGCAAAGTTCTGACGTAAAAATGTTTGGGTTCCACACCCACAAATGTGTGATAAGTCGTTTGTGTGGTTTCATATTTTCCCTCAAACATCAATGATGTTCTTCATTTTTTGTTGAACATCATTGATGTTTTTCTTGATATCATCTAGATCTCGATTGCAAACCATTATCTCCCCAATGAGGACGTGTGGACTTTCACTGGTAAAATGTGATTCTTCTTCCACAACAGCCACATCACCTAAAAAAAAAAATGGGGTATTTTTAAGATGCAGGCATACATTGATTAGCTTACCTGTAGCTGTGGTCTCCGACACTCACCTGTTGTGGTGACAAGTTCTCCAACTTCTACAATCTCTCCTTCCTCCTCCTCCTCTGCTTCTGGTGTTGGTAATTCCCCTTCTTTGGGAGGTGTGGGGTTCCTGGTGTCCTCAGACGTCCCGAGTCTTCTCTCCCCTATGAGAATGTACAAAAGGAATACTTAGCTCACCAATCTATGAGGGCAGAAATAGGAAATATGAAACATTGCTTGGAAGTGACGTACAATTGTGGTTTGTGGTCAGGTTCAAAGGCCAACAACATTAATTTTGCCACTTTGTAAAGGTGCAATACTTATTACCTGTTTGGTGCAAGTTTGTCAGATGGAGACACCCCTATAGTATCCACTGGAGCACATGTGTGGGACACCCTAATACAAAGGGTGTTTGGGTGTCCCAGCACTAGTGCTCTAGAGTCCAGATGTGTAAACAGCTACTGAGTCACCTCTCCTTTACACTGAAGAAGTTTGCATTTCATTCTGGACAACAAACTTCCTTTGACTAAAAACAGGCCTGAAACAATGTAGTTAACTCCAACTTCACCAAACAGCGTATTATAAGTGGGCGAACGATCAAGGTTGAGTACGATCGAATGGACAAAAGAACATGAAAGTGGCCACAAAGCACATGGAGCAGTGTGCAAGCAAAAAAAAAAAAGACGAACACACGACAACTACTTACTTTTTTGAAGAACTCGCTTGATCTTTCTGTACTGATCGTGCTCCCTCAGTTTCAGGTCTGACCAGCGTTTCCTCAGTTGATCCTTGGATCGTTTTAACCCAAAATTCTTTTGCAGCCTCTTCACAACTTTAGCCATGATCAAGGCCTTTCTGACATTTGGGTTGGGGTAAGGTCCATACTCCCCATCATAGTCGCTCCTCTTCAATATGTCCACCATCTCCAACATTTCTCCAAAAGACATATTTGACGCCTTCAATTTTAGCCTCCGGGATCGGGACATTTCTGGCTCCGGGCTTTCCTCGTCCTCCTCCTCGTTGCTGGAATAGTTAGGGCGCACCTGCTGTGTCCCCGCCATGTGCTCTCCCCACTGCGCTGTAAAGAGAAGGGGTGGGGAATAGACGAGAAAGATCGTCAGGGGCGGGCGGAGTTTCACGCATGCGCACTGTAAATAAAACGTCACACGCGTGTGTCATACCGACGATCTGTGAGCAGAGGGGAGAGAGCTGACGCACGAGACGATCGATCGCTATAATGAAGGTACAATTTGAACTTGGTACATCACAAGCCTAGACTGCTTCTCCATTGAGGCTTATTTGGGTACAAGATCAGGAGAGTTTAGCCTGACAGTATTATGGTTTGTCTTGCAGAAAATACTATGGACCCATTTAAGTTTTCTTTTTTCTATGATTTGATCATTCATGAGCTCAGGGCGATGCCCTGCCTGTGGCAGAATTCCCACCCCAATTTTGGCAATAGAACCAAAAGGAAGGCAGCGCTGGAGAAACTACTCCATTACGTCCAAATCATGGTCCCCAAGGCAGACATCACCTATGTGATGGCCAAAATCGGTGCCCTGAGGAGCATCTATCTGAGGGAGCGACATAGGTACCAGCAGTACTTGCGATTAGGAGATCCGAATGCCATTTATGTTCCCAGGATGAAGTTCTACGAGAGGCTACATTTTCTGGCAAACCAAAGGGAACCCATGCCATCACCCTACCATCTTCCTTCAAGGCTTCCTTCCCCCCCAGCTGAGGCTTCCAATGTCCAACCTGGGCCTTCCAGGCAACAACATGTGGAGGGGCCCAGCTTGAGACAGGTATAGCATTGGGGAACATATTTCTTGACGTACATTTAATGATGTTAACTAGATGTTATTATTGATCTGTTAAGTTGTGAGTTAACAAAGTGGTTGACATATCAATAGACAGTAGTGACCAAAGAGGATTGGGCCAGGAATGAAAAATGCTGGGCTCTGAATGATAGTATGTTCTATTTCTTAATAGTCTATTTGCAACAGTCATGAGCTGAAAATAGTGCGATTGATGAACAAAGAACTAAAACTATGTCCAATTTTCATACACAGGAAGACCTCAGCCGGGAGGAGGCTGTGGCAAGTTGCAGCCGGGAGGTTGCCCCTTGCCCTCCTCCTCCTCCACCTGCTGCCACAACTCGAAGATCTGAGCCACAGCCTGGAAGGAAGCCTGGAGGGAAGTGCGTTAGGAAGACCAGATAGTGATGGCCTGGGTTCCGTCTGGTTTGTCAGAAGATGCAGCTTCTTGTCTGACAACATCCTGGGGACATAGATGGCATCTGATCTTCCTGATCGCTTGGACTTCTGGACCAGATTGAATTCCCTCAGATATGTACTCCTCAGGCCACCAATTTTGCTATTACATATTTGATGTCTGCCGTGGGGACCAAAAGGCTTTGCGAAATGGACCAGTTTCTCCAGCGTTGCCTTCCTGTTTATTTTGTTTATGACACCAAATAAAGGTTTTTTTTGGTTTGAAGAAATACTTGCCTATGTGTTTTACTTCAAAAAGGACAGTTTATTTGTGAGTAGGCAGGTACATTTCACAAATCAGAAAGTCAAATTAACAAGGGGCACCAACACCAAAAAACCTCCTAGTGAATTTAGGCAAAAAATACAAATGATAATAATGGTGTTGGGATAAGTTGAGACACACAACCCCCCCCCCCCCCCCCCCACAAAAAAAAATAAAAAAAAATAAGGGAAATCTCGATTAAAAAACAAACCACTATAAATGACAAATCAAAAAAAATAAATAAAATAAACATTCTTAAGATCTGACGATTAAAAAAATTCTAGCCAATAAATCAGGAAAAAGAATAAAGAAAGAAGTTTGTGAGAAGTCAGTGTGAATATGAGCAGCTAAAAAACTTCATTCTTCTTGCATTGTAAAGAAAAAGAGAATGCGCTGCATTAAACACATTTTCCTGACAGACTCCATGGCAGCCTACGTGTGGGTTAACCCCGCCTCCTCTCCAATGCTATAGGACCCCTTTCAAATAAAAGAGCACTCACCCCATGATACCGCGTTCCTTTTTTGTCCTCCTCCAATGGACCATATTTAGACTCTACGGGCGTCCGGTCGGATGGATACGAGAAATGTCGGCATACCTTGCGGTGCAGCTCAGAACCCAGCCATGGGCGGGCGAGTAGCTTGAGAGGCCCGTTGATACCCTAGTGGTGTGGGGTGGTTGCCTCTGGATGCCTGACGGTCGGAAGATTGGACTTTGGACGCTCGCTGGCTGGCAAAGGTCGGAATTCTTTATATATTTCTCCATGGCAGTCGCCTCTTAGTTGTATGTGTCTGTATGTGTATTTCCCCTGTCATGCAGAGCGTTTTTTCCCTCATGGCGGCTGGAGCGCTTCTGCGTTCCAGCTCGCCGTGGTTTCCGGGTCGCGGCCGTTCCCGATGCTCGCGCATGCGCTGTAGCCTTCCTCAGAACGAGGCTTGGCTCGCGCATGCGCTGTCTGGTCGTTTTCCGCCGGCTGCGCGTGCGCCGTGTGGATTGTCCCTTCTGCGCAGGCGCGCAGGGGGGAGGGCGGATGACGTCATAGGCGGGACTTTTAAAAAGCTGCTTTTGCTTCTGTCAAATGGGGATTTCTGACAGTGAGCAGAAGCAGAGCAGCAGAGCAGTACGAGAGACTCCGGTTTAGCCTGTATCCCCAATTGCCAGGGTAAGTGAACCTATGTTGGGTCAAAGACTTTATTTAAAAAAAAAAAAAAAAAATGCATATTTAAATAAATGTTTAAAAAAAAAAAAAAAATCTTATATATATATATATATATATGTATATATGTTTGGATGCATGTGTTGGTGTATGTGTATGTATATATATATATATATATATATATATATATATATATATATATATATATATATATATAGGTATATATGTGTGTATGTATATATATAGGTATATATATATAAGAAAATGTTTTGCTGGAAAGGAAATATTTATTTTATTGTGGTTGTCTAGTGGTTTGGAAGTTTATTAGGTCTGCTGATTTTTTTCCGCAGACCTCCTGCCTGTCATTCTTACGTCCAGTCAGTATGGACAAGTCACCGCCTTTAAGTGGCCAGCCCTCACGCACAAGGTATGTGCCGTAGAGGGGAAGGGGTTAAGGTGTGTCACAAATACCTTTTTTGTACGCTCGTTGATGCATGATGCGTTTCCCCATCCCGTTTTCTTTTCAGCCCTTCCAGTAGAGACCTTGCCAGACCACAGCATCAGTCATCGTCAAGATCAAGGCGTGAATCGCCATCGGATATACACCACCAGAGGAGACGCTCTAATTCCTCCTCAAGACACCGCTCCCACCGCCAGGACAGCCGCTCTATCACAGAGCCTGCTGGGGATGTGGGACAAGACTCCCGGAGGGCAAATCTTTGTGTGACCAATGCTATGCCCAAGCGGTTGGGGAAAAGGAGACAGAAAGCCAGAGCTTGGAGTCTCTAGTAAGGCGCGTGGTGCAGCAGTCTATGAAGGAGGTAGAAGCACCTCACACTCGGAGCCAATCCACTCGTTCCGGCTCCCTCGCCGTTGATATACACGAGACGGCAGGCCCTTCACAGCCTTACGCCTCTTCGCCTGACTCTTCAGAGGATGAAATTGATGGTGAGGAAGAGAGTGTTGGTTTCGACTTCTCCCTAGTTTCGCCTTTAATCAAAGCGATCAAAGAAGCCCTTATTTGGGAAGAACCATCTCCCCCACCAACAAAGCAGAAAAAGTTCTTTAAACAGTTGGGGAAAGAGCGAGCAAGCTTCCCGCTCCTTACGGAACTAAAGGACATTATTGATGAAGAATGGAGCAAAGTAGACAAGAAGTCTTCAATGTCAAACAAGACGGCCAGGTTGTATCCTTTTAAAACAGACGAGGTGAAGCACCTGGAGAATGCCCCTTCGGTGGATGCGGCTTTAATGCGCTTAGCCAAGCATGTCACCCTTCCTTTAGAAGACGCTGTGTCCTTCAAAGATGGTCTGGAAAGGAAGATAGACCAGGATGTCAAGAGGATCTATGGGCTAGCGGGTTTAGCCTGCAAACCTGCCCTTGCCTTAGCCGCCATGTCCAAGGCCATGGAAGCCTGGACAGAGAACGTAGATTCTTTTCCTGAGAGGGGTATCTGAAGAGCTGGCCAGAAGCTCGGCGGCGGCAGAACTAAAATTGGCAGCGGTCTTCCTGGGGGAGGCATCCATTGATTTGATTCGTCTGTTGGCGCGGATTATGCTATCATCGGTTACGGCCAGGCGGGCCCTGTGGCTGCGTCCTTGGCTTGCGGATCCTGTTTCCAAGCAGTCTTGGTGCAGGATTCCCTTCGAGGGGTCTTCTCTGTTCGGAGACAAACTAGATGATGCCATATCCCGTGACACAGGTGGTAAGTCGGGTTTCCTTCCCCAGGATAGACGTCTGTCGGGAAGAAAGAAGTTTCAGTATAGAAGACGCAGTCAGGGGCACTCAAGGGAAGCGCGCTCGTACAAACCAGGTCGCGACTTCAGGAGAAACTGGAGTAGGGGCCAGACTTCCTTCCGAAAAACCAGCAAGAGCCAGACGTCTGAGGGCCGGGGTCCAGCGAAGTCCTTTTGAGATTGTGCCCGCCCTGGCGGGTCGGGTAGGGGCACGTCTGCTCCTTTTTCGGCACGTCTGGGTGGCCTCGATCTCAGATCACTGGGTGATCAAGACAGTGTCTTCAGGCCACAGATGGGCCTTTTCCAGTATCCCTCCCCCCAGGTTTATATCCACTCTGCTCCCTTCCCTGGAAGAAAAAAAGCAGATACTAATGTCTTATGTGGACATATTAAAAGTTCAAGGGGCGGTAGTGCATGTTCCAAGAGACGAATGGTTTCAAGGGGTATACTCCCCACTATTCCTAGTTCAGAAGAAAAATGGCGCCTGGCGCCCAGTCATCGACCTAACCTACCTCAACAGGTTCATAAAGCATGGAAAGTTCAAAATGGAGACAATATCAACCATCCAACAAGCCGTCCAACCCGGGGATTGGATGATTTCTATCGATCTAAAAGACGCTTATTTTCACGTCCCAATAGAGAAAGAACTTTACAAATTTCTAAGGTTCCAAGTCGGGGAAAAACATCTGCAATTCATTTGCCTCCCATTTGGGCTGACTACATCACCCCGAGTTTTCTCAAAGATACTGTTGGCGGTAGTGGCTCTGGTCAGACTAAAAGGCATACGTCTCTACCACTACTTAGACGACCTCTTAGTGTTGTCCCAGGACAGAGAGCAGTTATTGCTTCACAGGGAACAGGTGATTTCCATCTTGTCCAGCTTCGGATGGCTCCTGAACCTAGAAAAAAGCCATCTGGTCCCATCTCAGCAGCTGATATATCTGGGAGCCCAGTTCGATACAGTGAGAAGTACCATCTCTCTCCCATTAGAGAAAATTCCAGTGATTCAACAGAGGATCTCGCGGGCTCTACACGCTTCACATTTGAAGGCCTCTCAGTGCCTGGAAATCATAGGGACAATGGTCTCTACGACTCAGATGGTCAAGTGGGCACTATGGAGGTTACGGCCCTTCCAGTCGGGGTTCCTCCGTCAATGGAAGTCAGGCGACAAGAATCAGGCGATCAGGATATCCACAACTATGAGGAACAGCCTCTTCTGGTGGCTTCTTCGCAAAAACCTGCTGAATTGCCACTCTATCGCTCCCATCTCCTGGGTCACAGTCACGACCGATGCCAGCGGTACCGGTTGGGGGGCCCTATGCGGGTCAGCCCTTGCCCAGGGCAAATGGGCCACTCAGCTAGTCATCCCAGGGTCGAACGTGCTAGAGCTTCGAGCAGCCTGGTGTGCTCTCCAGTCCTTCTCTCACCTCCTGAGGGGGAAGTCAGTGTTATTGAGAATGGACAATACCACGGCGGTGTCCTATGTCAAGAGACAGGGAGGCACACGGAGCGCCACTCTCCTTCAAGAAGTTGAACCCATCCTTTCCTGGGCTCAGAAGAACTTGGCAGGCATTTCGGCAGTATTTGTCCCCGGGGTCCAGAATTCCCAGGCAGACTTTCTTTCCCGCAACCAATTAGACAACAACGAGTGGTCACTGCATGCGAAGACATTCGAGTGGATCCTGTTAATGGGGTTTATTCCAGAAGTGGATCTCTTCGCATCTCCCTGCAACTTCAAGGTGGAGAAATTCTACACTCGAGGTCGGTGCAGCCAAGCGTTCGGGATAGATGCCCTGACGGACTCCTGGAGTTTCAAGAAGGCATACGCTTTCCCCCCACTTCCGGTGCTACTCAGATTTCTGCGCAGGCTTCAGTCAGAGGAAGTGGAAGTAGCGACAATAGCTCCATTTTGGCCAAACAGGCCTTGGTTCCCACTTCTGATCCAGCTCAGTTTTCGAGAGCCGGCGCCTCTTCCTCTCAGACCAGACCTTCTTTCTCAAGGGGTAGTCCTTCACCCTTGTCCAGCACAGTTGAAACTGATGGTCTGGTTCTTGAGAGGGAAAGGCTGGAATCATTCGGATGCTCCTCTAAGGTGATCTCTACTCTGATGAGTTCAAGAAGGACAAGCACGAATAAAGTCTACGGTAGGGTATGGGCTAAATTTGTGGCATTCTCTTCCTCCTTGGGCAGATCCTTCAGAAAACCGGAAATTCAAGACATTCTTGCCTTCCTACAAGCAGGCTTAGACTTACAGCTATCCATCAGCTCTCTCAGAGTCCAAATTTCGGCTTTGTCAGCCTTTTCAGGAACATCTTGGGCAGTTCACCCTCTAATTCGGCAATTCTTTAGGGGGGCGTCAAGGCTCAAACCTCAGAGGAGACCACGGTTCCCCAAGTGGGACTTACCACTTGTGCTGGATTACCTATCTGGACTCAGTACCACGGGGTCTTCCCCACTTTCTCTGAAGGACTTTTCGGCAAAAGTAGCTTTCATGATAGCCATCACCTCAGCTAAAAGGGTTTCAGAGATTGGGTCATTGGGGCATAAAGAACCCTTCTTGACGTTCTTCCCGGACCGAGTTGTGCTCATCCCGATGCTGGGTTCAAACCCGAAGGTAACATCGGTGTTCCACAATAATCAAGAGATTGTGTTACCCACATTCCGATCTCCGGATTCTTCCGAGATGCACCCACTGGATGTAGGTGAGGTCCTGAAGGTCTATCTTAATATCACTTCTTCTTTTAGACGTTCCGATCACCTTTTTGTTCTCCACTCTGGCGCTAATAAAGGGAAGAAGGCCTCGACTAGGACAATTGCGTCTTGGATTGTACAAGTCATCCAACAGGCTTACAGGGCTAAGGGCTTGGCTCCCCCAGAGGCGGTGACAGCTCACTCTACCCGTGGAATGGCAGCATCTTGGGCAGCGGCGCAGCATGTGGCTCCAGATGTCATCTGCAAAGCGGCCTCTTGGGCCTCTATCAATACTTTCATGTCTCACTACTGTTTAGAGCCTGCCTCACTGTCTTCTGTTGATTTTGGTCGTAAAATCCTATCGGTGGATAGGACAAAATAAAATTTTCTGTTGTTTAAGCATACCCTCCCGTGTGGTTTGGCTAGTTATTTCCCACACGTAGGCTGCCATGGAGTCTGTCAGGAAAAAGGAAAATTTATTATCAAATACTTACCGTAATTTTCCTTTCCTGATGGACTCCATGGCAGACGGAGTTCCCACCCATTTGGTTATTGAGTAGACTAGTTACGGAACGCAGTATCATGGGGTGAGTGCTCTTTTATTTGAAAGGGGTCCTATAGCATTGGAGAGGAGGCGGGGTTAACCCACACGTAGGCTGCCATGGAGTCCATTAGGAAAGGAAAATTACGGTAAGTATTTGATAATAAATTTTCCTTTTTAACATTGCAGTGTGACGAATGTGCTGTGTCGATTAGGAACGGTAGTTTTACCTGACCGAGTGCTTCCGTCACAGAATTTCTTCTGAGCATGCCTAGCACTTTGTCCGTTGGACTAGGCTACACACGATCGGAATTTGCGTGATCAGACTTTGTTGTCGGAAAATTTGAGAGCAGAAAATAAAACTTTTTCCGACGGAAAAAGTCCAATGGAGCCCACACACGGACAGAATTTCCGACAACATGGTTCGATAGCACATTTTCCGTCGGAAAATCCGACCGTGTGTATGGGGCATAAGAGTTCCCTTCACTGTAACTAAGGGGCCAAGCCTAACCCCTGAAAAACAACCCCACATCATAATCCCCCCTCCACCAAATGATTTGGACCAGTGCACAAAGCAAGGTCCATAAAGACATGGATAAACATTCACAATAGGCTCTTACATTCACAAGATGCTGTTTGAAGATTATGTCATTCTTATGCTAACCAATCCTAAGACATCCCTGGCTTCGGTAAGGCAAGCTCTTGATGATTTCAGTTATGTATCTTACTATAAGATTAACCACTTACCCCTGCCTATCGTCAAATGACGGAGGGGCAGTGCGGCTCTCATTCTGGGATGACGTCATATGATGTCATCCCAGAATAGCCACTCTCACGCGTGCACCGTGTTGCTAGGACGATCTCTGTAAATAGCTCTTTGACTATGTGATTGGCTGTGTCCAATCACAGCCAGTCACATGTAAACACGGAGATGTCGGTAATCTGCGCTCCTCGCCTCACACTGACAGAGTGTGTGGCAAGGAGAGCCAATCAGCATCATCTTCTTGCAAAAGACATCTATGCATATAATCAGGGCACTGATCACCAGTGCCCTGATTACAATAGCACCACCAGTGCTAGCAATCAGTGCCACTGATCAGTGCCCACATGTGCCACCAATCAGTAGGAAATAAAAAAAAAAAAAAAAGCAGTGATTAAATACCACCAAAATAAAGCTCTATTTGTGTGAAGAAAATGTGACAGCGCTGAAAGCTGAAATATGGCCTGGGCAGGAAGGGGGGCAAGTGTCCTGTATTGAGGTGGTTAATTCCACTAAGTTCTTTATACTGCCCTAGGGTCATCAGAGAAACTTTCCACCTTGAGCAAACCTACCCGTTTATATGGGCTAAAGATCTCATATTTAGGTATCAAACTTAGTAAATCAGTCTGAACGCTGTTTTAAGCCAATTAAACCCCCTTCTTAAATAACCGTCTTAGGGAATTGGACGGTATATCCAAGCTGTACCTCACATGGTCAGGCAGACTTGCCACGTTCAAAATGCTTAAGCTACCACAATTGCTTTATATCTGTGCCTATACCTGTACCCTTATCCTTTTTTACTTCTTTACAATCTACATTGGGTAATTTTTTGTGGCAAAACATGAAAGCCAGAAGCTCCACAGCTAACCTAACTAAACATAGACTAGTAGGAGAAGCCGGGTACATCGTTACATAGTAGGTGAGTCCTTTTCCATCCTAGATTCCCCCAGAGGTCCCCCCCCTCCCCCCCAGTGTATAGATTGCATTCATATTTTTGCCACCCAAATGCATTATTTTACATTTTTCTACATTCAACCTCATTTGCCATGTAGTTGCCCACCCCATTAATGTGTTCAGATCTTCTTGCAAGGTTTCCACATCCTGCAGAGAAGTTATTGCCCTGCTTAGCTTAGTATTGTCCACAAATACAGAGATTGAACTGTTTACCCCATCCTTCAGGATGTTTATGAACAAATTAAATAGGATTGGCCCCAGGACAGAACCCTGGTGGACTCTATTACCCACCCCGACCATTCCGAGTACTCCCCATTTATCACCACCCTCTGAACTCGCCCTTGTAGCCAGTTTTCAATCCATGTACTCACCATATGGTCCATGCCAATGGACCTTATTTTGTACAGTAAACGTTTATGGGGAACTGTTTCAAATGCTTTTGCAAAATCCAGATACACCACGTCTACGGGCCTTCCTTTATCCAGATACACCACGTCTACGGGCCTTCCTTTATCAGATACACCACGTCTACGGGCCTTCCCTTTTCTAGACAGCAGCTCCCCTCCTCATAGAAAAGATTGGTTTGGCAAGAATGAATATTCATAAATCCATGCTGATTACTGCTAATGATACATTTGTCATTACTAAAATCTTGTATATAGCCCCTTATCATCCCCTCCAAGAGCTTGCATACTATTGATAGTGGCTAAATTGTCTGTAATTCCCAGGGATTTATTTTGGGCCCTTTTAAAATATTGGTGCTACATTGGCTTTTCTCCAATCAGCTGGTACCATTCCAGTCAGTAGACTGTCAGTAAAAATTAGGAACAATGGTCTGGCAATTACGTTCCCTAAGTACCCTCGGGTGCAATCCATCTGGTCCCGGTGATTTATTAATGTTACGCTTCCCAAGTCTAATTCTAATTCTGTCCTCTGTTAGCCATGAGGGTGCTTCCTGTGATGTGTCTTGAGGACAAACACTGCAGTTTTGGTTACTGAAGCCCCCCGATTCCCTCGTGAAGACAGGAGAAGAATAGGGAACATACAGTATCTCACAAAAGTGAGTACACCCCTCATTTTTTGTAAATATTTTATTATATATCTTTTCATGTGACAACACTGAAGAAACTACACTTTGCTACAATGTAAAGTAGTGAGTGTACAGCTTCTATATCAGTGTAAATTTGCTGTCCCCTCAAAATAACTCAACACACAGCCATTAATGTCTAAACTGTTGGCAACAAAAGTGAGTACACCCCTAAGTGAAAAGTCCAAATTGGGCACAATTAGCCATTTTCCCTCCCCGGTGTCATGTGACTTGTTAGTGTTACAAGGTCTCAGGTATGAATGGGGAGCAGTTGTGTTAAATTTGGTGTTATCACTCACACTCTCTCATACTGGTCACTAGAAGTTCAACATGGCACCATCTCTGAGGATCTGAAAAAAAAAAGAATTGGTGCTCTACATAACAATGGCCTAGGCTATAAGAATATTGCCAAGACCCTGAAACTGAGCTGCAGCACGATGGCCAAGACCCTACTTCGGTTTAAAAGGACAGGTTCAACTTAGAACAGGTCTTGCCATGGTTGACCAAAGAAGATGAGTGCATGTGCTCAGCGTCATATTCAGAGGTTGTCTTTGGGAAATAGATTTATAAGTGCTGCCAGCATGGCTGCCAAGGTTGAAAGGGTGGGGGGTCAGCCTTTCAGTGCTCAGACCATACGCCGCACACTGCATCAAATTCGTCATGGCTGTCATCCCAGAAGGAAGCCTCTTCTAAAGATGATGCACAAGAAAGCCTGCAAACAGTTTGCTGAAGACGCACAAACTAAGGACATGGATTACTGGAACCATGTCCTGTGGTCTGATGAGACCAAGATAAACGTATTTGGTTCAGATGGTGTCAAGCGTGTGGGGGCAACCAGGTGAGGAGTACAAAGACAAGTGTGTCTTGCCTACAGTCAAGCATGATGGTGGGAGTGTTATGGTCTGGGGCTGCATGAGTGCTGCCAGCCAAGCATGATCCCCTCCCTTTGAAGACTGGGCTGCAGGGCAGTATTCCAACATGATAAGGACTCCAAACACACCTCCAAGATGACCACTGCCTTGCTAAAGAAGCTGAGGTTAAAGGTGATGGACTGGCCAAGCATGTCTCCAGACCTAAACTATTGAGCATCTGTGGGGCATCCTCAAACAGAAGGTGGATGAGTGCAAGGTCTCTAACATCCACCAGCTCTGTGATGTTGTCATGGAGGAGTGGACGAGGACTCCAGTGGTAACCTGTGAAGCTCTGGTGACCTCCATGTCCAAGAGGGTTAAGGCAGTGCTGGAAAATAATGGTGGCCACACAAAATATTGAAACTTTGGGCCCAATTTGGACATTTTCACTTAGGGGTGTACTCACATTTGTTGCCAGCGGTTTAGATATTAATGGCTGTGTGTTGAGTTATTTTGAGGGGACAGCAAATTTACATTGTTATACAAACTGTACACTCACTACTTTATATTGTAGCAAAGAGTCATTTCTTCAGTGTTGTCACTCGAAAAGATAGAATAAAATGTTTCCAAAATGTACTCACTTTTGTGAGATACTATACATTTTAGGGAATATCACACCACTTCCATCCTAGCACAACTTAAAGCAGAGTTCCAGGCTTTTTATGTTTATTAAAAGTCAACAGCTACAAAAAGTGTAGCTGCTGACTTTTAGTAAACATACACTTACCTGTTCAATGGTCCAGCGGTGCGGCCAAACGGAGCATCGCTCCTCTCCCACTCCTCTCCGCCGGTTCCTCCATTGCCACTCTGGGCACCCGGCCGTGACAGCTTTTGGCTTCATGGCCGGACACGGATGGCGCATGCGTGAGTCGCGCTGTGCTTCCCGGAGTGGACAGGCGATCTCCTGGGACCTGTCACATGTCCTAGGAGATCGCCTAGAGGGAGGGGCCGCCAAAGGCGAGAGGAGGAGTCGCCTTGGCGGTCCCTGGGCAGAAAGGAGGAAGTGGGACAGGAAGTCCCACTCCTAACGAAGCCCCCACTCCCCCCAAAAAATGACATGCCAAATGTGGCATTTAAAGGGGCGAGGGCTGCTTAAAGCAGAAGTTCCACTTTTGGGTGGAACTCCGCTTTAAGACCTGGTTTATTAACCACTTAAAGTGATGTTTTCCCCTAAAAAAAAAAAAAAAAAATGCTAAAAATTTCTAAAAAATAAATAAAAAATTATTGGAAATTTTTATTTTTTTTACTCACATCTAAATGCCTATTGCTAGGGGGGTCCCTCGTAGTCTGCCTCCTTCAGTGCCTGGGCTGGTGACATCACTTCCCCTCGGCGCAGGAAGGGCTCCCTCCCTCCTGTCAGTCATCTGGGACACGTGACAGGTCCCAGATGACTGTGCAGCCAATCACGGCGCGAGGCGCCACTAGCGCATGAGCAGTGGGTGCCCGGCTGTGAAGCCACAGTCGGGTGCCCACAGTTGCAATGCCGGCGCCGCCGAGCGGATTGGGGGGCAAGCAGAACTTCGACCCCCGCATCGCTGGACCCTGGAACGGGTAAGTGTCCGATTATTAAAATTCAGCAGCTGCAGTATTTGTAGCTGCTGACTTTTATTTTCAATTATTTTATGGGAACACCTCTCTAAGGACCGAGCCTCTTTCTGAGAATTAGTGTTTACATGTTAAAAACAGTTTTTTTTCTCAAAAATTCCTTAGAACCCCAAAACATTATTAGAAAATAAAATGGTGGTTGGTTGCAATACTTTTTGTCACACCGTATTTGCACAGCAGCCTTACAATCACACTTTTTTTGGAATAAAAAATAACTTTTTTGAATTAAATAAGACAACAGTAAAGTTAGCCCAATTTTTTTTTTATATTGTGAAAGATAATGTTATGAGTAAATTGATACCCAACATGTCACACTTCAAAGTTGCGCCCGCTCATGGAATGGTGACAAACTTTTACCCTTAAATCTCCATAGCTGGTGTTTAAAAAATTCTACAGGTTGCATGGCAATACCTCACATGTATGGTTTGAACGCCATTTTCATAGGCAGGCGCTATTCACGTATGCGTTCGCTTCTGCATGCAAGCTCAGGGGGATGGGGCACGTTTCAATTTTTTTTTTCTTATTTATTTTACCTTTTATTTAACATTTTTACACTGTTCTTTTAAAAAAAAAGTGTCACTTTTATTTCTATTACAAGGAATGTAAGCAGCCTTTGTAATTATTATTATTATTATTATTATTTAAGTACTTATATAGTGCTGTCAATTTACGCAGTGCTTTACATATACTTTACATTCACATCAGTCCCTGCCCTAAAGGAGCTTACAATCTAAGGTAATAGAAAAAAGCACGACAGGACCTCTTAAATATGAGATCTGGGGTCAAAAAGACATCAGATCTCATATTTACACTAAAATTAAAAAAAAAAAAAAAAATGTCCCTTTAAGAGCTACGTGACGTTTTGACGTCGCTTCTGCCCTGCAATTATACGGAGACAGGTGGCCATCTTCCCCTCACTCGTCTCCACGCCAAGCTAAGGAGCAGACAAGATTGCCTCCACCACTGCTGGTGGCTCCGGTAAGCACCATTTTCAGGGTCACAGGCAAACAGGGATAGTCGGGGACATGCCAAAAGGTCACGTATGCGTTCAGCACTGCATGCAAGCTCAGGGGGATGGGGCACGTTTCAATGATTTTTTTTTCTTATTTATTTTACCTTTTATTTAACATTTTTACACTGTTCTTTTAAAAAAAAATGCAGCGCTGTCACTTTTTATTTCTGGCAGCTAGCTGCTGCCATAACAACGATATTCCTCTTCAAAGTAGCGATGTAAAACTATGGCGGTCCGTAAGTGCTTAAATCCTCCACGCTGGGAGTGTGCGGTCTGCGATGGATGTAGAGTCAGCAGGAGAGACTGTGTTGTCACTGGTGGTAATGTTGGGCAGCTGCAACCAGGAGGGCTGTCGTGGTCTGCAAAGGGCTGACTGGGATCAGTAGTCTACCAAAGAGGGCATCTAGCACCGGAACTTTATATTGCTGCACTATAGTCCCTGCCTGTAATGGACATTCTGCTGAGGCCTGACTGAAACCAGTGTCAGGCCCAACCATGTGCTAGCAGTACCTGAAGAGCTGTGCTGGAGGAGACTATCTTAATTGTCCCAATCAATGCAAATCTTTCTGGGCATCCCATTAATTCCTTAACCCCTTCTAATCGATCAATAAAATACAAAAACAAAGCTGATGGCCTTTTCATTGTCTTGGAGTGTCTGGAAATGAATGCCAGGATGGGCCACATCACTCAGTAGCCCCTGTGGCAGAGCGAAGCTCTGTCCCTTTGAAATTGAAGGTAAAGGAGATCCAGAGTTTGCATATCTGCAGACTATAGAATTTAAATGGAGAAAACTGCTCTGTCAGTTTTCTCCAGGTTTTGCTAGTCCTGGATGGGATCTCCAACTGTGTCCGGGTCTTGAGGATGGCAAACAAGGTGTGTGCCCAGCTGCACACAGACCATATAATGAGGGGCTAATGAGTGGAGGATGGTGGAGTGTAAGCAGCTTGCTGCTGCTGCTGGTGCTGTATGAAGACAGACCTGTGGAGGGGTCATCCCTGTGTAAGGGGTATTCTTTGCCCAGAGACTGGGAAAGGAGGGACAGCCTTGAGAGTCGGGAAGACTAAGGAAGCCAGTGAGTCCAGGGGACTGGAAGGAATCAACTCTGTTGAGAGCAAGCAGAGGAACTGCTGACAAGAGAGAGCCAGGTGGCTTGGTATGTTTTTCATTTATGAATGCTTAATGAAGTTAAACCCCTGCGTGGGACTTCTGGATGGACTGTTGTGTTTTTCCTTTCTTCAATAAACGTGGGCTACCAGGCCCTTAACTCTATACGCCTGTCTGATGAGGACTCACTGCATTAAAAAAAGGCATCTTTTCACTTGAGTTAAACACCCCCATGTTACAAGTGGTGTTCGAATGCGGGCATACAGACGGTGAAATCCGGTCTCTGCGCCAGTGGTGAGTCATTTCAGGAACTGCTGCTAGCTGTGTGTGGCAGCCAGGCAAACTGCATTGCGCAGGAGTTCAATTGACTGTGTTGCATTGTGTGCAGGTAGTGCACTTGTGAGAATTTTTTTTTTTCTCTATGCTGTGAACTGTGTAACAAGCTGCTGTGCATGTGACTGCAAGGATGAGGCAGTCAAAACACAAGAAGTTCATGTTAAATCAAGTTAAAGGTGAAGTGAGCTCAGCGTGGCCTGAGAAGATGTCTCCACCTTGGAGGGCCAGTCAAAAGGGGCCAGTGATGTGTGAGACAGTGAATGAATGGTTCAAGCAGAATCGCAAAGAGTGTGGCGCAGTGCAAGGGGCTCAGATCTTGGCCTCTGACTATATGCAACCCATGCTGCCTACAGAGGAGGTTGGGGACTTCCTTGTAAGATTTGAAAAAGTTGCTGTAAAGAGAAAATGGCCTAGGGACTGGTGGCCAAAACTGCTGCAAACCTTATTACGGATAGAGTTCCGGTCGGTTTACCATTTGATGGACGGAGACCAGGATGACTACCGCAAGTTTAAAGAGGAAATCCTTTTTAGAGGAGAGTTCCATCGCATCATGGACCGACAGCCTGACCGGAAGTTGGAGAGGTATGTGGTTGCCCATAGCAACGGCGGTGATGTCAAGTCTGCAGACCATATGAGAAAAGTATTGCCTGCAGAGAGTGGTGGCAAGTTGAAAGCCACAATGCATCAAAGAGTTTGGGAGAATCAGCAAAGCTCTGCTGGGAGAGTGCGGTTTCCCATGGCAACGGGAGAAAGATTGCCAAATGAAAGGAGGAGCTACAGGGCATATGTAGCTAAGCATCCACCTAAAGATGCGTATGCATTTCAAAATTACCAGGAGCAAAGGTCGTTATCTCCAGGCCCAGATTCCTGTGCAAATATGTTTGCAGTCACCCCTGGCAATGAGGATTTTCCTGTTGTGTCGGCAGGGGGTGCTAAACAGTTGGAGATGCCTGCTGTAATTTCATCCGGTGGCCACCAGGGAGAGTGGGCCAGTAAAAGTGCAGCAGAGGACTGGTTTGTGAGACAACGTACTCAAATGAAGATGGTGACCCCTACTACTGCGGTGGGTAAGACTGTCTTTAATGAAATAATGGCTGGAACCGCTGGGTTGATGTTGAAAAAGACTGGTGCTGGTAAATGCATAGAAGAGACTGAATATGTGACTGTGCACACTGGAGTGGAAGTGACCCCAAATGGGAGATCCACTGTCTGTTTGGAAAAGGACTTGCCTCACTGCAGTGCCCTGTCCAGTGGGGAGGCAAGTGGTAAACTTGAATGTGACAATATGATGGGTAAAACTGCTAATATTGTGTTGGCTAAAGTGAATGGTCCAGTTGCTAATGGGCTAGTGCAGCTCACTAGAGATAACCCTGCTGTGAATGCGGTTAAAGATGTGCTATCTCCCCTAGCAACTGTGAAGAAGGCCATAGAGGTGCCCCTAGAAACCCCCAGGGAGCTCTGCGTTTTGGAGCCGGAGGTTGCCTGGGACAACTTTGGTGCTGCTCTGAGGGATAAGAGGGTACCTGAACATAGTGATGACAGGATGTTAAATGTTAAAACTGAAATGTTTGAAAACACTCATGGTGGAAATGGGTTAATGCAGTCTAGCAACGACAGGTATCAAAGCTCTAATGCGTTTAATGAAGCGCCACCAGAGCAAGGTGGTGAAGGTGTGGTATTGCTGTCTGCTATGGTTAAAAATGTAGTGCCAAAATCTTATTTGAACCAAAGTGATATGTGCAATGTGTCTGTTGCTGAACCACTCTGTCCCTCTGGGTCTCCGTGTACAGTAGGAGCGGTACTGCGTGGTACCTCTGGGAGCACAGAGATAACAGACTGGGACAGGTGGACAAAAAAACCTGTTGGCTTTGTTGGAAAAGGCCTCTGTTGGTAAAAGTGGAGCAGACATGACTTCTGCAGTGCCAGATGAAGGACCTGCAGAGCAACTTGTATGCAAGGATGCACTTGCTACTGCAGATGATGGTGCTCATGAGATGGAAACGCCAAGTAAGGGCAAACACACAGAAGAGGTCATGTCTGTGATCCACAAAGGGCCCAATGATGTGATAATGGATAATGCCGTGCCAAATGTGTTGGTGGAAGTGCCAGATGGCACAGCAATAAATGAAGTGATTGTAGTCACAGGTCCAAATGCTTTATGGGAAGATGGTCAGGAGTCAGGACAGTTGTTGGCAGAGGATCTCAGGCCAGTGGAGTTGGTGGATAGTGAAGCTGCCGTGGACAACCACTCCGCTGGATGCAGTTCCTCTTCAGACACTGCCCTGCCGAACATGAGTGAAATGAAATATGACAAATGCATTGATATTTCTGACCGTGATGAAAAATGCAGCTCATTGTCAATTTGTAAGGGTTTGGTTACCATGGGTGACCACAAAAATAATGGTAGACCTGAAGATCTTGGTCAAGTTGATCTGGTTGTAGCAAACCCTGAAAATTGTAATGAGATAGGGAATGGTATGATTGACACAGAAGAGGTAAAAGATACAGCAGAATTAGGCCCCCTACAGGTTCAGGAGGGTATTTCTGGGGAAGATTTTCTAAAGTCTGAGAAGGATCGTGATAAACAATGGTTGCAGGAAAATGGCCCAAAGCTCAGCAAGGTGTCGCATGACTTTAAAAGCTTAAAGTCGCAAGACAGTCAGTATGTCCTTCAGAGGGAGACTAGGATGAGGCTGCAGTCATATGAGGATGTTAGAGATGAAACTGACAAAAATAAGCATGCAGTGTACATGAGGAAACAAGTGGCGCTAAGTTTGGACAGTAAGAGGGTGCCCGTACTTGGAGTACAGAGAGGGACCATTGTCACCCTAATAAAAGAGCCCCCACTTATCATTAAACCAGTGTTTAAAAATGTGGTTCCTTCTAAATTAAGCAAAGAGAAAAGGGGTGGTCTAGTGGAAATTGAGGGAGCACTTTATAACCTTAATGGTACTGGATCCGTAAAATTCAGAAATCAACCTCATGTTCAAAAAGGTACCAAGATTGGTAAAAGGACTAGTGTAGGCCCAAGAGAAGTGGGAAAACATCGCTTTTGGAAGTGCACTCGTAAAAAAGCATGGGAGTGTCTTTGTAAAGCCCAAGTAGATGCAGCAAGGGGACGTGGAGAAATTCACCTGATGGGACAAGATTTGGCCCATGTGGGTGGCAGCTTGCATGGTCATGCCAAAGTGAGGAGGTTGTACTGGTGTATATTGAAGGTTAAAGCTGATGTCAGCGAGTTTAAAGGTAGGATCAGGGAAAGCAGAGTTTCCCCCAAAAAAATGATTAAGCCCAGGGACCCAAGAAGAAGAAGGCTGAGGATGGGAAAATATAGGACCCTGTTAAGATCCAGGGTGGGACGTGCCTGGAAGCGCACCCGGAAAAAAGGTTGGGCCTACGTGGCTGACAGCCAGCACAGAGGTGTCCCAACCATGACGGGTGCTGGTGTTCCTCCCTCCGGATCGAAACAAAGGGGGGGGATATGTGGCAGAGCGAAGCTCTGTCCCTTTGAAATTGGAGGTAAAGGAGATCCAGAGTTTGCATATCTGCAGACTATAGAATTTAAATGGAGAAAACTGCTCTGTCAGTTTTCTCCAGGTTTTGCTAGTCCTGGATGGGATCTCCAACTGTGTCCGGGTCTTGAGGATGGCAAACAAGGTGTGTGCCCAGCTGCACACAGACCATATAATGAGGGGCTAATGAGTGGAGGATGGTGGAGTGTAAGCAGCTTGCTGCTGCTGCTGGTGCTGTATGAAGACAGACCTGTGGAGGGGTCATCCCTGTGTAAGGGGTATTCTTTGCCCAGAGACTGGGAAAGGAGGGACAGCCTTGAGAGTCGGGAAGACTAAGGAAGCCAGTGAGTCCAGGGGACTGGAAGGAATCAACTCTGTTGAGAGCAAGCAGAGGAACTGCTGACAAGAGAGAGCCAGGTGGCTTGGTATGTTTTTCATTTATGAATGCTTAATGAAGTTAAACCCCTGCGTGGGACTTCTGGATGGACTTTTGTGTTTTTCCTTTCTTCAATAAACGTGGGCTACCAGGCCCTTAACTCTATACGCCTGTCTGATGAGGACTCACTGCATTAAAAAAAGGCATCTTTTCACTTGAGTTAAACACCCCCATGTTACACCCCCTACAGGGGTACCGCTACATTTGCAAAATAAAGATTTATTTTTACTGAAGATTGGCATATTAATAGGTTATTTCTTTCATATGGCATGTGCATACCACAAACTACACCCCAAAATACATTCTGCTACTCATCCTGAGTATAGTGATACCACATGTGAGACTTTTACACAGCCTGGCCACATACAGAGGCCCAACATTGACGTGTTCTAGGGACATAAATTACACATCACATTTTCTGATAAACTATCACTTTTATTTTTATTTTTAATGATTTTTTTTTTTTTTTTAAAAGAGTTCACAGCACAGATGTTGTGATGTGTGTATATATTAACCACCTCAATACAGGGCACTTACACCCCCTTCCTGCCCAGACCGTTTTTCAGCTTTCAGCGCTGTCACACTTTGAATGACAATTGTGCGGTCATGCTACACTGTAACCATGTGATTTTTTTTATCATTTTCCTCACACGAATACAGATTTATTTTGGTGGTATTTAATCATTTCTTGTTTTTTTTTTGCTAAAAAAAAAAAAAACACAATTTGGAAAAAAATATGTTTTTCTTCACAGTTTCTGTCAGAAAATTTTGTAAATAAGTAATTTTTCTCCTTCATTGATGGGCGCTGGTAAGGCGGCACTGATGGGCACTGATAGACTGCACTCATGGGCACTGATGAGGCGGCACTTATGGGCACTGATTAGCTGGCACTGATGAGGAGGCACGCATATGCTGATCGGCTCTCCTCTACTCACACTACGTCAGGGTGAGGCGAGGAGCGCTGATTACCGGCACCTCCATGTTTACATGTGACCGGCTATGATTGGACACAGCTGATCACATGGTTAAAGAGCCATACAGAGATACAGTGATCGGGGTAAAACCACATCCTAGCAACACAACGTGGCAGCAATTGTTTACTGCACGCCACTGCAGGTGCACGAGAACTGTTGTTCTGGGGACCTGTCATATGACGTCCACCCAGAACGGGAGCCGAGCCGCCCAGCCGTCACTTGATGGTGGGCGAGCTGCAAGTGGTTAAAGAAACAAAAAACATAGATGAAACTGAAGCCTTTGCAAAATACAGAGAACTAAATGTTCAAGTTTAAAACATTACATCAAAACTGCATACAAACTGCAAAAAGAATGAACTTCACTAATAGAATATATGCAGATAAAGAAGTTACCCACGACCTCCCTGAAATGTAAGCTATAGTTTCCATATATTTTTGAATGTTTTAAATCTACCAGAATGAAGGGCAAAACAAAGTTCATACTTTTTAGACAGGTTTAGTTGGAGAATCAATTCAGAGGTGTTGGGTACTATGGATCACCTCCATTTACGCATAATTATTAATCTAGCTGCAAAAAGGATATGTATGACTACAGTTCCAATATTTTGTGGAAAAAGTTCTATTCCTATGGATAGAATTGCTAGTGATATGGATGGATTTGTAAAAACTTCAGTGACCTCAGAGATGAGAGTGAAATCTTTTTTTCCAGAAGGGGGCTATGTGAAGACAGTCCCAAAGTATATGGTGTAGAGAACCTGTTTGGGAACAACCTCTCCAGCACTTGTCATCTAGATTGGTGAATCTGTTCATTTGGACGGGGGGGGGGTTAGGTACAATCTGTAATGGAGCTTCTGAAAGTTGTTTAAGGTTGTTAAAGAAGGCTGCTGGAACCAGATTTGGGAGTGCTCTGAGTAGGTAAAGTAATTTCAGAAAAGTAATCATTTTAAAATCAGCCACTCTACCTGCCCAAGACAAATACTGCTTGCTAAATTGTTGTAGATCTTGTTTGTAAGTGTTCAGGAAGGGGGTGTAGTTGCTTGTGTACATATTGGAGACAGGAGACGTTAAGGCAGGGGTCTCAAACTGGTGGCCCTCCAGCTGTTGTGAAACTACAAGACCCATCATGCCTCTGCCTGTGGGAGTCATGCTTGTAATGGTCAGCCTTGAAATGCCTAATGGGACTTGTAGTTTTGCAACAGCTGGAGGGCCGCCAGTTTGAGACCCCTGCGTTAAGGAGATTTCTAAATATGGCATTGAAGACTAACCCATTATTAGGGAAAGTTGAATTGCTGGGAAGCTTTGATCTCTTTCGGAACCCCTACACTCAGAATGACTTATGCCATGTACACACGACAGCAAAGGTCCGACGGAATTAATCCGTCAGACAATTCGACCATGTGTGGGCTTCATGGGACCTTTGCTGCCAAAAAATCAGACAAACTTTAGATTTAGAACATGTTTCAAATCTTTCCAACGGACTCAAGTCCGGTCGAAAAATCCGTTCATCTGTATGCTAGTCCGAAGGACGAAAACCAACGCTAGGGCAGCTATTGGCTACTGGCTATGAACTTCCTTATTCTAGTCGGATCATACGTCATCACAGTCGAATCTGTCGGCCTTTGGTGTGATTGTGTGTAGACAGATCTGATTCGACGGAAGTCCGTCGAAAGTCCATCGAAAGTCCGTCAAAAAATCAGTCGGAATTCAGTCCGTCAAAGTCCGGTCGTGTGTACACGGCATTAGAGTCGCTTACCTCATAAAATGAGCAGGAGTTGAACAATTCCAATATTTCACCAATTCTTGGAAGGGAAGAAGCCGGTTCCGTCAGGATTAATATTATGTCATCCACAAAAAATGTGATCTTGTCAGGAAATCTATGCCAGAATCCCTATTGGAAGAGCTGTACAGGCTGCTGCACACTTGTGAGTGCCAGTGTGCATGCGTGAACACGTGCGTGCATGGGAGCAGGCGCGTAAGATTTTCAGCACCAAACGGGCTATTTAAACTGAGCTTGTACACAGGAACAATGCTGTCTGATCTACATCATTGCCTGTGACTTTACATCTGTTCCTGTGTTGATTCAGCTTGCCTTTGACTACTCCTGACTTCTGCCTGCATCTGACCCTGGCTTGTCTCTGATTTTGCAACTGCCTGCTCCTCTGGTTAAACCGTTGCCCACCTATTACCGACCCAGCTAGTACCTTGACCCATCTGTTCCAGCATTACCCATCTGTGTATGACTCGGCTTGCCAGTGTTCCACCCTTGTGTCCCAGTCCTCCGAGAACGGCGTAAGGGAGGTCTTCCTCTGCATTTCAGGCTCATCTATTATGTACTTGACAGTATCAGGCAGCCATGTCTGAGCCTGAACGAGGAGCCTTACCTATGGATGAACTTTGCCCACATCTGGCAGGCCTGACACAGGCCGTCAAAAATCTACAAGAGGGATATACCCGATTGGAAGAACTTGCCAGACCTCAGGGGTCTCCACATCCCTCTGCCTCCTCAGCCACCCCCCCACATCAGCAGTAGTAATGCTACCTCCAGAGCCCGGAGTCACTACACCTGAGAGGTTTTCAGGAGAACGCAGCAAATTCAGGGCATTCTGCAATGCCTGCAAACTTTGCTTTGCTTTACAACCACGTACCTTCTCTCTAGAAGCTACCAAGGTGGGCTTTGCAATCTCCTTGCTACAGGGTGAGCCTCAGTCCTGGGCACACCGCCTTCTTGAACAAAAAGCAGCATCGCTAACAAATCTCACCACCTACTTGGATGCCATGTTCCAACTATACGAGGACCCTCAGCTTACTGCAATAGCTAAAGCTGCACTGCATACACTCCAGCAAGTTCGCAGAGCGGCCAAAAGACTATGTCTCTGAGTTTGGATGATGGAGTTCTGACACCAATTGGAATGATGTGGCCCTCTGCTATCAGTTTCTTCTCAAATGGGTCTGCTGGACCCCCTTAAAGATGAGTTGGCCCGAGTGGGGGTGCCCCAATCCCTGGATGCACTCAATAATCTGTCCATACAGCTCAACCGATGCTTGAGGAAACGGAGGTCAGAAAGAGCAATGGGACAACCATGTCCCACCTGAATGTTACCCAGAGTCCCCAGATTCTCCAGTCCAGCTCCACCGATACTGTTAGCCCCCACTCCCGATACCTCTGTGCCTATGTAGCTGGGCTTGCTTCACTCCTCACTTATGGTTGAAGAGCGCCAACGATGTCACCAGAACAATTTGTGCCTGTATTGTGGGGAGCCAGGGCATTACGTAAGAGCCTGTCCCGCAAAGCTCCATAAGTGTTTATCAATTTCTTCTGACCACTCATCTGCTATGCCAAACAATTCTCACTTCACTCTTCCCATTCTGTTGCAGCTCCCAGGAAGGAATATCCAGGTTTCTGCCATAATTGACTCCGGAGCCTGCAGCTGCTTCATGGACTTATCTTTTGGAGAAAGACACCAGATCACTTTACAACACAAGGCTCAGGGACTAATGGTACATTTACCCAATGGGTCTGCCATTAAGTCGGGACCCGTTACTCAGGAAACTATTCCTTTACCTGCCATCACTGATAACCTTCACCAAAAACTGTTTTGCCTGGATGTCATTACTTCACCTTTGTTCCCCATCATCCTTGGCATGCCTTGGTTACAGGCCCACCACCTACACATTAACTGGGACACTGGGGAAATTAAGTTTCCTTCATCGTACTGTCATCAGTTCTGTCTACAAAGAACGGCCTGTGATCTTCCGTCTCTGCTGTATCTGGACTCTGACTCAGAAATACATCAATCAGTCCCAATGGTGTATCATGATTTCATGGATGTTTTCAGTAAAACTGGAGCAGAGACCCTTCCTCCTCACAGAGCCTATGACTGCCCGATTGAGCTCCTTCCAGGGACCGAAGTTCCCTTTTGGGGGAATCTTTCCTCTAACAGAGCTGGAGCTAGGTACACTAAAAGAATACATTGATGAAAACCTGAAAAAGGAATTCATCCGCCCATCCACCTTTCCAGCAGGAGCAGACATCTTCTTTGTTGAAAAAAAAGATCACACGCTACGGCCCTGTGCTGACTCTCGCAAGCTTAACAAGATTACTGTTAAGAATTGCTACCCTCTTCCGTTGGTGCCTGAACTATTTCAGACTCTGAGCTGCAACCATCTTCACTAAATTAGACCTTAGAGGGATCTACAACCTGGTCTGCATCAGGGAAGGAGACGAATGGAAGACAGCCTTTCACACCCGATTGGGGCACTTTGAGTACCTGGTGATGCCATTTAGATTATGAAATGCCCTGGCCACTTTTCAACATTTCGTCAATGATATCTTCCAAGATTGCCTAGACCTGTTCGTCATAGTATATCTAGACAATATTCAGATTTTCTCTTCTTCTGTGGACAACCATGGCAAGCATGTCAGGTGTGTGTTGGGTCCGCTTCGGCAACATGGCTTATACGCCAAGCCCGAAAAGTTTGAATGGCAGAGTATCCAATTCCTTGGGCTGATTATCTGGGTTGAAGGTATCATGAAGAAACCCCAGATGATTACTGCTATCATGGATTGGCCAATTCCTGTGGACAAAAAAGGAATTCAACATTTCTTGGATTTGACAATTTTTTTATCGGAAATTCATTAAAGTATTTTCGGCTATCATCTCTCCTATTACATAGTTAACCAGGCAAGGCGTGCATTTCCACTGGTCTTCTAAAGCTCAGACGGCCTTTGAAAAACTTAAGAGACTGTTCACCTCTGCATCTGTTTTAAGACATCCCGATTCTACCTTACCATTTGTCCTGGAAGTGGATGCATCTGAAACTGCAGTTGGGGCGGTGCTCTCCCAACGACAGGGATCTAAAGCCCTGTTATACCCAGTTGCATTTTTCTCCCACAATCTATCAGCAGCAGAGAAGAACTATGATGTTGGGGAACGAAAAATGTTGTCAATAAAGTCTGCACTGGAGGAGTGGCGATAACTATTGTAGAAGGCTGTATATCTGATTCTGATCTATACGGATTACAAGAATCTGGAATATCTAAGGACTCCAAGGAGACTAAGGCCATGTCAAACCAGATGGGCATTATTCTTTTCCAGATTTTCCTTCCCTCCCACCTACCACCCCGGCTCAAAAAACACCAAACCAAACGCATTGTCCCATATGGTCAGTGATGCTGAAGTAACCACATCCCCGGATACCTTCTTGTCCTCAGGAAATTTTCTTCTAGTACCAGAAGATATGCTTTCTCTGATCAAATAAGCTTCTGCTTGGATTGCTTGCCCCAGGAACAGATTTACAGGTAAAAGATGTTCTGTTTCGGTACAAGAATAAAATCTTCATACCAGAGGGTCTACGGGTTGCCATAATAGAGCTTTGCCATGATCATGTGTTAGACAGACATTTTGGTATATCCAAAACTTCTGAGCTTGTACAACTCACGTTCTGGAGGCCTCAAGTAGCAAGGGATCACAAAAGATATATGGAATCCTGTACCACCTGCATTCGAAGCAAGAATAGTAAATTCAAGGCTTGGGGGTTGGTGAAACCATTACCTGTTCCAGAGAGGCTTTGGAAAATGGTCTCAATAGACTTTATTGTGGAACTTCCTCCAGCAGAGGGTCATACCACCATCTTTGTGGTGGTAGATCGGCTGTCCAAGACGGCACATTTCAATTAAATTTAAGCTCCTGAGAAAGCACAAGTCTTCATCAGGGAGATCATAAAGCTTCACAGATTATGTGAATTTTTCCCCCACAGAAGACAGTTCAGATGTGAAGTGGTACATTATTTTGACAATATCAGGGATAGTAACACGTCTCTCAAAGTTGTGTCCAAGACTGATTGGTTTGATGTGGGGAAAGATGCAATCGAGTTATGGAGATTAGCACTGACAGGAATGGAAATTAGAGAGGGACTCACCTCACTGTCTTGATCTGTGTTTTGTGACAGCCTGGATTTAGTTTTAGCTGGGCTGACAGCAGGAGAAGAGGAGTTGCTGCCTGGTAGAGGAGTCATCCGCATTCCGTCTCTCATCCCCTGTGTCTGTATACCTGATGTAGTCGTCATGCCGCACCATCTTGGAGAGGCGGGCTGGCCGGCGCCGGGTAAAACTCAGTCAGATTACGGGGAGCGAGGCACTCCTTCTTCCTCTTTGACATCCCGCTGAGTGTCCCGGAGCTCTTGTGATGTCGGTCACTGAAGTCGCTGGTGATAACCGCTGCTGTGTATACCCTGGAGAGACGCTGTTGCCTGGAGAAGACTGCAGCTATCACGGTCAGTTTCCAGCCACATCCCCAACCTATCAATTAAGACCCTTCATCTTTCTAACACATAGCGTGTACATACCAAGAATTACACCCCAAAATACATTCTGCTGAGCAAAGGGTAAACAAAACATTACCTGTGGTTTTAGTAGTGCAGTGGTCCACAGGAATGCATTGGTCCAGGGAGCAGGCAGGGATGTGGTCAGCTAATCCTCTCCACTCATGACAAAATGCCGCTAGGTCATGCCCCAGGATAGCGTGTCACGAGTGGAGAGGATTAGCCCGAGTCTGTCTGAATGGTGGATGCACGAGATAGAGGATGGTGCCTCCTCCTGAACAGTGACAGATTGATTTATATTACTTTGTTGTTTTAAATATTGTATCTTGTAAGTGTAATCATTAGAGGGGTTGTTCTAACAATAACGATAAACTAGTTGAAATGAGATCACGCTATATAGAGTGTTTCTCTTTCTCTTGTGATCAACCACCCATATGTGATGAATTGAACACATGGAATCCTGAACAGGTGGATGCCCTTGAGCTTTTTTAAGGCTTCCAAGTTTTAGCAGTCTGGTGAGTGTTTACCCTTAGGAGGAGAGTGACTCACGAGGTGCGGACTCTGGTGTTTGGTGCACGGTTTACGGATAATGACGGATCTTCACCTACTGATTGTCCATCTCATCACCCAGTGTCACGCTTTATTTCTCTTATGGGACTTTATAAGCTTCAGCCACACTTACACTGTGTGTGGTAGTGAGTAGGGATGGGCCCGGTGCTCGATGCAAACCCACGTTCGCATCGAGCACTGGGCGTTCGCTCGCTCGGCGAGCCCAGAACTATTTGGGCCGCTCGCATCACATGCGTGTGATGCGAGCGGCCCCGCAATGCATTGCGGCCGGCGCGGCCGGCGCAGTGCATTGCTGGCTGATGATTGGCCAAGCATGCACTGTGACCCCGCATGCTTGGCCAATCACAGCGCCGGAAACTCGGAGAGCAAAAATTGGCTACAGGCAGGACGCCTGTAGCCAATTAAAGCTCAGGGGCTTTAGTACACGCCCCACCATTTAAAAGGCCGCCACGCCGTCGGCGCCGGTCACTTGATTTTCTGCTTTAGGACAGATCAGGCTGATTCTGTGTCTTTGCTTGATTTTTTGCTACAGAAAGATTTGCTCTTCTTTGCTAAACCATTGGCTATTTATTTGCTAAACCATTGCTACCTGTCATTGATCGTCCATTGCTGCTGGTTAGTGTGTTATTAGCTGCTGCTGGGGATTAGTCTGGTGCGTGTTTTACTGTTAGTACAGTATTTCAGTAGTACCAACCACAGTGCTGTTAGCACAGCATTGCACCCCAAAAGCACCCATAGGACTTCTAGTGTGTTAGTGGCAGCAAACAGAGCTCCTATATGTTCTTCCCAGAAGCACCCATAGGACTTCAATTGTGTGTTAGTGGCATCACACAGAGCTCCTATATTTTCTTCCCAGAAGCACCCATAGGACTTCTAGTGTGTTAGTGGCATCACACAGAGCTCCCATATTTTCTTCCCAGAAGCACCCACAGGACTTCTAGTGTGTTAGTGGCATCACACAGAGCTCCCATATTTTCTTCCCAGAAGCACCCATAGGACTTCTAGTGTGTTAGTGGCATCACACAGAGCTCCCATATTTTCTTCCCAGAAGCACCCACAGGACTTCTAGTGTGTTAGTGGCATCACACAGAGCTCCCATATTTTCTTCCCAGAAGCACCCACAGGACTTCTAGTGTGTTAGTGGCATCACACAGAGCTCCCATATTTTCTTCCCAGAAGCACCCATAGGACTTCTAGTGTGTTAGTGGCATCACACAGAGCTCCCATATTTTCTTTCCAGAAGCACCCATAGGACTTCTAGTGTGTTAGTGGCATCACACAGAGCTCCCATATTCTCTTCCCAGAAGCACCCATAGGACTTCAATTGTGTGTTAGTGGCATCACACAGAGCTCCTATATTTTCTTCCCAGAAGCACCCACAGGACTTCTAGTGTGTTAGTGGCATCACACAGAGCTCCCATATTTTCTTCCCAGAAGCACCCATAGGACTTCTAGTGTGTTAGTGGCATCACACAGAGCTCCCATATTTTCTTCCCAGAAGCACCCACAGGACTTCTAGTGTGTTAGTGGCATCACACAGAGCTCCCATATTTTCTTCCCAGAAGCACCCACAGGACTTCTAGTGTGTTAGTGGCATCACACAGAGCTCCCATATTTTCTTCCCAGAAGCACCCACAGGACTTCTAGTGTGTTAGTGGCATCACACAGAGCTCCCATATTTTCTTCCCAGAAGCACCCACAGGACTTCTAGTGTGTTAGTGGCATCACACAGAGCTCCTATATTTTCTTTGCAGAAGCACCCATAGGACTTCTAGTGTGTTAGTGGCATCACACAGAGCTCCTATATTTTCTTCTCAGCAGCACCCACAGGACTTCTAGTGTGTTAGTGGCATCACACAGAGCTCCTATATTTTCTTCTCAGCAGCACCCATAGGACTTCTAGTGTGTTAGTGGCAGCAAACAGAGCTCCTATATTTTCTTGTCAGCAGCACACATAGTACCTATAGTGTGTTAGTGTCAGCACCCATAGGACCTACAGTGTGTTGTGAGCACACATAGGAGCTCTATTTATTATACTATATACACTACCGACTACAATGGCTGGAAGACCGCCAAGGAGAGGCAGAGCGTGCAGAGGCAAGAACACAGGGCAGGCAGGCTCTGTTTCTAGAGACAACAGTGCTGGCCGTGGACGTGGTCGTGCATCGTCATCAGCACGTGGCCATGGGACACGCTTGTCTTTGTTTTCGGCAGCTGGACATGTGGAGCCGCATCATGCTGAAGGCTTGGTAGAATGGATGACCAGCAGCACCCACAGGACTTCTAGTGTGTTAGTGGCATCACACAGAGCTCCTATATTTTCTTCTCAGCAGCACCCACAGGACTTCTAGTGTGTTAGTGGCATCACACAGAGCTCCCATATTTTCTTCCCAGAAGCACCCACAGGACTTCTAGTGTGTTAGTGGCATCACACAGAGCTCCCATATTTTCTTTCCAGAAGCACCCATAGGACTTCTAGTGTGTTAGTGGCATCACACAGAGCTCCCATATTCTCTTCCCAGAAGCACCCATAGGACTTCAATTGTGTGTTAGTGGCATCACACAGAGCTCCTATATTTTCTTCCCAGAAGCACCCACAGGACTTCTAGTGTGTTAGTGGCATCACACAGAGCTCCCATATTTTCTTCCCAGAAGCACCCATAGGACTTCTAGTGTGTTAGTGGCATCACACAGAGCTCCCATATTTTCTTCCCAGAAGCACCCACAGGACTTCTAGTGTGTTAGTGGCATCACACAGAGCTCCCATATTTTCTTCCCAGAAGCACCCACAGGACTTCTAGTGTGTTAGTGGCATCACACAGAGCTCCCATATTTTCTTCCCAGAAGCACCCACAGGACTTCTAGTGTGTTAGTGGCATCACACAGAGCTCCCATATTTTCTTCCCAGAAGCACCCACAGGACTTCTAGTGTGTTAGTGGCATCACACAGAGCTCCTATATTTTCTTTGCAGAAGCACCCATAGGACTTCTAGTGTGTTAGTGGCATCACACAGAGCTCCTATATTTTCTTCTCAGCAGCACCCACAGGACTTCTAGTGTGTTAGTGGCATCACACAGAGCTCCTATATTTTCTTCTCAGCAGCACCCATAGGACTTCTAGTGTGTTAGTGGCAGCAAACAGAGCTCCTATATTTTCTTGTCAGCAGCACACATAGTACCTATAGTGTGTTAGTGTCAGCACCCATAGGACCTACAGTGTGTTGTGAGCACACATAGGAGCTCTATTTATTATACTATATACACTACCGACTACAATGGCTGGAAGACCGCCAAGGAGAGGCAGAGCGTGCAGAGGCAAGAACACAGGGCAGGCAGGCTCTGTTTCTAGAGACAACAGTGCTGGCCGTGGACGTGGTCGTGCATCGTCATCAGCACGTGGCCATGGGACACGCTTGTCTTTGTTTTCGGCAGCTGGACATGTGGAGCCGCATCATGCTGAAGGCTTGGTAGAATGGATGACCAAGCCCTCCTCATCCTCCTCATCCTCTCTCACCCAGGCTCAGGGTACTGGCAGAGCACCTGCCAATGCGTACTCAATGGCATCATCAGCCACCCCTTCCCTAGACCCACCATGTCCTCCTGAGGAGTCCCCGAACTCTTTGAGCACAGTGTTGGGTACATGCTCCAGGAGGATGCCCAATGATTCGAAGGCTCGGATGATGATACCCAGCTTGAGGAAGTCAGTAGTGTGCACGCAGAGAGAGGGGATGCTGAAGGACAGCAATCTGGCAGTACTGTTCCACCAGCTGCAGCTTACTGCCAGGTTTTCTCTAGTGGTGAAGAGGGAGGGGATGATGAGGTCACTGACTCCACGTGGGTGCCTGAAGGGAGAGAGGAGGAGGAGGAGGAGGACGAGGAGGAGGAGGATGCGGCGTCACATGTCCAACGAGTCAGGATGCCCCCTGGAGGCCAGCTAGAGGCCAGCACAGCAACTGTACCACACCGCAGAGCTCCGCCTGTGCAGGGCGCTGCCTCTGCACGTTATCAGAAAAGTTCTTTGGTGTGGGCCTTTTTTGAGACGAGTGCATCAGATCGCACCACTGCTATTTGCAATATTTGTCTCAAGTGTATCTCGCGTGGCCAAAACATCAGCCGCTTGGGCACCACAAGCATGACCAGACATATGTCGACCTGCCATGCAGCTCGTTGGCAAGCACACATAAAAGACCCACACCAAAGAACAAAGCGGACCTCTCCTTGCTCCTCATCAGCTGGGATCTCCATCCCCACTACATCTTCAGTCCTCTCTGAAAGCTGCTCTGAGAGGACTGAAGGTGTAGAATTAGGTGTGTCACAACCAAGTACTTGCAGTACACTGACGTCCGATTGTAGCAGGCAAATTTCCCTGCCCCAGCTGCTGGACCGTCGAAAGAAGTACACTCCCAGCCATCCACATGCCCAGCGGTTGAATGCTAGCTTGGCTAAATTGCTAGCACTTCAACTGCTGCCTTTTCAGTTGGTAGACTCGGCCCCCTTCCGTGAGTTTGTTCAATGTGCGGTACCTCAGTGGCAGGTTCCCAAACGCCACTTTTTCTTACGGAAGGCGATTCCGTCTCTCTACCGGCATGTGGAAGGCAATGTCCATGCCTCGCTCGACAGGGCGGTCAGCGGTAAGGTGCATATTACCGCTGACTCATGGTCCAGCAGGCATGGACAGGGACGTTATCTTTCTTTCACGGCCCATTTGGTCACTCTATTGGCAGCTGGGAGGGATGCAGGACAAGGTGCAGTAGTGTTGGAGGTTGTTCCGCCACCACGCCTCCAAAATGCTACTACTGCCACTGGTTGTGACACACCCCCTCCTCTTCTTCTTCCTCCAGTGCTCTGTCCTCGGAACCAGCGGTGCTCCGTAGGCGTACAAGGGGCTACGCAAGTACGCAGGCAAAAAGATGCCATGCCGTGCTTGCGCTGGTGTGTTTGGGGGACAGGAGCCACACTGGGCCAGAGGTTCTGGCAGCTCTGCAGGGGCAGGCCGAGAGGTGGTTGACGCCACGCCAGCTTAAGCCAGGAATGGTCGTTTCTGACAATGGCACCAACCTCCTCTCCGCCCTGCGACAGGGGCAGCTCACCCATGTGCCCTGTATGGCTCACGTCCTCAACCTGGTGGTGCAGCGGTTCTTGGGCAGGTTCCCAGGCTTACAGGATGTCCTGAGGCAGGCCAGGAAAGTCTGTGTGCATTTCCGCCGATCTTATAATGCGAGTGCTCGGCTGACTGAGCTGCAAAAGGAGCTGAACCTGCCGAAGAACCGCCTAATATGTGACATGCCCACCAGGTGGAACTCAACGTTGGCCATGCTGCAGCGACTGCACACGCAGCAGAGGGCCATCAATGAGTACCTTTGTGACTACGGCACCAGGACAGGGTCAGGGGAGCTTGGCTTTTTTTCCCCACGCCAGTGGAGCATGATCAGGGATGCATGCACTGTCCTCTCACCATTTGAGGAGGCCACGAGGATGGTGAGCAGTGACAGTGCATGCATCAGTGACACTGTACCTCTTGTCCACCTGTTGGAGCATACGCTGCGTGGGATAATGGACAGGGCACTTGAGGCAGAACAGAGGCAGGAAGAGGAGGACTTCCTTGCCTCTCAAGGCCCCCTTTATCCGGACAGTGTTCCTTCTGTCCCACCCATCACACAGGAAGAGGGTGAGGAGAAGGAGGAGGAGGAGGAGGATTGTGTGAGCATGGAGGTGGAGCCTGGCACTCAGCATCAGCAGCAGCAGTCTTTTAGTGATGATGTACAGTCCCAACAAACCAGTGGACTTGTACGTGGCTGGGAGGAGGTGGCTGGCGATCATGTCATCCTCAGTGACCCAGAAGACTCCGGACCGAATGCCTCAGCTAACCTACGCTGCATGGCCTCCCTGATCCTGAAAAGCCTGCGGAAGGATCCTCGTGTTCTTCGGATCAAGGAGAGGGACCATTACTGGCTGGCCACTCTCCTTGATCCACGGTACAAGTGTAAGGTTGCGGACCTTATCTTGCCGTCGCAGAGAGAGCAGAGGATGAGACATCTCAGGGAGGCCTTGCAGAAAGGTCTGTGCAACGCGTTCCCAGAAACTGGGAGGTTACAAACTCCTGGTCCTGGACGACGAGTTGCTGAGGCTTCGGTCAGTAGCAGAAGGAGCAGTGGGGAAGGTGGACGTCTGACCGATGCGTTCAGAAATATTTTTAGTCCGCAGCCCCAAGGTATGATCGGTTCCAGCAACCATCGCCAGCGTCTGATATACATGGTGCAGGAATACCTAGGGGCAAGGTCAGACTTGGACACCTTTCCCACCGAAAATCCTCTGGCTTACTAGGTCCTGAGGATGGATCACTGGCCAGAGCTTGCACAGTATGCAATTGAGCTACTGGCCTGTCCTGCCTCCAGCGTTCTTTCCGAACGCACATTCAGTGCTGCTGGAGGATTTGTCACCGATCATAGGGTGCGCTTGTCCACTAACTCGGTTGATCGACTGACCTTCATAAAAATGAATCACCAGCTACCAGGCACCTGAAGCGGATATAACGGAATCATTTATAATGTCACATCCCTTCAAGACTGCCTATGCTGATGCTGAGTGACTGTCCTGTTATGTTCACTGACTATCCTCTTCCTTCTCCTCAATGATCCATGCCACCACACCAGTGCCTAAGGCACAATTTTTCAGCCCCTGTATAACAGGGGCGTGTACTTACAATTTTTTAAAAAAATGCTTCGCAACAGGTGTGACTGCTGTGCTCCAAGTACAGTATCTGTGAGGGGTTGCAGTGTTGTGGCACCAGCACCAGTGCCTAAGGCACAATTTTTTTAGCCCCTGTTGGGGCGTGTAATTACAATTTTTAGGCAATGCTTTGCAACAGGTCTCATTGCTGTGCTAAGAGTACAGTATCTGTGAGGGGTTGCAGTGTTGTGGCACCAGCACCAATGCCTAAGGCACAATTTTTAAGCCCCTGTTTAACAGGGGCGTGTAATTAAAAAATTTTTAAAAGATGCTTCGCAACAGGTGTGACTGCTGTGCTCCAAGTACAGTATCTGTGAGGGGTTGCAGTGTTGTGGCACCAGCAACAATGCCTAAGGCACAATTTTTCAGCCCCTGTTTAACAGGGGCGTGTAATTACAATTTTTTTAAAAAGATGCTTTGCAACAGGTGTGACTGCTGTGCTCCAAGTACAGTATCTGTGAGGGGTTGCAGTGTTGTGGCACCAGTGCCTAAGGCACAATTTTTCAGCCCCTGTTGGGGGTGTAATTACAATTTTTAGGCAATGCTTTGCAACAGGTCTCATTGCTGTGCTAAGAGTACAGTATCTGTGAGGGGTTGCAGTGTTGTGGCACCAGCAACAATGCCTAAGGCACAATTTTTCAGCCCCTGTTTAACAGGGGCGTGTAATTACAATTTTTTTTAAAAATGCTTCGCAACAGGTGTGACTGCTGTGCTCCAAGTACAGTATCTGTGAGGGGTTGCAGTGTTGTGGCACCAGCACCAGTGCCTAAGGCACAATTTTTCAGCCCCTGTTTAACAGGGGCGTGTAATTACAATTTTTTTTTAAAAAGATGCTTTGCAACAGATGTGACTGCTGTGCTCCAAGTACAGTATCTGTGAGGGGTTGCAGTGTTGTGGCACCAGTGCCTAAGGCACAATTTTTCAGCCCCTGTTGGGGCGTGTAATTACAATTTTTAGGCAATGCTTTGCAACAGGTCTCATTGCTGTGCTAAGAGTACAGTATCTGTGAGGGGTTGCAGTGTTGTGGCACCAGCACCAATGCCTAAGGCACAATTTTTCAGCCCCTGTTTAACAGGGGCGTGTAATTACAATTTTTTTAAAAATGCTTCGCAACAGGTGTGACTGCTGTGCTCCAAGTACAGTATCTGTGAGGGGTTGCAGTGTTGTGGCACCAGCACCAGTGCCTAAGGCACAATTTTTCAGCCCCTGTTTAACAGGGGCGTATAATTACAATTTTTTAAAAAGATGCTTCACAACAGGTGTGACTGCTGTGCTCCAAGTACAGTATCTGTGAGGGGTTGCAGTGTTGTGGCACCAGTGCCTAAGGCACAATTTTTCAGCCCCTGTTGGGGCGTGTAATTACAATTTTTAGGCAATGCTTTGCAACAGGTCTCATTGCTGTGCTAAGAGTACAGTGTCTGTGAGGGGTTGCAGTGTTGTGGCACCAGCACCAATGCCTAAGGCACAATTTTTCAGCCCCTGTTTAACAGGGGCGTGTAATTACAAATCGTGATCTAATAGTTCACAGCAGGGCCCATTCCTGCGCCCTCCAAGAGTAACTATGAGGGCCTACAGTCTTGTGGCAACACCGTCCACCACCACCACCGCCAAAGGCCCAATTTTTCTGCCCTGTTCAACAGGTGCATGCAATTACAAATCTTGATCTAATAACTCACAGCAGGGCCCATTCCTGCGCCCACCAAGAGTAACTGTGAGGGCTTACAGTCTTGTGGCAACACCGTCCACCACCACCACCACCAAAGGCCCAATTTTTCTGCCCTGTTCAACAGGTGCATGCAATTACAAATCTTGATCTAATAATTCACAGCAGGGCCCATTCCTGCACCCACCAAGAGTAACTGTGAGGGCTTACAGTCTTGTGGCAACACCGTCCACCACCACCACCACCACCACCAAAGGCCCAATTTTTCTGCCCGGTTCAACAGGTGCATGCAAGTACAAATCTTGATCTATTAACTCACAGCAGGGCCCATTCCTGTGCCCACCAGTCTTGTGGCTACACCAACATCTAATAGGGCAAATTTCTGCAGAGTATATACGGCAGGCCCCTACTTTCAAACATCCAACTTACAAACGACTCCTACTTGCAAACGGAAAGAGAAAACAGGAAGTGAGAGGAAATCTACCCCTAGGAAGGGAATTTCTATCATGTTAGATTTAATTTGGGAAAAAGGTATCTCCTCTCTACTGATGCTTTATCACCAATCCTTGTTTCAATTAAAACCCCACTTTTCCAAAAACATTTGTCATTGGGACGGAAAGTGAGGTGACATGTTCTAAACAGATGTGCAAAGACAGCAAATGTTACAGGGGTGATAACCCCTCCCTATGTTCTCCAAAAAGCTTAAAAATAGATTTTTTGGGGATGGAGCTACACTTCATAATGTACCTGTTCAGATTCTACTTAAGAACAAACCTACAGTCCGTGTCTTGTTTGCACCACCTATATACTGCTGTTCAGAGTATATAGGGTTGTAGGTATAGGGTTTTATTTTGGGTGTGGGGTCCCCTTAATATCCATACAAGACCCAAAGGGGCTGGGGTGGGGGGGGGTGATGGGGTAGCCATGCCATTTTTCTCAAGGATTTTCAGCCATATGGCGAGGACAAGACATGACATTAAAGCCGCAAGTGGTTTTAAATGGCTTCTTTTTTTCCTTTACAAATGTCATTTTGTGCAAGGACAGTTCTAAACACAGGAAACACATGCCACTTCACAGGCATACTTTAGACACCCCCCGGGTACCATATTTAAAGGAAAATTTCACTTTTTTTTTTTTTTCACTTTATGCATCATTAAAATGAATGCTCCCGAAAAAACGTTAGTTTTTAAAAGTTCTTTTTGCATTTATATATGTCCCCTGGGGCAGGACCCGGGTCCCCAAACCTGTTTTATGACATTAACAACTGATAAGCTGCACTGGTGAACACTGATGAGACCGCACTGGTGGATACTAATAAGCTGAACTTTTGGGCACTGATGAGACCGCACTGATGGGCATAGATGAGACTGCACTGGTAGACACTGATGAGACCGCACTGATGGACATAGATGAGACCACACTGGTGGACACTGATGAGACCGCACTGGTGGGCATAGATGAGACCGTACTAATGGGCACTGATCAGCTGCACTGGTGGACATAGATGAGACTGTGCTGGTGGGCAAAGATGAGACCACACTGATGGGCACTGACAAGCTGCACTGGTGTACACTGATGAAACCACACTGGTGGGCATAGATGAGACTGCACTGATTGGCATTGATGGGACCACACTTATGGGCACTGATAAACTGCACTGAGGCGACGTTGAGGAGGCTGCACCGATAAACTGCACTAATGGGCACTAAGGATGCACTTATGGGCACTGAAAAGCTGCACTGATAATGCAACACTGATATGCTACACTGATTGGGCACTGATGAGGCTACACTTATGGACACTGATAAGCAGCGTGGACACTGTCCACTGCTTTACAGACACTGTCCACTGAAAATATCTGTAGGAGGGGTTTCCACAATCCCTGCAAAGTTCTCAGTCATTTTATGCCTCATTTTCAGTTTGATGTGTATTATATGTAGCACTGACCCCTGAAGGAGCTGCTGGTTTGATTTGGGCCTGCACTCTGCTAATAAACCACACTAGCTTGACTCAGTCCCCTTGACACAGCTGTGGTGCAATACAATACAGTACAATATAATATAACACAATATACCTGTATTGTCCTCTCAGGATCCACTGGCTCCACCTGCTGGGAGAAAACAATACTCCACACAACGGGGTACTTAACCAAAGTATGTTTTACTGTATATATTGGCAAACAGGTGACAGTACAATGAATGTTGATAAAACAATTAAATTAACAATAAAAACAAAATAGATGCACAGGAGCTCCCCCTACTTTTCTAATTATTTGTGAGATCTCACTTAAAGTACTTAGTCGTGAGTCTTCTTGTCTTCTGCTAGCAATGATAATTTATTATAATTTGTAATCCAAGAAGTAAAGTAAGTAAAATCGAGTTAAAGATGATCCCGGACTAACTTCCATAACTATGATACCAGGCTTGAGATGCAATAGCAGATAGGCCTTATGCCTGCCTAGTGTCAGTTGCTATACTCCTCCTCCATAGGACTATTAATCCCAGCGAGGCCTGTATATAAGTCTGACTAGGAGCAAAAGTTAATAAACTGTGGGCCGCAACCTGCTCACCAACTGGATCAGAGCTCTGTATGGTAGCTTTTGGTAGTGTTTGTAGCTTGCTTCTCTGTCAGCCAGCTCCGTCACTCCATTCCGCTCTGCTGGGTGAACCCGGTCCTCCGATGCTCAAATGAGTGTCTCTGGATCTCTCCAATCTGGTGTCTGTATCTCTGGCACCGTCAGGTCACTAACACAATCGAGCAGGGTTGCACTCCGCAATGGCTGTAGGCCGCTTCCTCCGGGAGGCCTCCTCACAAGTCCTCACAGGCAGGCCATGCGTTCCCAAGAGACCTAAAATGGCCGCTAGGGCTCCTTTTATGTCCTACCCAGCATGCACTGTCAGAGAGGGTGTCCATGGGTAGGTCACCTGGCATCCTGGGTAAAAAGGTCAACTCTCCAGTGTAAATAACAGTCACTTCCTGTAAATAGTTCAGTGCTTTGTGAAAGTAAAAATCACTTAAGTCAACTATCAGTGTTTGGCCGCTAGATGGAACCAAACACTAAGCCATAGAAACGTCCATAGACTTTCATTATAAAAGTTAATACAATTTAGTAGTTGATGAATAGTGATTTTGCGCTAAAGTGCATCAAACATTAAACATGTGCTATATATGTATATATAATAAAGTGAGTGGTCACTAAGCCGTGACTCAAAAACTAAACATACACTGAGTGACGTGAATCAATCATACATATAAGTAAAAAATGTGATTAAAAAGAATTAATAATAAACACTTTGTTGATAAACAATCGATAATAAATATCATAAAAATCCCATAAACAATCGATAATAAATATCATAAAAATCCCATAAATGGTGAAAACAATTGATCTCGAATATGATGTAAAACCAACAGATGAAATAAATAAATAAATAAGTGGGTGAGTATAAGGTCCACAAAGTAATTCATTCATAGAATGGTGTGATAAAAGTGATGACACCCATAGGTAAAAAACTAGTAGTCTCTACAATAAAGATGTGCAATGGTTGTTCCTTTCTCCAAAAGTGAGGGGTGCTGGGTAGTGAGGGCCTGCTCCTCAATAGTGCTCTCTAGCCTCTCACCTCTCTCATGATAAATATGGGCATCTAGATCAGCATCAGTGGCAGGCTCCAGCCCTGGATTCCCCCCGGATGGTCCCCAGCACGATCTGCCTCCAAGCAATAAGGTCCACAATCCGAATATCCACTTCCCCACAAACGTGTCCCCAGAGATAGCCCTCCACTCGTGGATATACAGAGTGCACTGCGGTCCTGCAGTGATGGCTCACCCTCAATGGGTTGAAAGATGTTTACCAACGAGAAAAAGTGGAGAGAGGGACCCGATCGTGAAGTATATCAAAACAGTTTAATTATAATAAAAGTGAATGCTTACATAAAGTCAAAAACGAACGGCCAGATGAATGTGAGTACGATCTCCGTGTCAAACACTTCCGGTATCCTGACCAATCCCCGGGATTGGTCAGGATACCGGAAGTGTTTGACACAGAGATCGTACTCACATTCATCTGGCCGTTCGTTTTTGACTTTATGTAAGCATTCACTTTTATTATAATTAAACTGTTTTGATATACTTCACGATCGGGTCCCTCTCTCCACTTTTTCTCGTTGGTAAACATCTTTCAACCCATTGATGGTGAGCCATCACTGCAGGACCGCAGTGCACTCTGTATATCCACGAGTGGAGGGCTATCTCTGGGGACACGTTTGTGGGGAAGTGGATATTCGGATTGTGGACCTTATTGCTTGGAGGCAGATCGTGCTGGGGACCATCCGGGGGGAATCCAGGGCTGGAGCCTGCCACTGATGCTGATCTAGATGCCCATATTTATCATGAGAGAGGTGAGAGGCTAGAGAGCACTATTGATGAGCAGGCCCTCACTACCCAGCACCCCTCACTTTTGGAGAAAGGAACAACCATTGCACATCTTTATTGTAGAGACTACTAGTTTTTTACCTATGGGTGTCATCACTTTTATCACACCATTCTATGAATGAATTACTTTGTGGACCTTATACTCACCCACTTATTTATTTATTTATTTCATCTGTTGGTTTTACATCATATTCGAGATCAATTGTTTTCACCATTTATGGGATTTTTATGATATTTATTATCGATTGTTTATGGGATTTTTTATTTTCAATAGATTTTTATTGAGTTCATCAAAATCAACAAAGAAACACAGGAACAGGTAAAATATACATTGAAAGGCCCAAAGTGTAGGAGGTACAAACACAATTCACTAGAAAAGCAACAATATACAGTGGTCAACCGCCTGGCTCTGGCCCAGAGCCCGTCCGTGCCCCAATCTTGTGTGAGAGAGGAGGTGCACTCCCCCGCGGCACCCCTAAGGGGATCTAGCTGTGCCGGGGAAGAGAGCCACCACCCCCAAGAAAGCATAGTGAGGAGGAAAAAAGAAGGGGATCGGGGCCAGACCCAAGTCTTAGTAGATCAACAAACATTTGCACAGTGTGTTGAAAAAATTGTGAAGATGGTCGTCTCAGGATCAGACTGGGAGAACCAATAGGCTTCAGAGACCGCTCCTGTAGCGTAAACAATGAGTGTGTCGGTGACCGTGTCTTTGTGCAAAGGACATATATGCACCATGTTTGGCGGCAGTGACCAGAGATCCCAATTATCCGCTGCGAACCAACCATGGGAGATCGTATGCATAGATGACAGCGGATAAAAATGAAAAGTCAAAAAAAATGCAAATAAAAAGAAAAACGTCAGACAAAAAAAAAAAAATTCCGTGTGTTTGGTAGTCAATGGTCAAATCAATCAATCCTGCCTTGGTGCCTCCAGTGCTCCCAGCAGATAGGAGATATGGCCTAGTCCTTCAAAAGCGAGACAAATCTTAAAAAAGGGAATGGACGTTTGGCCTGTGTCGTAAGCATGGAATGCATATGAGATAAAATAAAAACTAAACCCAAAAAAAAAAAAAAAAAAAAGGGACTAAACAAGAGATGAGCATAGGTCAAGAAGGAGATCAGAAGAGACAAAAGAGTGAGGATGAAAGGAAAGGAAAGAGACAGAGAGAGAGAGAGAGGAGAAGAAGAGGCAAGAAGAAGATCTTCAGTGACGGAGCATAACCCGCTGCCTTACTCAGCGCCTGGGGAAGTGGAGGTGGCTGGAATCAGGGAGATGTATTTAAGCCAGGGTTCCCAGATGGCTTCATGGTTGGGAACAGTGTCTAAAAGGATGCTAGTCATCTTTTCCTGGGCCATAATCCATGATATTTTTCTTTTAACTAGGGTGAAAGAAACAGAAGGCTGCTTCCAGGAGCGAGCAATGGTTAGTTTAGTACCAAGTAGAATGAACATAATGAGGCGTTGAGTCAGTTTCGGTGTACCTGGGTGATGAAAGTTTAGAAGAGCTATTTGAGGAGTCTGGGGGATGGGCCTATCTGTAAGTTTCCTAATGATTTGGAAGACCTTATTCCAAAGTCCCCTGAGCTTGGGACAACTCCACCATGTGTGCAGCATCGACCCCACATGTCCACAATTTCGGAAACATAATGGAGATGCATTAGGGTAAATTTTCGCTATTCGGAGTGGAACGAGATACCACCTCATCAGTACTTTCAAATTAGCCTCAATCAGAGTTATGTTTAATAAGCCTTTGTAAGCAGAGGTTGATGCTTTATGCCATTCCCCCAGACTCCAGCACTGGTCCAGGTCCCTTTCCCATTCCCTCATGTAGAGAGTTTTGGAGGATGCTGAGGCAAGTGATTGGTATATCACCGATATCCCTCCCCGCTGCTCCGTGGCCTGACCACACCACATCTCATACGCCGTAACTGTCAGGGAATTGGGCTTGGAGGACCCCAGAGAACGGACAAAATGAGAGATCTGATGGAGTCTGAACCTTTCCGTGTGGGGCATGTCCAGCTTTTTAGAGCAATGAATGGGTGTCAGAGGCCCCATAGAGCTGACAAAATGTCCAATTCTATAAAGCCCTCTATCCAGCCACCATTGAAACGCCTTAATGTCCATGCCCGGGGGGAAGAGCGGGTTTCGAAAGATATGTGAAAGCGGGTGCCAATGTGATATCAAAAGTGGGTTTTCTTTAAGCGAATCCCAAAGCCTTAGGGAGTGGGATAATGTTGGGGCCATTACAGCAGGTCTAGTTTTGGCAGGGCACCATAAAAGGAAGTCCAGGGTGTATTGGGGAACCGCCTGCCGTTCCATATGCACCCAGTCAGGGTGTGCTATTTTAGAGTAAATGACAGAAAGTTGAGACAATTGAGTTGCGTGGTAGTACCAGAGAAGGTTAGGTAATCCAACCCCCCCCTGAGCTCGTTTATGGGATTTTTATGATATTTATTATCGATTGTTTATCAACAAAGTGTTTATTATTAATTCTTTTTAATCACATTTTTTACTTATATGTATGATTGATTCACGTCACTCAGTGTATGTTTAGTTTTTGAGTCACGGCTTAGTGACCACTCACTTTATTATATATACATATATAGCACATGTTTAATGTTTGATGCACTTTAGCGCAAAAAATCACTATTCATCAATTTTTATTCACGGGTTTGCGTTTACTCTCAGATTTTGCAGCTTATTTTAGGAATTCTTTCCACTCACAGCATCAGAGCGCTCATTTTTTAGATCACCCAATATTTATTTATTTATTTTGTATTCATCTATAACATATAAATAGTTTCTAGTTCATCAATTAGCGCGAAGGACACCCACAAAGACAATACAATTTAGTAGGCAAGGATACCCGCGCTACATATATGTGATGTTACATATCACAGAGACCGGTATTATGGTGATATTGAAGTCTATGGAGATTTCCATACATTAGAGGGTTCCACCATTATTGTGTTATTAATTAGTAAGTTAGAGCTGCACTTTTTTGTTTTTTCCTCATGCCGACATTTACTTGCGCAGCATGCCAATGTAAAACAGCATGGCCCGCTCTTTCTTTCGTTTGGCTAGGCATGTGCTCATATACACCATACAAGCACTGATTACTGTAAGATCTCAAAGCTACAGCAGGAGGAGGAATATTTCTAATACTGAATTACAGCAGAGTACAGTGTGTACAATATAGAATTGTGGGCATGTGTCTACAGTTCAGTAATGATTTATTTATATGTTTATCTCCTGTTGTGGCTGGAGGGGAGAGCACAAACATGCTTTGCATTTATAGGACTGTAACCTACCTATCCTTCTGTTTGTTACTGAGTAGTGTTACAGACTAGTGTGGCTGGTTGCAGAATGAGGGGTGCGATTTGTGTTGAAGTGGGCTTGTTCACATTTACATGTACAATGTACAGGCCTAGTATACTCTCCCACATTCAATCCAATCCCAAATATTCATGGGAAGTGTGGTTCGATTACATTGTAGAGAGAGAGGAGAGGATATGATGCAATCACTATTCTAACAACTCCTCCTTGGCAGAATACATGATGTATTTTTTGAATTACAGAGAGGACTTCCTGAAAATTCAATTAGACTTTTCTATTCACTGGTAAGAAATTTCACAAATGTAATAACTGTTTAGTGTTTTGTGTGGGGGAGTACTAATGGGGGATTTTATTTCCAATCCCAGAGTTCTGCTTTAAGCATCAGTAAATCACTGCTCATAGAAAAATTACATTTTTTACAAACTTTTTTCCCCAGGGCAGTACCTGGACCCAATAACCATTGTATGCCCAATTACTTGCATATACGCCTTCAAAATGGGCACTTTTGTTTTTTTTCCAGTTTGGGTCCCATAGACTTTGACAGGGCTGGCTCAGCCCTTCCTTCTCTGAGATGGCCGCTCAGCTGTCAGCTAATTGCCAGATCTCATGTCTCTCCACAGTTAACCAGCTGTTGTGGATCTGCTCGTCAGTCCCGCCTACTTAGGCCCGGTTCAGACTGCTGCGGTGCGGGAGATCGCATATGATTCGCACCGCACTGCAGTGCAAATCATATGCGATCTCTGTGCGATGCAAATTCAGCCATACAGATAGTATGGCTGAATTCGCATCGCATTTGGCCCAAACTCGCACAGGACCCTTTTTTTTGGTCCGCAGCAGAATCGGATCGCATGGTGTTCTCACCATGTGATCCGATTCCTGTCCGAGTTTGCAGATCGCACTGCGATGTGCGAGCTGCTATGGGGGTGTCATTAACATTTCATTGACACTCCCAGCAGCTCGCATAGGGCAGTGTGAACTGCCTGCGGGAGACACGCGGTGCGGGAACCCGCAGTAGATTTGCAGCGTTCCCGCACCGCAGCAGTGTGAAACCAAGCCTTGCCTTGGTCACATGACAAGAAACCATCTCCTGTGTTCCTGTTTAACCACTTCATAACCGGCCCATAGCCGAATGACGGCTACAGGGCGGTTTCTTAACTCTGGGAGGGCGTCATATGACGTCCTCCCAGAGAATCGTTCCTGCGCGCCCCCTGGGGCGCGCACGCGGGAACATCCGTGCTCGCCGGGTCCACGGGACCCGTCGCAACACGGATCGCGGTAAAGGGCCAATGACAGCGGCCCTTTACCACGTGATCGCTCCGTCCAATGACGGAGCGATCACAACTGTCAACAAAAAAAGGTCAGGGGAAGTTCATCTGCTCTCCTCTCCTCACACCGATGCAGCGTGAGAGGAGAGGAGAGCGATCGTGTCATTAGGAGCATTAGCAGTAAGCTATATATAATTTAGCAGTGCCAGCAGTGCCCAGCAGTGCCCAGCAGTGCCCCCACAGTGCCACAACAGTGCCACAACAGTGCCATCTGTCACCTGTGCCACCTGTGCCACCTCTGTGCCACCTCTGTGCCACCTCTGTGCCACACCAGTGCCACCAGAGCCACACCAGTGCCACCAGAGCCACACCAGTGCCACCAGAGCCACACCAGTGCCACACCAGTGCCCACCAGTGCCACACCAGTGCCACACCAGTGCCCACCAGTGCCCCACCAGTGCCACACCAGTACCCACCAGTGCCCATCAGTGCCACCTGTGCCCATCAGTGCTCATCTGCGCCACTGCAGTGCCAGACCAGTACCACCTGTGCCCACCAGTGCCGCCTGTGCCAACCAGTGCCGCCGGTGCCCACCAGTGCCACCTGTGCCCACCAGTGCCGCCTGTGCCCACCAGTGCCGCCTGTGCCCACCAGTCCTGTCAGTCTGTGCTAATCAGTGCCACCAGTGCCACATCAGTGCCACCTGTGCCCATCAGTGCCACCTGTGCCCATCAGTGCTCATCTGCACCACTGCAGTGCCAGACCAGTGCCGCCTGTGCCCACCTGTGCCGCCAGTGCCGCCTGTGCCCACCAGTCCGTCTGTCTGTGCTAATCAGTGCCACCAGAGCCACACCAGTGCCACCAGAGCCACTACAGTGCACACCAGTGCCACCTGTGCCCATCAGTGCCACCTGTGCCCATCAGTGCCACACCAGTGCCGCCTGTGCCCACCAGTGCAGCCTCACCAGCCACCAGTATGGCAAAAAAAATATTTACCAGTGAGGAGGCCTACCAGCTTCTATGTATGACCGATGAGAGCAGCGGGGAGCTCTCTGAGTCTCAGTCCGATACGGATTCGGCCTATGAACCCGTTACAAGTAGCGGGTCTGATACCGAATCAGAAGAGGAATGTGTGCCCGTGAAAAGGCGTTGTGGAGTGGAGCAGCAGCCTACTACCTCGAGAGCAGAGCCGTCCACCTCGAGACCAGAGCCGTCCACCTCGAGAGCACAGCCGTCCACCTCGAGAGCACAGCCGTCCACCTCGAGAGCACAGCCGTCCACCTCGAGAGCACAGCCGTCCACCTCGAGAGCACAGCCGTCCACCTCGAGAGCACAGCCACGCCAACAAAGGTCAGTCACCAGTAGGGTGTCATCTCAGCCCCAAAGGGATAGGGGCCATGCCAGCCTTCCCTATGCCCTTCAAAACCCCCTGTGGCTTCCCCCTAATACCGGAGCAGCAAATATCCCCCCTTTCACCGCCCAGCCAGGTGTCCAGGTGAACACCGACGATTTTGCAATAATTGATTTTTTTTACTTAGTTTTCACCGATGACTTCTTATCGTCCATTGTGGCCCAGTGCAACCTCTACGCACAGCAGCACATAGCAAGTAACCCTGGCTCTAGTTACGCCCGTCCCTTTCAGTGGAGAGAACTAACTGTAGAGGAGTTAAAAATTTTCTTAGGCCTAACTTTTACAATGGGACTCTCAAAAAAAAAAAAAACAATTGTACTCCTATTGGTCTACCAAACCCTACCACCACATGCCAGTCTTCTCATCCCTTATGCCAAGATCCAGATATCTAATAATTATGCGGTTCCTCCACTACAATGATAACACCCAGTGCCCTCCCCGAAATGACCCAGCTTATGACAAACTATTTAAAATTCGGCCACTCCTAAATTATTTCTCTGAAATATTTCCCCAATTATATACCCCCGAACAGAATATTTGCGTGGATGAGTCCCTTGTGAAATTCTCAGGCAGGCTTGGCATCAAACAGTTTATCCCCAGCAAAAGGGCCCGATATGGGGTTAAACTGTACAAACTGTGTGACCGAGCCACGGGGTACATCTACTCCTTCCGGGTGTACGAAGGGAAGGACTCCCAACTGCATCCCCCTGAATGCCCAGAGTACATCGGAGCCAGCGGAAAAGTGGTCTGGGAGCTTATCTATCCACTCCTTGGAAAGGGGTACCATCTTTATGTGGATAATTTCTACACTAGCTTGCCCCTCTTCCGCAATCTTCATCGGAGAGACACCCCAGCATGTGGAACAGTCAGAGCGAATAGAAAGGGCTTCCCACAAAAACTCGTTAATGAAAGGCTACGACGAGGGGAGACAGCATCTTTGCGGAACCAGGAGCTATTGGCTGTAAAGTGGAGGGACAAACGAAACGTCCACATGCTTACTACCATCCATAATGATACCTACGTGGAAGTCTCCAGAAGAAGCGGCCCAACCCAGAAACCAGCGTGCATATACGATTACAACTTGTTTATGGGGGGAGTGGACTTAAATGATCAAATGATTGAACCCTACCTTCCCACAAAAAAATCCCGCCACTGGTATAAAAAAGTGTCCATTTATTTGTTCAGTTTGGCCATGTATAACACTTATGTTATTTACGAAAAATCGACAGAGAACCCCTTACCCTATCTGAACTACCATGAAGAAGTTATTTCTGCCCTTTTGTACCCTGAAAGCACCCCACCAGCACCTATTCGCTCTGATTCCGTGAGCAGACTCCACGAGCGCCACTTTCCTGAGAAAATCCCCCTCGGAGTAACAGGCCAAAGACGTCAGAAGAAATGCCGGGTGTGCTCCAGAGATGGAATTAGAAGAGACACATCTATTTATTGTCCCGATTGTCCTTCCCAACCAGGCCTCTGTATAGGTCAATGTTTCCGCCGTTACCATACTTCTCTACATTATTAGGGAAGTATGGTAAACGTAGTTCTCATTTCCTATCATTTTCCTCCACACCCCTTATGCCACTGCACTGAACTGTACATACCTCTGCCTTCTCCGTAACCGACCCTGGCCTGTTATTTGACCAAGCTTCTGCCTAACCCTAAACATACCTCTGCCTTCTCCAGAACTGACCCTGGCCTGTTATACGACCACGCTTCTGCCTAACGCTAAACTGTACCTACCTTTGCCTGCTCTGGAACTGACCCTGGCCTGTTATACGACAACGCTTCTGCCTAATGCTAAACTGTACCTACCTCTGCCTGCTCTGGAACTGACCCTGGACTGTTTGACCACGTTTTTTGCCTGCCTCTTGGATTGATCTTTTACCCTGCTATGCTAGTGGGAACACAGGGGTCTCACATATGTGAGGGGCTCCAGAATAGTTTTTCTGGATAAAGAAAACTAATTTTTTAGTTTTCTCATTTCCGGATTAGGGTCTGGAGGCTCGGAGGCTTCAAAGAGATTTGGGTGGGAGAAGCCTCTACCCCTGTCCCCATTCTTTCCTGGCCGTGTTCCTGCTTACTACCAGGACCAATATTTTGGCACTGCTGGCAACGTCTCTACTTGCACTGACCCTGGGCTGGATATGGACAGTATCCCTGCCTGTACTGACTATGGACAATATTCCTGCCTGCTGCCTGGACAATTCCATTCACTGTCGCTGACCACGTCCCTGCCTGCTGCCTGGATCAGGGCTCTCCTCCTGTGGACAATTGCACTACAAAAACCACAGGTACTGTAATCTTTTGTTTACCCTTTACTCAGCAGAATGTATTTTAGGGTGTAATTCTTGGTATGTACATGCTGTGTTAGAAATATAAAGGGCCTTCAAAAATGTGATTGTAAGGAAATTGGATGCGTAATTTATGTCCCTAGAACACCTGATAGTGCTTCTTGGATGTTGGGCCTCTATGTGGCGAGGCTGTGTAAAAGTCTCACACATGTGGTATCGCCGTACTCAGGAGGAGTAGCAGAATATATTTTGGGGTGTCATTTTTGCTATGTACATGCTATGTGTTGGAAATATCTTGTAAATGCACAACTTTGTGTAAAAAAAATGCGTTTTCATTTTTTTCCCACATTTTCCCAAAACTTCTGGAAAAAAATGAACCGTTCAAAAGACTCATTATGCCTCCTAGATTATACGCTGGGGTGTTAGCTTTCCAAAATGGGGTAACTTTGTGGGCGTTTCCATTGTCCTGGTGCTCCAGGGCCTTCAAAAGTGTAATAGGTGGTTGAGAGATTAGATGTGTAATTTTTGCTCCTAAAACGCCTGAAGTTGCTACTTCAATGTTGGGCCTGTGTATGTGGCCAGGCTGTGTAAAAGTCTCACACATGTGGTATAGCCGTACTCAGGAGGAGTAGCAGAATATATTTTGGGGTGTCATTTTTGCTATGTACATGCTATGTGTTGGAAATATTTTGTAAATGCACAACTTTGTGTAAAAAAAAAATGCGTTTTCATTTTTTTCCACATTTTCCCAAAACTTCTGGAAAAAAATCAACCGTTCAAAAGACTCATTATGCCTCATAGATTATACCTTGGGGTGTTAGCTTTCCAAAATGGGGTCACTTTGTGGGCGTTTCCATTGTCCTGGTGCTCCAGGGCCTTCAAAAGTGTAATAGGTGGTTGAGAGATTAGATGTGTAATTTATGCTACTAAAACGCCTGAAGTTGCTACTTCAATGTTGGGCCTGTGTATGTGGCCAGGCTGTGTAAAAGTCTCACACATGTGGTATCGCCGTACTCAGAAGGAGTAGCAGAATATATATTGGTGTGTCATTTTTGCTATGTACATGCTATGTGTTGAAAATATCTTGTAAATGCACAACTTTGTGTAAAAAAAAAATGCGTTTTCATTTTTTCCACATTTTCCCAAAATTTCTGGAAAAAAATGAACCGTTCAAAAGACTCATTATGCCTCATAGATTATACGTTGGGGTGTTAGCTTTCCAAAATGGGGTCACTTTGTGGGCGTTTCCATTGTCCTGGTGCTCCAGGGCCTTCAACAGTGTAATAGGTGGTTGAGAAATGAGATGTGTCATTTATGCTCCTAGAACGCCTGATGGTGCTATTTCAATATTGGGCCTCTGTATGTGGCCAGGCTGTGTAAAAGTTTCACACATGTGGTATCGTAATACTCGGGAGGAGTAGCAGAATGTATTTTGGGGCGTCATTTGTGGTATACACATGCCATGTGAGAGAAGTAACCTATTATAATGAAAATGTTATGAAAAAAAAAAAAAATTTTCATTTTGCAAAGAATTGTGGGAAAAAAATGACAACATCAAAAACCTCACGATGCCTCTTACTAAATACCTTGGAATGTCTACTTTCAAAAAAGGGGTGATTTGGGGGGTATTTGTACTTTCCTGGCTTGTTTGGGTCGCAAGAAATGAGATAGGCCTCCAGTACATCAGGTGTGCTAAATTTTTTATGATTCGCACCACAGTTTGTAGACTCTATAACTTTCACAAAGACCAAATAATATCCACTAATTTGGGTTATTTTTACCAAAGATTTGTAGCAATATAAATTGTGGCCAAAATTTATGAAGAAAAATTTATAATTTGCAAAATTTTATCACATAAACTAAGAAAAATGCGTTTTTTTTCAAAAAATTTCGCCTTTTTTCATGTATAGCGCAAAAAATAAAAAACCCAGAGGTGATCAAATACCACCAAAAGAAAGCTCTATTTGTGTGAAAAAAAGGACGGAAATTTCATATGGGTACAGTGTTGCATGACTGAGTAACTGTCATTTAAAATGTAAGAGCACCGAAAGCTGAAAATTGGTCTGGTTATTAAGGGTGTTTAAGTGCCCAGTGGTCAAGTGGTTAAAGACTGGCTTTGCTGACATCCCTTCTGGCTCCTTATCCTGCTTGCTGTTCCTATACCTGGATCTCTGACTTTTGGCCTGGCTGATTACCCAATCTGGTTACTGAACTCTGGCTTAGCTAATTACCCGATCTGGCTACTGAACTTTGGCTTGGCTGACTACCCAATCCGGTTACTGGACTCTGGCTATGCTTTGACTATGCTTACTTACCTTTTTATTAATAAACAAGTGTGATTTTACTGTACTTCTGTCTCGGTCTGGTTCATGGTTTCTGACAGACTTCAATGGGGTTTGTTATTCGGTTCCGAACTTTTGAAATAATCTAAAGTTCTGGTGCGAACCGAACAGGGGGTCATTTAGCTCAACCCTAGCCATAGCATTTTTGGACGGTGTAGTCACAGTGCTTTGCTTGTGTATGCTAGGGGGCATGTAAAAGCAAGAAAAAAAAATGCCTGTAATATATTTTTTCACTGTGAAACAACCACCTTGCATCCTTATGTACAAGAGGCAGACAGGAGGTAGTTCATATACACAAAAAATCATAATGATGATTTAACAATATGGCTGAATTTGTTTAATCTGGTCTACAACATTATACATTAAATCAATGTGTTACGTTTACAGCATTCTCTTCCCCAGCATTGTTTCCTTTGTATTCAGTTCAGGTTTGAAAAGTAAAATGTAGAGTTTTGGAGAAAACATACACAATAATATTCCAACACTGGAGGTCAGTATGGCGGATATCTCCACAGCCACCATGTATTTCCCTTTGGTGCTTAGATATGCCGGGATCATGGCAATCCAGACACTGCAGAACACCAGCATGCTGAAGGTGATGTATTTGGCCTCGTTAAAACTGTCCGGTAATGTCCTCACCATGAAAGCCAGAACAAAACTCACAGCTGCCAGAAACCCCATATAACCCAACATAGAGTAGAACCCGATAACTGACCCTTCATTACACTGAATGAGGATCTTCCCAGGATAGGAGTCCATGTCATACTCCTGAAATGGTGGAGAGATGGACAACCAGAGAATGCAATTCATAACCTGAATGGATGAGCAGAATAACATGACTGTATTGGGAAGTTTGACTCCCACCCATTTTCTACAAGAGCTACCAGGTCTGGTGGCTTTAAAAGCAATGAAGACCATGATGGTTTTGGCTAGGATAGAAGATGCTGAGATGGTGAAGGGAATTCCAAAAGTGACTTGTTGCAGCATACAGGTAATATCCACAGGACAGCCAAGGAACAGGAATACAGAAAGGAAGCTCAGTATGAGGGAGAGGAGCAGAATGAAGCTGAGGTTCCGGTTATTGGCTCTGACTATGGGAGTGCTTCGAAACCAAACAAATAGTCCAAGTAAAAAGAGAGATGTTGTAGCAAATATGACTGAAGTTATAGAAAAAAATAAAACTAGAATATCCTCCTCGTATGATAAATACTCAATGACCTTGTCAATACAAATAGTTTTAGCTTTGTTGGGCCATTCATTTGCAGGACACTTCTTGCAGCTTTTACTGTCTGTAGAGTAAAAATAAGTGAAAATAACATTAAGCATAGTATACCGAGAATGCAACTATTTAACATTTTTGGACTCTTTCGTGTGATCATTTTTCATACCATTACTTTTTGATAAGTGCAAAACTGTTGGAGGCGTTCTCAGGCATACAGAAGGAGGAAGCTGATTCCCATTGCTTGCTTGAGAAAGCCTCCAACACTCCCAGAAGGTTCAGCGGTAGAAGAAAAGTACAGCAATCTTTTGCCAAAAATGGCAGAAAGGCTTCATCAGTAATCATTCATTTCATACAATTTAGAGAGATGTTCAGCCTGCAAAGTGTAAAGTGGTTACAGAATCACTTTAAAGGACTTCATTTTAATTTTCTAATCCAATACCAGAGTTTCTATTTGAAGAAACATAAAGCTTACCAGAATGGTTTGATATTTCTCCTTCTGAACACGGAGCACAATTATAACAACATGGGTGATATCCTTCTCTTACAGATTTTCTAAACCCTGGAAGACATTCCTCAGAGCATCGACCCCTTGGGACCTAAGATAATATAGAACAATATGAACTATTCAAGAGTAAGTCTACAGATATAATAGTGTAAGTAAGCCAAGCTTCTGGTGTGTACAATGTTATAAAATGCATACCTTGGTGGAAAAACATGGACCATTCCAGAAGGTGGCCCTTCATTAGTCTGGATACCACAGCATATGCTCCGAACCAGAAGACAGAAATGGATATCTAGGAGTACTAGCAGAATCCTTTCATTAGAAAGGTTACAGCAACAAAACTATCAGTTACAAGCATAAACACTGCCTTAAAAATCCAAAGAGAAAATCTCCTACAATACAAAGAGAAAAAAACAAATAGCCGTGTACCTCTAGTAATCACATACAATCCAGCGCTAGAAGGGATGAGAGAGATAATGAAATAGATGTAACCCATCATAACAGAGGATAGAACCCTGAAAGGAATATTCCAACCCCCAGTGTTGACCTTCAGGCAACCACCCAACCTCAGACATACATAAATTGTCTCCAGGACTTCTCCAGAGCCTATCCCATCCTCTGGAACTCACTACCCCAATCTGTTCAGTTATATCCTACTCTGTCCACTTTTAGGTGATCCCTGAAAACTCATCTCTTCAGGGAGGCTTATCCTGCCTCAGCTAAAAATCAAATCTTCTACTTCACTCATCAGTTCCTAGCTCACAGTAACTACCTTTTGTTTCACCAGCCCCTCCCTCTTAGATTGTAAGCTTGCAGGAGCAGAGCCCTCCTAACCATCTTGTATTGAATTGTATTGTTGCTGTATTGTCTCCCTTTATATTTTAAACTGCTGCACAAACTGTTGACGCTATATAAATCCTGCATAATAATATAATATAATAGTAATCAGCAGGAAGCTTCATTCTGAGGACATGGGAAAAAAGGGGACAAAATGGAGGGGGCTTGACATCTGAACAAGGAGATAGCCAATTGAACTAGCAGCTCTGCTCAGCCGTCAGAGACAACTGCAGATATCGTGACCTCCACTGCCCACATTGGACACTAGATCACCCAATTCTCTCCTCGTACCTCCACTTCACAAGCTGCCAGGTTTCTTCCAGCAGTCACAGCATGGTCCCCAACAAAATAGCGGTGGCCCTTGGCCGCACCAGCCACATGGAGTCTCCAGCAGCTTAAAGCAGAGCCACACTACAGCCCTGAACAAATAAAAAAACACAGACAGCCAAGGGTCTTCTGGTGATTCTACACCCTCCTCTAGAAGCCCTGCAAAATCAAAGCCATGTCGGGACTCTCCACAGTGACCAAAACAGGAACCTGGCATGGAGGTGAGTGAAACATATAGAAAAACAGGGAGGGCGCACTGACCTTGTGCATTACCAAAGATAAAATGTATTTAAATAATAAAAACAAAAGTCATACTCACAAACAAACATTAAAAAAGGCTTAACATTGCTCCAAGAATTTGGAACCGTATCTTCTAGACACCTGCAAACTGGATCGGGTATTAGGAGGAACCAGATGGCATTTCAAACAGCTAAGGTGAGTGAAGCACAGGCTTTTTCTACTGGGCCTCACCCAACCATCCCTGATCCCATTGATGCCTTCCCTACACTAGTTAAAAAACAGGTTCCTCAAAGGGTGGGACTTTAAATGGACGTCAGGCAGTGTAATAGTATAAATGTAACAAAGTTTATTGTGCAATACATAAATTACATAATACAAAACATGAAACCAATGATAAAACCATATGTGGGGAAAAATATGGAAAAAACAGCTATAGGAGGATGAAGTGCTGGCAGTAAGATGCCCGACGCGTTTCAAATGCACAAATGATGCAGATCTTTCTCAGGGACCATGCAGCCTTAGCCACTCCAAAAGCTGTGACTCCCAAACATAAAATGATTCCACCAGCAGCTGAAAAACACACTTAATTACTTGGATTGATGTATCAGTTTAGGCCACAAACATGAGCGCCACCCCCGGACCAATCCATGCTTCCGAAGTTGCTCATAGGTGCTAGAAAATCATTTAACCCCTGGTGGATAAAATCAACCAAAACGGGGTGGCCATCTTCTATAATGGAACAGTGTCCATGGAGAGTCAGATGAAAAAACAACTAATTGTCTCGTGGGCAATAGCCTGTATGAGCAGAGCAAAAGTGTGCAGTCTGTCAGCTGTGAAGCCAGACTGCACACACTACACTACACTAGGCCAACCTATTTATGATAACACTCTGAAGGAGATGTTAACCTCTCTAATGTCCTATGTGAAACAATTCAGAATCAAAGTGCAGGATCTGGGAGAGAGAATAGACCATGTAGAGTCTTCTATGGGAGAATATGCAACATCCTTCAATACGTTACTTGATGCACATACCACACAATCAGAAGAATTGATGTGGCTTAAAGCAAAAGTGGCAGACATGGAGGACAAGTCAAGGAGGAACAACAATAAGATAAGAGGGATCCTTGAATCTGTCCCCACCACACATAATGCAGCAATATGCACAGGAGCTATTTTCCACTGTGGTGCCATCCCTGTCAGCAACTGAGCTGGTCATAGATATAATCCACAGATGAACAAAACCATCCTTCATACTTCCCAAAGTTCCACGAGATGTCCTCTTTCAGTTGCACTTTTACCAAACAAAAGACAGAATCATCTCAACCTTACACCAAACAAATAACCTACCAAAGGACTACTCCAGGTTGCAACTGCTCCCTGATCTGTCACAACACACCCTTCAGTGCCGTAGTAATCTCACCACAGTCACAAAAGCCTTACGGAACCACAAGTTTCCCCATTAATGGAAGTACCGACAATGGAGCCACCTCTTCAGTGACAACATTAGAAGCAGGCGTGCAAGTAGACGTGCAAGCCCTACACCAATGTGCATACTCCCTTATTCTCCTCCTACTGATCCTCAACCACCTAGGCCTGAAGCCATTGCTGACGCCTGGCAAGTTGTGTCCCACAAGCATTCAAAAAAATATGTTAATGGCGATACCTGAATTCCAAAACTTCACATATACTACCTCTTCAAGTCCCCAGTCACAGGAATGTGATGATGGTCCCCTCAGGTGTTATTGCAGTTAAATCTGCTCATGGGCCCATCCTCAGGCCTTTTTAGTTTACACTTGTTGTTCACTGTTTTCGCCTTATTAGTTCTTTCCTATCACTGGTTTGCTAGGACAAGTGCATGCCTTACGAGCTGTAAATCCGACCATTTACCAAACTGTGTTACCAACAACCAAGAACCTCCGCCACGTCACATACTTAGGATCCATTGCGACTCATTCAATCTTCTACCTAATATGTATTGCCACTTAAGTGCCTATCCATCAATGCAAGAGGCCTTAATCCTCCTGCAAAGAGGTTCTCACTCTGTTAAAAGATGTCCAAGGCCAAAGCAGACATTGTAAATGTTCAAGAGACACATTTTCAATCAATGGCAGCCACTAAATGTACCCACAGGAACTAGCCCCACATCTTTCTAGCAAACGCTTCAGAAAAAAAGAAGGGAGTCATGCTGGCCATTAGAAAAACGGTCATTTTTCAACTGAAGAGCTCACTACTGGATGAGGAAGGATGATAAATCATCCTTACTTGTGATATTAACACTAAAGCCCCATACACACGCTCGGACAATCCGCGGACCAGGTCGGTCGGACTTTGTCCGACGTACTTTGTCCGATGTTGGTGTTGCGTACACACGGTCGGACTACGTTGTCGGAATATCCGGTCCGGAAGAACGTCGTGACGTAAGTCGTCGTCCACGAGATTACAAAAGGGAAGTTCAGCACCACGTCAGGCACCCGTTGGGCTCCTTCTGCTGATCCCGTGTTTATCGAGAGTTAGTGGAAGTTTGGTGACTTAAGATTCGCGCTTCTCAGTTTTCTGACTCAGATCGTTACTGCTCTTCAGTTTGTGCTTGTCGTGCGTATCTGTTTATTAGTGCGTGTAGTCAGTTCGCATTTGTTGGTCATTGCGGCCTATATCTTGATATAGGACGCTTTGATTTGCACTGCTTATTGTCTGCTCGTTGCTGCTATTCAGTTCGTTCTTTCAGGCCTTGCTGTTTATCGGTGCTTTCTGTTTGTCCGTTCTGACCAGCCGACCTTTTGTGACCTTCTGAGCGATGTTTCCCGTGCGTACTCGTCGCCGAGTTCGTGCTGTACGCGGAATTGGTGTCGGGCTTTTAGCTTTGACCCAAGACCCGTCCATGAACAGAGTGACGAGGAGTATGTGGACCAAGAATTGGTTGCTTCAGCGTGACCAGTTCTCGCACATGCCTTTGCTTCGTGAGATCCGGGAGAATAATCCTGATGATTTCAGGAACTTTCTCAGGATGACGGACCCCGATTTTCACCGTCTTTTGGCTTTGCTGACCCCCTTTATCAGCCGGCAGGATACCTGCATGAGACAAGCCATTACTCCGGAGCAGAGGCTTGTTGCCACGTTGAGGTACTTGGCGACAGGGAGAAGTCTTCAGGATTTGAAGTTCTCTTCAGGTATCTCTCCCCAGGCCCTGGGAATCATTATTCCAGAGACCTGTTCTGCCATCATTCAGGTCCTGCAGGAGGACTATATTAAGGTAACATTTCTACTTTACTATTCCCTTCTATGTATGCTCTGTTTGCTAATGACTTGTATTTTTGACCTCCTTCCTAATTACCATGATTGCAATATGCTCTAATATGCTGTGCCCCTTTTCTCCTTCATGCATTTTTCCCTTCACTTACCTCCCCAGCATGCTCTTCTGCCCCAATAGACACCTATGGCCTAGTCCCTTAAGCAATGTCTTTTGTCTGCTGCATAGTATTGTTTGCCCCCAAACACCCCCTAAAATATGCACAAATGTTTGCTGTGTGGTTTACTTCATGTAGAGCCCCCTTTTTTTTTTCTTTTGGTGGGGGGGGGGGGGGGGGCAAAATCATTAGGAACCCCCTCCCCCAACTGCTCTGTCAGATGGTACCAATCCTTTATCTGCTGGCTTTCCCAAGGTCCATACACACTATATACCTACCTCTTTATAGTGCGCATCTTTAGGGATGAATTCAGCAAAGCATGTAGTGCAAGGGGCTGCCTCCATACATTCCATTTCCGATTTTTTTCTTCTTTCCCTCCTATTAGCTTGCTTGGTAATTTAATAATGTCACACTGTGCCTGCCTTTTTTTTTTGGGGGGGGGGGGGGGGGGGGTTGAAATGTTATTTGATCTTTCCTGTGGCCTGCCAATAGTGTTAAGTACAGAGGGTCTGGCCAAACTAGCCCACATTATTGAGCCATTTGCCAATCAATGAAGTGCAGAGGGTTAGCTGTCCACCACCCCCCCCCAAAACCCTAGTTATTGCCAATGTCCCATCAGAAGTGGGGGGATTGATGGGGGGGTGAGTAATCTGTGAAGGGGAGCCTCTACTTTTCTGTGCAAATACTTTCCAGCCTCCAATTTTATACAATGCTCTTGTTCCAAGATGTTGATTGTCTAATCTGCTTGCAATGTTTAGGTGCAAAGTGACTAATTTTTTTTTCTGGTTTCACTCCACAGTTCCCTTCCACGCCACAGGAATGGCAGACTGTGGCCTCCCACTTTGCCAGCCGTTGGGACTTTCCTAACTGCGGAGGGGCAATTGATGGGAAACACGTCCGCATCGTCCCACCGCCCAACTCGGGGTCCTACTATTATAATTATAAAGGGTTTAATAGTGTAGTGATGTTGGCGGTGGTGTCGGCAACATACGAGTTTATGTATGTGGACGTGGGGATGAACGGCCGGATATCGGATGGTGGGGCCATTACGCACACGGAGTTCTACTGGCGTCTCCAAAGTGGCAGTCTGTGCTTGCCACCTCCAGAGGAGAATGCCGAAGGACTCCCCTTCGTCTTTGTCGCAGATGAAGCGTTTGCGTTGACTCCCCATGTGATGAGGCCGTTCCCGATGAGGACCCTCACCCCGGACCAGAGGGTCTTCAACTACAGGCTGTCCAGAGCCAGAAGAGTGGTGGAGAACGCTTTTGGCATCCTGGCCAGCCGCTTCCGCCTGTTCCTGACGGCATTTAACTTGGCGGAATACAAACTGAACCACATAGTTCTTGCCTGTTGCATATTGCACAACTTCCTCAAAAGACATAACAGGAACTATGTGGTGCCCGTTGGCCCAGATGTGGAGGGCCCTCCAAATGCGGACCTCACAGCCCTTCGAGTGGCACGTCCAGGCTTGCCCCCTCTAAATGCCCGTGTGGTCCGGGACCAATATATGGAGTACTTTGTGGGTAGGGGGGCCATTGCTCTGCCTGACGATGTGTGAGAGGCATTTTTTAATAAATCTGATATTTTAACCAACCTATGATTTCTTGTCATTTCAGTCTTCTTTTTAGCTTATTTTACTTTGACATTTTTTCCCTTTGCCTTCGACAGTGGGAATGCACTTTCTGGGCAAAAGGAGGTAACAGTCTCTTCTTCCCAAAAAGATTATTCTCATGTTGTGTGTTTGCTACCTAATCTTTGGTCTAGAGAAGGTTTGTCCTGCATAACTGACACCCAAAATACTCCTTTTCAGCACCAGGTCTGACATGTGTGTATTCTCCAAAATGCTGTGCTCTGTGTTTTCGTACAAAGCACTGTGGGTGTCATTTACATAAGTCAAATCCGCTATGCTCTACAAGTGCATTGAAAAAGTTCCCAGGGAAAGAAAATTGCAGTGCAAAGTGGATTTGCCTTTAGTAAATAACACCCATTGCCCCCCATATCCTTTTCATTTTACATACATAATGCATTGTGTTTTTTAAATAAGGAAGCCACATATTTAGAAAAATAAAAGTTTACTAGGAAAACATTCACAAGTGCGTTTACAATCTTCACGCCAAAACTGACAACATCTTGGTTATTTACAACATTGTTTACAAACATTCCGCAATTGGTAAAACCAGGCATGGAGCAAAACAGAACCTAGGAACTTGGAAAGTTCAACTTTGTAAAGTGAAGACAAGATCAGACATGACTATATGTTCAAAGTGAGTTTGATCTTGCCTTCATCACATGGGGGGGTCACCCCCGAAAAGTGGAAATTTGGAACATGCACACAATTTGGGTCTGAAAATGGTCATTAGATGGTAAAACACATGCCTAGAAGCTTCAAAAGTGCCATTTTCCATCATGGGGATGAATGGACGTTTTTTGGGGGTGCAACCCCTTCACCACAACCACTTTCGTAGTACGTAAAGTGTTTGCACCCCCAAAAAAACGTTGCCATTCATCCACCATGGTGGGAGCTAGCACATGTGGACACAATGTGTGCATGTTCCAAATTTCACACAGTTTTTAAGTTGCAAATGTGTTCAGAAGCTGGCACAAATGTGTGTTAATTACTTGGTGCGTTTTCATATTTTTCCTAAAACATCAATGATGTTCTTCAATTTTTGTTGAACATCATTGATGTTTTGCTTTATGTAATCTAGATCTCGATTGCAGACCATTATCTCTCCGATGAGTACGTGGGCACTCTCTGTGGTAAAGTGCGATTTTTCTTCCACAACATCCACGTCACCTAAAAACCACAAACAAACAAAAATGGGGTGTTGGAAATGAGGCAGCCATACATGGATTAGCTTACCAGTAGCTGTGTTCTCCAACACTCACCTGTTGTGGTGACAATTTCTCCAAGTTCGATGATCTCTCCTTCCTCCTCCTCCTCCTCTGCTTCTGCTCTTTCCCCTTTTTTGGGAGGTGTTGGTTTGGGGGTTTCCTCAGACGGCCCAAGTTTTCGCTCCCCTATGAGAATGTACAAAAGGAAGATTTAGCAACACAATCTATTGAGGGCAGAAATAGGAAATGACAAACATTGCTTGAAAGTGACGGACACTATTTTTGTTTGGCCAGTTACAAATGTCAACTACATGAATGTAGTCACTTTGTAAAGGTGCTAAACTGACTAGCTTTTTGGTAGAAGTTTGTGTGATGGAGACCCCCCTCTAGTATCCACTGGAGCACATGTGTGGAAAAGCCTAATAAAAAGTGGGTTTGGGTGTCCCAGCACTAGTGCTCTCGAGTCCAGATGGGTAAACAGCTACTGGGTGACCTCTCCTTTACATTGAATAAATTGGCTTTACATTCTGGATGACATTTCTAGGGAGAACAAACTTCCTTTCCCCCAAAAAAACACCAAACATCGTATTATAAGTGGCCGCACGATCGAGGTTGCGTACGATCGAATGGACACACACACGACCATGACAGTGGCAGAAAGATCGAGGCTGAGTATGATCGAATGCACAGACGAACATGAAAGTGGCCATTTTGGAATGTACAACTTTGTAAAAATCAAACCACATGGAGCAGTATGCAAGCAAGAAATCAAACACAAAACACAAACTACTTACTTTTTTGAAGAATTCGCTTGATCTTTCTGTACTGATCGGCCTCCCTCAGTTTCAGGTCTGACCAGCGTTTCCTGAGTTGCTCCTTGGATCGTTGTACCCCAAAATGATTGTACAGCCTTCTCACAACTTTAGACATGATCTTGGCCTTGCGGACATTGGGGTTGAGGTAAGGCCCATACTTCCCATCATAGTCGCTCCTCTTTAATATGTCCACCATCTCCAACATTTCTCCAAATGACATATTGGAGGCCTTGAATTTCAGGCTCCGGGATCGGGACGTTTGTGCCTCCGGACTTTCCTCGTCCACCTCCCCGTTGGGGGGATATTTGGGGCGCACCTGCTGTGTCCCCGCCATGTGCTCTCCCCACTGCGCCGTAAAGAGAAGGGGTGGGGAATAGACGAGAAAGATCGTCAGGGGCGGGCGGAGTTTGACGCATGCGCACTGTATATAAAACGTCACACGCCTGTGTCGTAGCCACGATCTGGGAGACGAGGGGAGAGAAAGCTCACACACGAGACGATCGCTACAAACGAAGGTACAATTTGACGTTGGTACATAACTAGCCTAGACTGATTAGAACTTGAGGCTTCTTTATGGATAAGATTAGGAGAGTTTAGGCTGACATTATTTATATTGTTTTGTGTGGCGTTGTGTCTTGCAGAGGTGATGAAGGCCTTCTACAACGTGAGCTTTCTCCCACACTTCATTGATAAATACCGGCAATTCCCCCTCTTATGGCAGGCGAAACACAGGGATTATAGCAACAGACCAAAGAGGTACGCAGCCCTGCTGAAACTGGTGGCATTTGTAAAGCCTACCCTGCCCATGGCAACCGTGGCAAACTTAAAAGTGAAGATCACCAACATGAAGAGTACCTATTTCCGGGAGCGCAATAAGGTCCTGAAGTCACAAGCATCTGGAGCTGCAGCAGCTGATGTCCATGTCCCCACGCTCTGGTACTATGACAGGCTCCACTTTCTCAAAGACCAGGCTACTGTCAGGAAGTCACTCTCGACTCTTCCTTGCACGCGTCCTTCCACGCACGCCACCCCTGATGAGGCTTCCGAGGACCAACCTGGGCCTTCCAGTCTGGAAGATGTGCAGGTGCCCAGCTTGTTCCAGGTATAGTAGTTTTGTAACCAGTTTGGGGAATAATGAATGATGTTCAGTTAATTCAGGATCCCCAATTGCTTCTTTCCTAACGTGATTGACATATCAACAGACAGTGGTGTGGGAGACATTTTTGGGAAGAATCTAAACTGCAGGGCTGAGAATTGTATGGTTTTGTATTTGAAAACATTTTGCAACAGTCACTAGATGAGAATTGTGTGTGTTTGATGAACAAATAACTGAAACTATGTCCCTTTTTCATACACAGGAAGACCTCAGCCAGGAGGTGGCTGTGGAAGGTGGCAGTCAGGAGGAGGCAGGGGGTAGTGGCAGCCAACAGGGGGGTAGGCGTAGGAGCCTGACTGTCTCCCAAGTCCCTCCCCTCCGCCTTCCCTACAGAAGGGCGAAAAAACATGGGGGAGGTGGGAGAGTCAGCGCTCCAGCTGATAAAAGATGCCTCAGCCTCCCTCTATGCCACACCCACCTACGAGGAGGCCTTTGCCTCCTTGGTTACCAGTAAATTTACGGGTATGGAGGCGGGGCAACGCAGCATGTGTGAGGAGGTCATCCTCAAAATACTAAATGAGGGGTTGGCTGGGGAGATGACTCCCCTCACACACGTTTGCGAGAGTGACCTTGCTCCGCCTCCTCCTCCTCCTTCTGCCACCCCACCAGCACCAGCACCACGGCGTGGAAGGAAGCGTACAAGGAAGACAAGAGAGTGATGACCTTGATTCAGTCTGGTCTGAGAGAAGATGGAGCCTCTCGTAGTACCAGAGCCTGGGGACCTAGATGGCATCTGCTGCAGTTCCGGATGTTTTGGACTTCAGGACCAGATTGCGCTCCCTTATTATTTAGATAGGTACTCTTCATGCCCCCAATTGTTTAAGTCTGTAAAATGATGGTTGCCATGGGTGTCCAAGGCTTTGCAAATTCCCCAAGTTTCACCATGGCTGCGTTCCTCTTTGGTTTGTTGCTGAGACCTAAATAAATGTTTTTTTGATTTGAAATAATCATTGACTATTGTGTTTTACTTTTCTACAATGACAGTTTTTCTTTGAGTAGGCAGGTACATTTCACTAATCCTAAAGTATAATTACCAACAAACTCCTAGTATATTTAAGCAAGAAATACAAATGTTAATAATGTGGTTTTGCTAAGTTGAGACATACAAACCCCCTCCAAAAAACAAAAAAAAACTCCTTCAAATATGTATTCCCCAAAAAAAAAAAAATAATCATGGTAAAAAAATAAGAAAGATTGTATTACGATCTGAGTAAAAATAAACATGTAGTGTATAAATGCTGCAAAGTAATAAAGAAGTAAGTTTGTGAGAAGTGCGGGTGAATAGGAGCAGCTAAAACATGTCATTCTTGTTGCATTGTAAAGAAAAAGAGAATGCGCTGCATTAAAGACATTTTAACATTGCAGTGTGACGAATGTGCTGTGTCGATTAGGAAAGGTAGTTTTACCTGACCGAGCGCTTCCGTCACAGAATTTCTTCAGAGCATGCGTAGCACTTTGTCCGTCGGACAAGCGTACACACGCTCGGATTTGGTGTGATCGGACCGGGTTGACGGCAAATCTTTCCAGCAGGAGATAAGACTTTGTCCGTCGGACAAACCGACGAACACTGTCCGATGGTGCATACACATGGTCTGATTTTTCAACAACCTTGTCCGATCGGACCAAATCCATGAAAAAGTCCGACCGTGTGTATGGGGCTTTAGCCTTTCACCTTAGTAACCATTTATGCACCCAACTCCCACCAACTTCGCTTTATGCGTAGAGTATTTAAAATTGTGTCATCTACTAAGTATGGGCATTTGTTAATGTGTGGGGACTTCAACTTCACAGTTGACCCCCAAATATATTCCAACTCACCTTCTATAGGTCACGCTCCACCATTAAGGTAATTTTTCCATGCAGAGGAAGTCTACGATGCCTGGAGATGTCAGCATGCTAACTAAAGAGATTACACATTCGTCTCCTCCATACACCGTACCTACTCTCATATAGACCAGTTTGTCACTGATAAGTAGGGATGAGCCGAACACCCCCGGGTTCGGCTCGCACCAGAACCCGCAAACGGACCTAAAGTCTGTGTCGAGCATTAGAACCCTATTAGTTACAATGGATGCGAACATTCAAAATCAAAAGTGCTAATTTTAAAGGCTAATATGCATGTTATTGTCATAAAAAGTGTTTGGGGACCTGGGTCCTGCCCCAGGGGACATGTATCAATGCAAACATTTTTTTTAAAAATGTCAGTTTTTTCAGGAGCAGTGATTTTAATAATGCTTAAATTGAAACAATAAAAGTGTAATATTCCTTTAAATTTCATACCTGGGGGATGTCTATAGTATGCCTGTGAAGGGGCACATTTTTCCTGTGCTTAGAACTGTCCCTGCAAAAAGTGTAATTTTTGCAGGAAAAAAAGCTATTTAAAATCACTCGCGGATAATGTATTGACGGCTCCCGTAACACAGAGAACAGTCATTCATTGAAAGCCATTCATAAAAAAAAAGTCATTGATAAAAAATAAAAAAAATTAAAAAAAAAAAAGCGTGGGGGTTCACCCAAAATCAATAACTAGGCCCTTCAGGTCTGCTATGGATATTAAGGGGGACCCCAGCCAAAAAATAAATAAATGGCGTGGGGTCCCCCTCAAAATCCATACCAGACCCTTATCCGAGCACGCAACCTGGCAGGTCGCAGGAAAAGAGGGGGGGATGAGAGCTCCCCCCCTCCCTCCTGAACCGTACCAGGCCACATGCCCTCAACAACTGAGACCCCCAAAAGCACCTTGTCCCCATGTTGATGAGGACAAGGGCCTCTTTCCCACAACCCTGGCCATTGGTTGTGGGGGTCTGCGGGTGGGGGCCTATCGGAATCTGGAAGCCCCCTTTAACAATGGGACCCCCAGATCCCGCCCCCCCCCCTGTGTGAAATGGTAAGGGGGTACAAAATTACCCCTACCATTTCACCAAAAAAGTGTCAAAAATTGTAAAAATGACAGGAGACGGTCTTTGACAATTCCTTTATTAAAATCTTCTTTCTTCTGGTCTTCCTTTCTTCATCCTTCGGTTTCTTCATCTTCTCCTTCCTGCATCTTCTTCCATCTTCTTCTTCCATCTTCTTCTTCCTCCGATCCGCTTCTTCTTGCGCTGGTCTTCTCGTCCTTCTCGTCCGGCATCTTCTTCCATGGCGTCGGCGTCTGTTCTTCTGTCGGGCCGCTCCTCGCAATGGGAGGCTCCCGCTGTGTGAGGCTTCGCTCCGTCTGACAGGTCTTTTATAACGGAGGGCACCTGGTGACCCCGCCCCCTATGACGTCATGGGGAAAGCCATAGGGAAGTCCCCATGACGTCCCCGTGCGTCAGAGGGGGCGGGGTCACCAGGTGCCCTCCGCGAAGCCTCACACAGCGGGAGCCTCCCATTGCGCGGAGCGGCCCAGAAGAGACGCCAACGCCATGGAAGAAGATGCCGGATGAGAAGGACGAGAAGACCAGCACAAGAAGAAGCGGATCGGAGGAAGAAGAAGATGGAAGAAGAAGATGGAAGAAGATGCCGGAAGGAGAAGATGAAGAAACCTTAGGATGGAGAAAGGAAGACCAGAAGAAAGAAGAAAGAAGATTTTAATAAAGGAATTGAAAAAGACTGTCTCCTGTCATTTTTACCATTTTTGACACTTTTTTGGGGAAATGGTAGGGGTACAGTACCCCCTTACCATTTCACACAGGGGGGGGGGGGGGGCGGGATCTGGTTGTCCCCTTGTTAAAGGGGGCTTCCAGATTCCGATAAGCCCCCCGCCCGCAGACCCCCACAACCAATGGCCAGGGTTGTGGGGAAGAGGCCCTTGTCCTCATCAACATGGGGACAAGGTGCTTTGGGGGTCTCAGACCCCCAAAGCATTCTTCCAATGTTGAGGGCATGTGGCCTGGTACAGTTCAGGAGGGAGGGGGGCCGCTCTCGTCCCCCCTCTTTTCCTGCGGCCTGCCAGGTTGCGTGCTTGGATAAGGGTCTGGTATGGATTTTAAGGGGGACCCCACACCATTTTTTTTGGCTGGGGTTCCCCTTAAAATCCATCCCAGACCTCAAGGGTCTGGTATGGATTTTGAGGGGGACCCCACGCCATTTATTTTTTATTTTTTGGCTGGGGTCCCCCTTAGTAGCCATAGCAGACCTGAAGGGCCTGGTTATTGAATTTGGGGGGACACCCACACTTTTATTTTTTAATTTTTTTTATTTTTATCAATGACTTTTTTTATGAATGGCTTTCAATGAATGACTGTTCTCTGTGTTACGGGAGCCGTCAATACATTAGCCGCGAGTGATTTTAAATAGCTTTTTTTCCTGCAAAAATGACACTTTTTGCAGGGACAGTTCTAAGCACAGGAAACATGCCCCCCTTCACAGACATACTATAGACACCCCCCAGATGTGATACTGCAATGCTGTACTAACAGCACGCACACACTAATCCCCAGAATCATAGCAGATAATGTCAGCAGTCAGCAGCACATAACACTTACACTGACGCTGGAACACAACACAATATGCGAGGACGCGGCGGCCTTTTATACTGTGGGGCGTGTACTAAACCCCCTGAGCTATAATTGCCCACAAGCATCCTGCCTGTGACCAATTATTGCTCTCCTCGCCGCTGGCTCTTTGATTGGCCAAGCATGCGGGTCACAGTGCATGCTTGGCCAATCATCAGCCAGCAATGCACTGCAAATGGCGCAGTGCATTGCGGGCCGCTCACATCACACAAATTCGATGCGAGTGGCCCAAATAGTTCTGGGCTTGCCGAGAGGGCGAACGCCCGATGTTCGATTCGAACATGGGTTCGAATCGAACACCGGGCCCATCCCTACTAATAAGTGGCTGCTCCAGATGATATCCTCCTCCTCTATCCAAGATATAACATGTTCTGACTATGCTGCAATTTCAGTAATGCTAGAGGAGCAGGCACCTCTGGATCGAGTATCAGTTTGGTGCTGTAATGTAAGAACTTTACAGGACCCAACAGCTGCCACAGTGAGCTCTAGAGCCAAAAAGCAAAAATACAACCTTAAACTATCTAGCCTCCTCTCGGCGATCCACACACTGGAACTCCAAAACAAAGAGAACCCTACACCAACTATCTCCGATTCCCTCTCCAAACTAAGGGTAGACTGATCAGTATGATAAGCACCTTAGGAGACTTAGGCTTGGCTATTACGCACAAGCCAACAGAGCATGGATGTTTCTTGCTAATAGGTTTAAGATCCTACAGGTTAGATTAAGAATCTCCCACCTTATTCATCCCACTCTTAAACATAGAATAAGCAACCCAAAAGAGATAGCAAATTAATTTGCTAACTATTATGGAGCACTCTATAATTTAAGGGAAGATCATGACACCCCCCAGCCATGTGATTCTGATATACAGCAATTCCTGGAGCACCTGCACTTTCCCACCCTTTCTGCAGAATAGGGATGAGCTTGGTGTTCTATTCGAACTCATGTTTGAACCGAACATTGGCCGTTCGCCTGTTCGGCGAACCCAGAACTTTGTGGGCCGCTCGCGCCAAATTCGTGTGACACAAATGGCCCACAATGCACTGCACCATCGCAGTGTATTGCTGGCTGATAATTGGCCAAGCATGTCCTGTGACCCTGCATTCTTGGCCAATCACAGCGCTGGCAGCGAGGAGAGCAATAATTGTAGCTCAGGGGGGTTTAGTACACGCCCCACACTATATAAGGCCGCCAGCGTGGCGGCCTTGTGTAGTGTGTTGGCGTACAGGGAGAGAGCAGGATAGACAGGGACAGTGTCAGCTTTGCTTTGCTTCTTAACCTAGCGCTGTTACAGTGGGTGTAGTGTGCCTCCTGCAGAGTATACTTGAACTATACCTGAAGCTACCCCTCATTGCTGGTGTTGTTCTGTAGTTCTGTTGTGCAACACAGGCATCTGCAGAATTTTAAGTGGGTGTAGTGTGCCTCCTGTACAGTATACACCTGAAGCTACCCCTCATTGCTGGTGTTGTTCTGTAGTTCTGTTGTGCAACACAGGCATCTGCAGAATTTTCAGTGGGTGTAGTGTGCCTCCTGCACAGTATACACCTGAAGCTACCCCTCATTGCTGGTGTTGTTCTGTAGTTCTGTTGTGCAACACAGGCATCTGCAGAATTTTCAGTGGGTGTAGTGTGCCTCCTGCACAGTATACACCTGAAGTTACCCCTCATTGCTGGTGTTGTTCTGTAGTTCTGTTGTGCAACACAGACATCTGCAGCATTTTCAGTGGGTGTAGTGTGCCTCCTGCACAGTATACACCTGAAGCTACCCCTCATTGCTGGTGTTGTTCTGTAGTTCTGTTGTGCAACACAGGCATCTGCAGCATTTTCAGTGGGTGTAGTGTGCCTCCTGCACAGTATACACCTGAAGCTACCCCTTATTGCTGGTTTCCCCATCTCCCTGCAGGCCATTAGTATGTCTGGAAGGCCAACAAGGAGAAGCAAACAGTCATGAGCCAATAAAAGCGGGCAAGCAGGCTCTGTGTCTAGAGGCAACAGTGCTGGTCGTGGACGCGGTGCATCGTCATCAGCACGTGGCCATGGGACACGCTTGTCCTTATTTTTGGCATCTGGACGTGTTGAGCCGCATCATGCCGAAGACTTGGTAGAGTGGATGACCAAGCCCTCCTCATCCTCTCTCACCCAGGCTCAGGGTACTGACAAAGCAGCGGCCAACGCGTCCTCTTCCCTCGTCTCAATGTCATCAGTCACTCCTTCCCTAGACCCACCATGTCCTCCTGAGGAGTCTCCCGAACTGTTTCACCACAGTGTTGGGTACATGCTCCAGGGGATGCCCAGAATTTTGAAGGCTCTGATGATGATACTTAGCTAGAGGAAGGCAGTAGTGTGAGCGCAGAGAGAGGGGATGCTCAAGGACAGCAATCTGGAAGTCATGTTCCACCAGCTGCAGCATACTGCCAGGTTTGCTCCAGTGGTGAAGAGAGAGGGGATGGTGAGGTCACTGACTCCACGTGGGTGCCTGATAGGAGAGAGGAGGAGGAGGCACATCTCCAACGAGGCAGGATGCCCTCCGGGGGCCAGCTTAAGGGCAGCACACATACTGAATCACACCGCAGAGCTACGCTTATGCAGGGCGCTGCCTGTGCACATTATTCCAAAAGTTCTTTGGTGTGGGCCTTTTTTGAGACGAGTGCAGCAGATTGCACTGCTGCTATTTGCAACATATGTCTCAAGCGTATCTTGCGTGGCCAAAACATCAGCCGCTTGGGCACCACATGCCTGACCAGACATATGTTGACCTGCCATGCAGCTCGTTGGCAAGCGTACCTTAAAGACCCACACCAAAGAACCAAGCGGACCTCTCCTTGCTCCTCATCAGCTGGGATCTCCAACCCCACTATACCTTCAGTCCTCTCTGAAAGCTGCACTGATAGGAATGAAGGTGTAGAATTAGGAGTGTCACAGCCAAGTACTTGCGGGCACTCTTCTAGCAGTACACCGACGTCCGATTGTACCAGGCAAATTTCCCTGCCCCAGCTGCTGGACCGTCAAAAGAAGTTCACTCCCAGCCATCCACATGTCCAGCGGTTGAATGCTAGCTTGGCTAAATGGCTAGCACTTCAACTGCTGCCTTTTCAGTTGGTAGACTGAGTTTGTGCAATGTGCGGTTCCTCAGTGGCTGGTTCCAAAATGCCACTTTTTCTCACAGAAGGCGATTCCGGCTCTCTACCGGCATGTGGAAGGCAATGTCCATGCCTAGTTGGACAGGGCGGTCAGTGGTAAGGTGCATATTACAGCTGACTCATGGTCCAGCAGGCATAGACAGGGACGTTACCTATCTTTCGCGGCCCATTGGGTCACTCTTTTGGCAGCTGGGAAGGATGCAGGACAAGTGCAGTAGTGTTGGAGGGTGTTCCGCCACCACGCCTCCAAAATGCTACTACTGGTTGTGACACACCTCTCTCCTCCACCCCCTCCTCTTCTTCTTCCTCCAAGGCCTCTTCCTGTGCTTTGTCCTCGGAACCAGCGGTGCTCCGTAGGCTTTCAGGGGGCTACGCAAGTACGCAGGCAAAAAGATGCCATGCCGTGCTTGCGCTGGTGTGTTTGGGGGACAGAAGCCACACTGGGGCAGAGGTTCTGTCAGCTCTGCAGGGGCAGGTCAAGTGGTGGTTGACGCCACGCCAGCCTTAGCCAGGAATGGTGGTTTGCGACAATGGCACCAACCTCCTCTCGGCCCTGCTACAGGGACAACTGACCCATGTGCCCTGTGTGGCTCACGTCCTTAACCTGGTGGTGCAGCGGTTCTTGGGCAGGTACCCAAGCTTACAGGATGTCCTGAGGCAGGCCAGGAAAGTCTGTGTGCATTTCCACCGATCATATAATGCCAGTGTTCGGCTGGCTGAGCTGCAAAAGGAGTTGAACCTGCCCAAGAACCGCCTTATATGTGACATGCCCACCAAGTGGAACTCAACGTTGGCCATGCTGCATCGACTGTACATGCAGCAGAGGGCCATTAATGAGTACCTGTGCAACTATGGCACCAGGACAGGGTCAGAGGAGCTTGTTTTTTTTTTCATCAGGGATGCATGCACTGTCCTGTCACCAATTGAGGAGGTCACGAGGATGGTGAGCAGTGACAGTGCATGCAACAGTGACACTGTACCTCTTGTCTACCTGTTGGAGCATATGCTGCGTGGAATAATGGACAGGGCACTTGAGGCAGAACAGAGGCAGGAAGAGGAGGACTTCCTTGCCTCTCAAGGCCCCCTTTATCCAGACAGTGTTCCTTCTGTCCCACCCATCACACAGGAAGAGGATGAGGAGGAGGAGGAGGAGGAGGATTGTGTCAGCATGGAGGTGGAGCCTGGCACTCAACATCAGTAGCAGCAGCAGCAGCAGCAGCAGCAGTCTTTTAGGGATGATTTACAGTCCCAAGAAACCGGTGGACTTGTACGTGGCTGGGAGGAGGTGGCTGTGGATCATGTCGTCCTTAGTGACCCAGAGGACTCCAGACTGAATGCCTCAGCTAACCTACGCCGCTTGGCCTCCCTGATCCTGCAAAGCCTGCGGAAGGATCCTCGTATTCTTCGGATCAAGGAGAGGGACCATTACTGGCTGGCCACTCTCCTTGATCCACGGTACAAGGGTAAGGTTGCGGACCTTATCTTACTGTTGCAGAGGAAGCAGAGGATGAGACAGCTCCGGGAGGCCTTGCAGAAAGGTCTGTGCAACACGTTCCCAGAGACTGGGAGGTTACAAACTCCTGGTCCTGGACAGCGAGTTGCTGAGGCTTCGGTCAGTAACAGAAGGAGCGGTGGCCGTCTGACCGATGCATTCAGACAATTTTTTTGTCCGCAGCCCCAAGGTATGATCGGTTTCAGCAACCATCGCCAGCGTCTGATTTACATGGTGCAGGAATACCTAGGGGCAAGGTCAGACTTGGACACCTTTCCCACCGAAAATCCTCTGGCTTACTGGGTCTTGAGGATGGATCACTGGCCAGAGCTTGCACAGTATGCAATTGAGCTACTGGCCTGTCCTGCATCCAGCGTTCTTTCAGAACGCACATTCAGTGCTGCTGGAGGCTTTGTCACCGATCACAGGGTGCGCCTGTCCACCGAATCGGTTGATCGACTGACCTTCATAAAGATGAATCAGTCTTGGATCACCACCAGCTACCAAGCACCTGAAGCTGATGTAACCGCATAATTTATTTTGAAATGTCATATCCTTTCAAGACTGCCTATGCTGATGCTGAGTGACTGTCCTGTTATGTTGACTGACTATCCTCTTCCTCCTCAATGATCCTGCTGATAGCTTGGAAGACAATTTTTGGTTCTGGGTGCCGCCACCAGTGGCTAAGGCCCAATTTTTCAGCCCCTGTTTAACAGGGGCATGTAATTACATTTTTTATGCAATACTTTGCAGCAGGGCTCATTCCTGCACTTCAACTAGAGTATCTGGGAGAGGTTGCAGTGTCGTGGCCCCAGAACCAGTGCCCAAGGCCCAATTTTCCAGGCCCTGTTTAACAGGGGCGTGTAATTACAATTTTTGATGCTATACTTTGCAACAGGGCTCATTGCTGTGCTCGAAGTACAGTATCTGTGATCAATTGCAGTGTTGTGGCACCACCACCAGTGCCTAAGGCCCAATTTTCCAGCCCCTGTTTAACAGGGGCATGTAATTACAATTTTTGATGCAATACTTTGCAACAAGGCTCAAGGAAGAAATTCTGTGACGGAAGCGCTCGGTCAGGTAAAACTACCTTTCCTAATCGACACAGCACATTCGTCACGCTGCAATGTTCAAATGTCTTTAATGCAGCGCATTATCTTTTTCTTTACAATGCAAGAACAATGACATGTTTTAGCTGCTCCTATTCACCCGCACTTCTCACAAACTTAGTTCTTTATTACTTTTCAGGATTTCTACACTACATGTTTATTTTTACTCAGATCGTAAAAGAATCTTTGTTATATTTTTAGCATGATTTGTCTTTTTTTTTTTTTGGAATACATATTTGAAGGAGATTTTGTTATTTTTTTTTGGAGGGGGTTTGTGTGTCTCAACTTCGCAAAACCACATTATTAACATTTGTATTTGTTGCCTAAATTTACTAGGAGGTTGTTTGTTGTTGGTGCCCCTTGTTAATTATACTTTATGATTAGTGAAATGTACCTGCCTACTCACAAATAAACTGTCATTGTAGAAAAGTAAAACACAATAGGCAATGATTATTTCAAATCAAAAAGACCTTTATTTCGGTCTCAGCAACAAAACAAAGAGGAACGCAGCCATGGTGAAACTTGGTGAATTTGCAAAGCCTTGGACCCCCATGGCAACCATCATTTTTCAAGCTTAGAAAATTGGGGGCCTGAGGAGTACGTATATTAAGGGGAGTGCAATCTGGTCCTGAAGTCCAAAACATCCGGAACTGCAGCAGATGCCATCTAGGTCCCCAGGCTCAGGTACTACGAGAGGCTCCATCTTCTCTCAGACCAGACTGAATCCAGGTCGTCACTCTCTTGTCTTCCTTGTACGCTTCCTTCCACGCTGTGGCTGTGGTGCTGGTGGGGTGGCAGAAGGAGGAGGAGGAGGAGACGGAGCAAGGTGACTTTCGCAAACATGTGTGAGTGGGGTCATCTCCCCAGCCATCCCCTCATTTAGGATTTTGAGGATGACATCCTCACACATGCTGCGTTGCCCCGCCTCCATACCCGTCATTTTATTGGCAACCAAGGAGGCAAAGGCCTCCTCGTAGGTGGGTGTGGCATATAGGGAGGCTGAAGCATCTCGGATCAGCTGGAGCGCTGACTCTCCCACCTCCCCCATCCTTTTTGCCCTTCTGTAGGGAAGGCGGAGGGGAGGGACTTGGGAGACAGTCAGGCTCCTACGCCTACCCCCCTGTTGGCTGCCACTACCCACCTCTTGGCTGCCACTATTCCCTGCCTCCTCCTGACTGCCACATTCCACAGCCTCCTCCTGGCTGAGGTCTTCCTGTGTATGACAAAGGGACATAGTTTGAGTTATTTGTTCATCAAACACACACAATTTTCATCTAGTGACTGTTGCAAAATGTTTACAAATAGAAAACCATACAATTCTCAGCCCTGCAGTTTAGATTCTTGCCCCAACTGTCTACAACACTACTGTCAGTTGATATGTCAAACACGTTAGGAACTAAGCAATTGGGGATCCTGAATTAACTGAACATCATTCATTATTCACAAAAATGGTTACAAAACTACTATACCTGGAACAAGCTGGGCTCCTCCACATCTTCCAGACTGGAAGGCCCAGGTTGCTCCTCGGAAACCTCATCAGGGGTGGCGTACGCGGAAGGACGCGTGCAAGGAAGAGTCGAGAGTGACTTCCTGACATTAGCCTGGTCTTTGAGAAAATGGAGCCTGTCATAGTACCAGAGCGTGGGGGCATAGACATCATCTGCTGCAGCTCCAGATGCTTGGGACGTCCGGACCTTATTGCGTTCCCGGAAATAGGTACTCCTCAGGTTGGCAATTTTTACTCTTAACTTACGAACAGTTGCCGCGGGGAACGTTGGCTTTACAAATGCCACAAGTTTCTGCATGGCTGCGTACCTCTTTGGTCTGTTGCTATAGTCGCGGTGTTTTGCCTGCCATAATATGGGAAATTCCCTGTATTTATCTATGAAGAGGGGGAGAAAACTCGCATGGTTGAAGCCCTCCATAATCTCTGCAAGACACAACACCACACAAAACACTATAAATAATGTCAGTCCAAAGTCTCCTAATCTTCTCCATAACTAAGCCTCAAGGTCTAATCAGTCTAGGCTAGTTATGTACCAACGTCAAATTGTACCTTCGTTATAGCGATCGTCTCGTGCGTGAGCTTTCTCTCCCCTCGTCTCACAGATCGTGGCTACGACACAGGCATGTGACGTTTTATATACAGTGCGCATGCGTCAAACTCCGCCCGCCCCTGACGATCTTTCTCGTCTATTCCCCACCCCTTCTCTTTACGGCGCAGTGGGGAGAGCACATGGCGGGGACACATCAGGTGCGCCCGAAATATCCCACCAACGAGGAGGAGGACGAGGAAAGGCCGGAGGCAGAAACGTCCCGATCCCGGAGCCTGAAATTCAAGGCCTCCAATATGTCATTTGGAGAAATGTTGGAGATGGTGGACATATTAAAGAGGAGCGACTATGATGGGAAGTATGGGCCTTACCTCAACCCCAATGTCCGCAAGGCCAAGATCATGTCTAAAGTTGTGAGGAGACTGTACAATCATTTTGGGGTACAACAATCCAAGGAGCAACTGAGGAAACGCTGGTCAGACCTGAAACTGAGGGAGGCCGATCAGTACAGAAAGATCAAGCGAGTTCTTCAAAAAAGTAAGTAGTTGTGTCTTGTGTTTGATTTCTTGCTTGCATACTGCTCCATGTGTTTGGATTTTTACAAAGTTGTACATTCCAAAATGGCCACTTTCAGGTTCGTCTGTGCATTCGATCGTACTCAACCTCAATATTTCTGCCACTGTCATGTTCGTGTGTGTGTCCATTCGATCGTACTCAACCTCGATCGTTCGGCCACTTATAATACGATGTTTGTTGTTTTTTGGGGGAAAGGAAGTTTGTGCTCTCTAGAAATGTCATCAAGACTGTCCAGCCAATTTATTCAATGTAAAGGAGACGTCACCCAGTAGCTGTTTACCCATCTGGACTCTAGAGCACTAGTGCTGGGACACCTAAACCCCCTTTTTATTATGCTTTTCCACACATGTGCTCCAGTGGATACTAGAGGGGGGTCTCCATCACCCAAACGTCGACCAAAAAGCTATAAGTTTAGGACCTTTACAAAGTGACTACATTCATGTTGGTGTCATTTGTAACTGGACCCCCAAAAATATTGTCCCTCACTTTCAAGCAATGTTTGTCATTTCCTATTTCTGCCCTCAATAGATTGTGTTGCTAAATCTTCCTTTTGTACATTCTCATAGGGGAGCGAAAACTTGGGACGTCTGAGGAAACCCCAAAACCAACACCTCCCAAAAAAGGGGAAAGAGCAGAAGCAGAGGAGGAGGAGGAGGAGGAGGAAGGAGAGATCATAGAAATTGGAGAACTTGTCACCACAACAGGTGAGTGTGGGAGAACACAGCTACTGGTAAGCTAATCAATGTATGGCTGCCTCATTTCCAAGACCCTATTTTTTTTTGTTTTTGGTTTTTAGGTGACGTGGATGTTGGGGAAGAAAAATCGCACTTTACCACAGAGAGTGCCCACGTACTCATCGGGGAGATAATGGTCTGCAATAGAGATCTAGATTACATAAAGCAAAACATCAATGATGTTCAACAAAAATTGAAGAACATCATTGATGTTTTTGGAAAAATCTGAAAACGCACCAAGTAATTAACACACATTTGTGGCTGTTTCTGAACACTTAAGAACTGTGAGAAATTTGGAACATGCACACATTGTGTCCACATGTGCTAGCTCCCATCATGGTGGATGAATGACAACGTTTTTTTGGGGGTGCAACCACTTTACGAACTACTAAAGTGGTTGTGGTGAAGGTGTTGCACCCCCAAAAAACGTCCATTCATCCCCATGATGGAAAATGGCACTTTTGAAGATTCGAGGCATGTGTTTTACCATATAATGACCATTTTCAAACCCCAATTGTGTGCATGTTCTAAATTTCCACTTTCCAGGGGTGACCCCCCATGTGATGAAGGCAAGATCAAACACACTTTGAACATATAGTCATGTCTGATCTTGTCTTCACTTTATAAAGTTGAACTTTCCTAGTTCCTAGGTTCTGTTTTGCTCCATGCCTGGTTTGACAAAATGCGGAATGTTTGTAAACAATGTTGTAAATAACCAAGATGTTGTCAGTTTGGGCAAGAAGTTTGTAAACGCACTTGTGAATGTTTTGCAAGTAAACTTTTTTACTTTTCAAAATGTGTGGCTTCCTTATTTAAAAAACAAAATGCATTATGTATGTCAAATGTAAAGGATTTGGGGGGCAATGGGTGTTATTTACTAAAGGCAAGTCCAGTTTGCACTGCAAGTTTCTTTTCCAGGGCACTTTTGCACTGCACTTGTAGAGCATAGTGGATTTGACTTATGTAAATGACACCCACAGTGCTTTGTACGAAAACACGGAGCACAGCATTTTTGAGAATACACACATGTCTGACCTGGTGATGAAAAGGAGTATTTTGGGTGTCAGTTATGCACTACAAACCTTCTCTAGACCAAAGATTAGGTATCAAACACACAACATGAGAATAATCTTTTTGGGAAGAAGAGACTGTTACCTCCTTTTGCCCAGAAAGTGCATTCCCACTGTCGAAGGCAAAGGGAAAAACTTTCAAGGTCAAATAAGCTATAATACGGAAATGACAAGAAATCCTAGGTTGGTGTAAAAAAAAAATATTTAAATAAAAATGCCTCTCAAACATCGTCAGGCAGAGCAATGGCCCCCTACCCACAAAGTAGTCCATATATTGCTCGCGGACCGCGCAGGCATTTAGAGGGGGCAAGCCTGGACGTGCCACTTGAAGGGCTGTGAGGTCAGCATTTGGAGGGCCCTCCACATCTGGGTCAACGGGCACCACATAGTTCCTGTTATGTCTTTTGAGGAAGTTGTGCAATATGCAACAGGCAAGAACTATGTGGTTCAGTTTGTATTCCGCCAAGTTAATAGCCGTCAAGAACAGGCGGAAGCGGCTGGCCAGGATGCCAAAAGTGTTCTCCACAACTCTTCGGGCTCTGGACAGCCTGTAGTTGAAGACCCTCTGGTCTGGGGTGAGGGTCCTCATCGGGAAGGGCCTCATCAGATGGGGAATCAACGCAAACGCTTCATCTGCGACAAAGACGAAGGGGAGTCCTTCAGCATTCTCCTCTGGAGGAGGCAAGCACAGACTGACACTTTGGAGACGCCAGTAGAACTCTGTGTGCGCAATGGCACCACCATCCGAGATCCGGCCGTTCATCCCCACGTCCACATACATAAACTCGTATGTCGCCGACACCACCGCCAACATCACTACACTATTAAACCCCTTATAATTATAATAGTAGGGCCCCGAGTTGGGCGATGGGACGATGCGGACGTGTTTCCCATCAATTGCCCCTCCGCAGTTAGGAAAGTCCCAACGGCTGGCAAAGTGGGAGGCCACAGTCTGCCATTCCTGTGGCGTGGAAGGGAACTGTGGAGTGAAACAAGAAAAAAAAAGTAGTCACTTTGCACATAAACATTGCAAGCAGATTAGACAATCAACATCTTGGAACAAGAGCATTCATAAAAATTTGAGGCTGGAAAGTATTTGCACAGAAAAGTAGAGGCTCCCCTTCACAGATTAATCACCCCCCATCAATCCCCCCACTTCTGGTGGGCCATTGCCAATAACTCGGGTTTTGGGGGGGGGGGGTTGGACGGGTAACCCTCTGCACTTCATTGATTGCCAAATGGCTCAATAATGTGTGCTAGTTTGGCCAGACCCTCCTTACTTAATACTATTGGCAGCCCCCAGGAAAGCTAAAATAACATTTCAAACCCCCCCCCCCCCCCCAAAAAAAAAGGAAAGCACATTGTGACATTCTGAAATTACCAAGCAAGCTAATAGGAGGGAAAGAACACAAAAAAAGAGGAAATGGAAAGTATGGAGCCAGCCCCTTGCTCTACATGCTTTCATGGAATTCATCCCTAAAGATGCCCACTATAAAGAGGTGGGTATATAGTGTGTATTGACCTTGGGAAAGCCAGCAGATAGAGGATTGGTACCATCTGACAGAGCAGTTGGGGGAGGGGGTTCCTAATGAGTTTGTGCCCCCCCCACAAAAAAAACCCCAAAAAAGGGGCTCTACATGAAGTAAACCACACAGCAAACATTTGTGCATTTTTAGGGGGTGTTTGGGGGCAAACAATACTATGCAGCAGACAAAAGACATTGCTTAAGTGACTAGGCCATAGGTGTCTATTGGGGCAGAAGAGCATGCTGGTGAGGTAAGTGAAGGGAAAAATGCATGAACGAGAAAAGGGGCACAGCATATTAGAACATATTGCAATCATGGTAATTAGGGAAGGAGGTCAAAAATACAAGACATTAGCAAACAGAGCATACATAGAATGGAATAGTAAAGTAGAAATGTTACCTTAATATAGTCCTCCTGCAGGACCTGGATGATGGCAGAACAGGTCTCTGGAATAATGATTCCCAGGGCCTGGGGAGAGATACCTGAGGAGAACTTCAAATCCTGAAGACTTCTCCCTGTCGCCAAGTACCTCAACGTAGCAACAAGCCTCTGCTCCGGAGTGATGGCTTGTCTCATGCAGGTATCCTGCCGGCTGATAAAAGGGGTCAGCAAAGCCAAAAGACGGTGAAAATCGGGGTCCGTCATCCGGAGAAAGTTCCTGAAATCATCAGGATTATTCTCCCGGATCTCACGAAGCAAAGGCATGTGTGAGAACTGATCACGCTGAAGCAACCAATTCTTGGTCCACATACTCCTCGTCACTCTGTTCATGGACGGGTCTTGGCTCAAAGCTAAAAGCCCGACACCAATTCCGCGTACAGCACGAACTCGACGACGAGTACGCACGGGAAACATCGCTCACAAGCTCACAAACGGTCGGCTGGTCAGAACGGACAAACAGAAAGCACCGATAAACAGCAAGGCCTGAAAGAACGAAATGAATAGCAGAAACGAGCAGACAATAAGCAGTGCAAATCAAAGCGTCCTATATCAAGATATAGGCCGCAATGACCAACAAATGCAAACTGACTACACGCACTAATAAACAGATACGCACGACAAGCACAAACTGAAGAGCAGTAACGATCTGAGTCAGAAAACTGAGAAGCGCGAATCGTAAGTCCCCAAACTTCAACTAACTCGCGATAAACACGGGATCAGCAGAAGGAGCCCAACGGGTGCCTGACGTGGTGCTGAACTTCACTTTTCTAGTCTCGTGGAAGACGACTTACGTCACGACGTTCTTGCAGACCGGATATTCCGACAACGTTGTCTGACCGTGTGTATGCAACACCAACATCGGACAAAGTACGACGGACAGGATCCGACCGACCTGGTCCTCGGATAATCCGCGCGTGTGTATGGGGCTTTACAGTGTTGTGGCAACACCACCACCACCACCAAAGGCTCAATTTTTCAGCCCCCGTTTAACAGGGGCATGCAATTACAATTCTTGATCCAATAATTCAGAGCAGGGCCCATTCATGCACCCACCAAGAGTAACTGTGAGGGCTTACAGTGTTGTGGCACCAGCACCACCACCAAAGGCCCAATTTTTCCTACCACTGTTCAACAATGGCATGTAATTACAATTCCTGATATAATAGTTCACAGCAGGGTGTTCCAGCACCCACCAAGAGTAACTGTGAGAGCTTACAGTGTTGTGGCAACACCAACATCTAAGGGGCAAATTTCTGCAGAGTATATACAGCAGGCCCCTACTTTCAAACATCCAACTTACAAACGACTCCTACTTGAAAATGGATGGAGACAAAAGGAAGTGAGAGGAAATCTACCCCAAGGAAGGTAAATTCTCTCCTATTAGAGTTAATATGGGAAAAGGGTGTCTCCTCTCTACTGATGCTTTATCACCAATCCTTGTTTCAATAAAAAAAATAATTTTCCAAAAACATTTGTCATTGGGATGGAAAGTGAGGTGAAATGTTCTGAACAGGTGCACAGACAGCAAAACAAATGTTACAGGGGTGATAACCCTTCCCTATGTTCTCCAAAAAGCTTAAAAACTGATTTTTTTAGCTGGAGCTGCACTTAAAAATGTACCTGTTCCAAATTACAAACAGATTCTACTTAAGAACAAACCTACAGTCCCTGTCTTGTTTGCACCGCCTGTATACTGCTGTTCAGAGTATATAGGGTTTTAGGTATAGGGTTTTATTTTGGGTGCAGGGTTCCCCTTAATATCCATACAAGACTCAAAGGGGCTGGTAATGGGCTGGGGTAGGGGGGAGGTGATGAGGTAGCCATGCCATTTTCAAAGATCATGATATCAAAGATTTTCATCCATATTGCCGGGACCAGATATTACATTATAGCCGCAAGCAGTTTTAAAAGGCCTTTTTTCCTTTAGAAATGTCATTTTGTGCAGGAACAGTTCTAAACACAGGAAACACATGCCACTTTACAGGCATACTTAAGACACCACCAGGTAGGATATTTAAAGGAATATTTCACTTTTTTTTTCACTTTATGCATCATTAAAATGACTGAAAAAAACGTCAGTTTTAAAATTTATTTTTGCATTGATACTTGTCCCCTGGAGCAGGACCCGGGTCCCCAAACCATTTTTAGGACAATAACATGCATATTAGCCATTATAATTAGCACTTTAGATTTCGAACGTTCGCGTTCATTGTATTTAATAGGGTTCGCGCAAACTTTTGGTCCGTTTGCAGGTTCTGGTCTTCGTCTCATCCTTACTGCAGAACAACTGCAACACGTCTCCCCCTCAGAAGTATCCAAAATCATACTATCTCTTCCAAATGGCATATCCCCTAAGCCAGATGGAACCCTTGAACCAGTGTTTCGGTCAGTGAAGGGATCCAGGACAGTAGGTTTGAGTAGGGCTATGTGACAAAACAGGTGAATCCAGAATGATTCCGGTAGTTTAAATTCATAGGTCACACTGTTGATTTTCTTTTTCACTGGGAACAGACACACAAACTTAGGGCCCAATTTTTTGGAAGGACATGCCAGTTTTAGGTTCAGGGTAGACAGCCAAACTTGATCTCCAGGTTCTAATTTAAGCTCCCACCTTATTTTCCTGTCAAAGACATCCTTCTTATATTATTAAGTCCTTGTCATTGTTTCCTGGAGTAATTTGTTGTTAGTGCTGAAGAATTTCAGAGTCTCTTGGGTGGCTGGCACTGAGCATTCCGGAATGTTGTTTGACAAAAACAAGGGGTGAAACACGTAATTCGCAAAGAATGGAGATTGCTTTGCAAATTCGACAAGAGGTAAGAGAGGTACCCAGTTATCCTGAGAGAATGATGAAAAACAATGCAAGTATTGTTCCAGCGTTTGGTTTGTCCTTTCTGTCTGGCCATTGGTTTGAGGATGATAGGCGGAAGAGAAAGAAAGATTGATTTTCAAGGATCCACATAGTGCCCTCCAGAACTTAGAAGTGAACTGTACCCCTTGGTCCGAAATAATATTTGCAGGGATGCCATGGAGCCTCACAATCTCTTTAATTAAGATTTTTGCAGTTTCAGCAGCAGAGGGGGTACCCCTCATTGGCAGTAAGTGAGCCATCTTGGAAAGTCTATCCGCAACCACAAAGATGGTAGTGTGGTTTTCTGAGGGTGGCAGCTCAACAATAAAATCCATGGAGATCATCCCCCATGGTCTTTCTGGGACAGGTAGTGGCCTCAACAGACCCCAAGCTTTAGACTTGCTGCCCTTTTTCGGGATACAGACCTACTCCACATTTGCAGTCTTTCAGTGACTGTGGCCACCAAAACATGCACTAGAGAAGCTCAGACGTCTTGTGCACACCAAAGTGACCGGCCAACTCGTGGTCATGGCAGGAGTTAAGAACAGCAACTCGCTCCTCCTGAGGTATGAAAATCTTATCTTTGTACCACAATAGATCATCCCTTGTTTGTAGAGTGACATCAGGCGGGGGAGACACCCCTATTGAGGCTTGTTTGATCTGGGCCAGCAAATCCCCTTGGAGCAGGAGAAAGTTTCCTGAGGATAGGATAGTGTCTGGAAGTAAGGAGGCTTCGGATTCACTGAATACCCGAGAGAGAGCATCTGGCTTGGTGTTCTCCGACCCGGGCCCGTAGGTAATGTGGAATGAAAATCGAGTAAAGAAGAGTGCCCACCGGGTGGTCTCAACCTCTTTGTGGCTTTCAAATACTCGAGATTCTTGTGGTCAGTATAGACAAGAATCAGATGTGCCGCTCCCTCCAAAAGGTATCACCACTCTTCAAGTGCGGCCATAATTGCCAGTAGTTCTCGATCACCTATGTCATAATTCCTCTCAGCTTCGGATAGTTTGCGGGAAAAGAATACAACTGCGTACAAAAGAGCCTTAGGTCCCTGTCTCTGGGAGAGTACCGCCCCGACTACAATCTCCAAAGCGTCCACCTCCAGAATGTATGGTAATGCTGGATCAGGATGTTTTAAAACTGATGCAGAGGTAAACAGATTCTTCAAGGTTACAAAGGCTGCCTGGGCTTCCGAAGACCAGTGGAATCGAGTGCCCTGCTTAGTCAATTTCGTGATGGGGGAAATGATAGTGGAAAATGCTTTTATAAACTTCTGGTAAAAATTTGCCAAGCCCATAAAGCGCTGCATACCATTTTTATCAGTAGGGGCAGGCCAGTCCAGAATGGCAGAGACCTTCTGAGGGTCCATTTTGATACCCTCCACAGAAATAATCAGTCCCAGGAACGAAATGCTCTGTTGTTCGAACACACACTTCTCAGGTTTTGCATACAGGCCATGGCATCGATGTCATGTTAGTACCTTCCTAAAGTGGAAGTAAACCCCCCTATCGTTTTCAGCCAAGGAAGCTGCCATCTTTGCCTCTGTTTAATCTTCAACTGCCACAGTGCTGCACATGTGATCCGTTATGACACCAGCCATTGGATGTTTTGACTGTTTGGTTGAGAGCACAGCCAATATGCAGTTAGCATTCCCGGCATGCCTTTTTTTTGAAACCGTTAAATCGATGGGTTTACTTCCGCTTTAACATGTTCACGGTGCTCAATCAGGGAGGGGGAGAAGATCAGGATATAATTCAAGTATACAATGACAAACAAGTCAAGATAGTCTCTGAAAATATCATTCACAAAATGTTGGACTGTGGCAGGGGCGTTGCAGAGCCCAAAGGGCATAACTAAATATTCAAAATGCCCAAAATGTCTTCAATTCATCCCCACTCCGGATGCGGACTAAATTGTAAGCCCCACGGAGGTCCAGTTTGGTGAATATTGCTGCAGTTCCCAGTCTTTCGAATAATTGAGGTACCAAAAGGAAGGGGGTACCTATTTTTGATTGTGATTTTATTAAGATCCCGATAAACTACGCAGGGGCGTAGAGAGTGGTCCTTTTTCTCCAGAATGAAAATTCCTGCTTCTGCTAGGGAGGTAGAAGGCCAGATGAACCCCTTTTCCAGGTTGTCGTCTTTCTTGCTGAAGACATCCAGGAAACTGTGGTAAACTTCGGGAACGGCTTGACGGATCTCAGCATCTGCTTCCATGCATAACAGGGGAGAAGGGACATCAGCGGTCTCCAGCAAGCAATGTTGAAGACAATAAGGGGAGAGGAAGCTGATCTTCCTGGAAGTCCAATCAATTTGTCCTCAAGGCATGTCTAGAATGATGGGGAACAATGGAGATTCAATGATATTTAGGCACAGTAATTCTTGGTGATTACTGGCAATGATTGTTCATAGTGGTACAGTTTCTCGTATGACTGGCCTTACTGGCCTTTAGGGATGAGCCGAACACCCCCCCGTTTGGCTCGCACCAGAACCTGCGAACAGACCTAAAGTCCGTGCGAGCTTTAGAACCCTATTAGTTATAATGGATGCGAACGTTCGAAATCAAAAGTGCTAATTTTAAAGGCTAATATGCATGTTATTGTCATAAAAAGTGTTTGGGGACCTGGGTCCTGCCCCAGGGGACATGTATCAATGCAATTTTTTTTTTTAAAAAGGCAGTTTTTTCAGGAGCAGTGATTTTAATAATGCTTAAATTGAAACAATAAAAGTGTAATATTCCTTTAAATTTCATACCTGGGGGGTGTCTATAGTATGCATGTGAAGGGGCGCATGTTTCCTGTGCTTAGAACTATCCCTGCAAAAAGTGTCATTTTTGCAGGAAAGAAAGCTATTTAAAATGACTCACGGCTAATGTGAATTGCCGGATCCCGTAACACATAGAACAGTCATTCATTGAAAGTCATTGATAAAAAAAGTCATTGATAAAATAAGTCATTGATAAAATAAGTCATTGATAAAAAATAAAAATAAAAAAAAAAAGCGTGGGGGTCCCCCCAAATTCAATAACCAGGCCCTTGAGGTCTGGGATGGATTTTAAGAGGAACCCCAGCCCAAAAAAATGGCGTGGGGTCCCCCTCAAAATCCATACCAAACCCTTATCCGAGCACGCAACCTGGCAGGCCGCAGGAAAAGAGAGGGGACCTCCCGCCTGAACTGTACCAGGCCACATGCCCTCAACATTGGGAGGATGCTTTGGGGATCTGAGACCCCCAAAGCACCTTGTCCCCAGGTTGATGAGGACAAGGGCCTCTTCCCCACAACCCTGGCCGGTGGTTGTGGGGGTCTGTGGGCGGGGGGCTTATCGGAATCTGGAAGCCCCCTTTAAAAAGGGGACCCCCAGATCCCGCCCCCCCCTGTGTAAAATGGTAAGGGGAACAAAAGTACCCCTACCATTTCACCAAAAAAGTGTCAAAAATTGTAAAAATGACAGGAGACGGTCTTTGACAATTCCTTTATTAAAATCTTCTTTCTTCTTTCTTCATCCTTCGGTTTTTTCATCTTCTCCTTCCGTCTTCTTCCATCTTCTTCTTCCATCTTCTTCTTCCTCCGATCCGCTTCTTCTTGCGCTGGTCTTCTCGTCCTTCTCGTCCGGCATCTTCTTCCATGGCGTCGGCATTGGTGTCTGTGTCTCTTCTTGGGCCACTCCTCGCAATGGGAGGCTCCCGCTGTGTGAGGCTTTGCTGCATCTGACAGGTCTTTTATAACGGAGGGCACCTGGTGACCCCGCCTCCCTCTGACGTCATGGAGAAAGCCATAGGGAATTCCCCATGATGTCCCCGTGCGTCAGAGGGGGCGGGGTCACCAGGTGCCCTCCGTTATAAAAGACCTGTCAGACGCAGCAAAGCCGGACGAGAAGGACGAGAAGACCAGCGCAAGAAGAAGTGGATCGGAGGAAGAAGATGATGGAAGAATAAGATGGAAGAAGATGCCGGAAGGAGAAGATGAAGAAACCGAAGGATGAAGAAAGGAAGACCAGAAGAAAGAAGAAAGAAGATTTTAATAAAGGAATTGTCAAAGACCGTCTCATGTCAGTTTTACAATTTTTGACACTTTTTTGGTGAAATGGTAGGGGTACTTTTGTACCCCCTTACCATTTCACACAGGGGGGGGGGGGGGGGATCTGGGGGTTCCCTTGTTAAAGGGGGCTTCCAGATTCCGATAAGCCCCCCGCTCGCAGACCCCCACAACCACCTGCCAGGGTTGTGGGGACGAGGCCCTTGTCCTCATCAACATGGGGACAAGGTGCTTTGGGGGTCTCAGACCCCAAAGCATCCTCCCAATGTTGAGGGCATGTGGCCTGGTACGGTTCAGGAGGGAGGGGGGGCGCTCTCGTCCCCCCCTCTTTTCCTGCGGCCTGCCAGGTTGCGTGCTCGGATAAGGGTCTGGTATGGATTTTGAGGGGGACCCTACGCCATTTTTTTTTTTTTTTTTTTGGCTGGGGTCCCCCTTAATATCCTTTCCAGGCCTGAAGGGCCTGGCTATTGAATTTGGACCCCCACGCTTTTTTTTTTTTTTTTTTAGCAATGAATGACAGTTCTCTGTGTTACGGGAGCCATCAATTCATTAGCCGCAAGTGCTTTTAAATAGCTTTTTTCCTGCAAAAATTACACTTTTTGCAGGGACAGTTCTAAGCACAGGAAACATCCCCCCCTTCACAGGCAACCTATAGACACCCCCCAGATGTAATACCACAATGCTGTACTAACAGCACGCACACACAAATCCCCAGAAATACAGCACATATTCTCAGCAGTCAGCAGCACACTGACACGCTGACACTAAAACACAATATGCAAGGCCGCCGTGGGGCGTGTACTAAAGCCCCTAAGCTATAATTGGCTACAGGCATCCTGCTGTAGCCAATTATGGCTCTCCTCGCTGCCGGCGCTGTGATTGGCCAAGCATGCGGGGGTCACAGTGCATGCTTGGCCAATCATCAGCCAGCATTGCACTGCGACTGGCGCAATGCATTACAATGCTTGCATCACACGAATTTGATGCGAGCGGCCCAAATAGTTCTGGGCTCGCCGAACGGGCGAAAGCCCGATGTTCGATTCGAACATGGGTTCGAATCGAACACCGGGCCCATCCCTACTGGCCTTACTAGACTTAAGAGCTGATCCATCGGCCAGGTGTACAGAAAGTCTTTTTGCTCTAGGCCGCAGGGGGATGTGATGTCTGGTGGCAAAGGATAAGTCCATGCAAGCGCTGCAGGCTCCAGAGTCAATGATAGCGGTGACCTGGGTATTCCCTCCTGGGAGCTGCAAAAAAATGGAAACAGCCAGGTGAGAAGCATTATTAAGCAATGCAGGTGTAAGAGCAGGGGAGATAGTGAAGCACTTACGGAGCTTAGCGGGGCAAGTCCTCGCATAGTGTCCGCAATAAAGACAAAGATTACTGGCCTGCCGGCGTTGCCGTTCTTCAGGAGTAAGAGAAGGGTGCAGTAAGCCTAACTGCATTGGCTCAGAGGTATCAGGAGTAGAGGACACTTGAGCTGAGGAGGCAGACTGGGGGGAACTAGGTACATGAGGAAGCATCCAGACTGGATGGGAAGGACCGGCAGAACGTTCAGATCTTCGTTCCTTTAGTCATATATCAATTTGAATAGACAGGTTAATGAGGGCATCTAAAGTCTCTGGGATGCCCACTCAGGCTAGTTCGTCCTTTAGTGATTCAGAAAGACAGATGTGGAACTGGTAACATAGGGCGGCATCATTCCAGTTTGTGTCGGAACTCCAACGCCTGAACTCAGATACGTATTCTTCCGCTGGTCTGCGGCCTTGCTGTAGGGTATGCAGGGCCGCTTCCATGGTGGCCGCTAGTTGCGGGTCTTCGTAAAGCTGAGACATAGCTTGGAAGAAGGTGCTCAAATTATTAAAAGAGGCATCCTTCTGCTCCAAGAGGCGATGGGCCCAAGACTAAGGTTCCCCAGCAGCAGGGAGATGATGAAGCCCACTTTGGTGGATTCAAGAGAAAAAGTCCTTAGCTGCAGGGCAAAGAAAAGTTTGCAGGCATTACGGAATGCTATGAATTTACTACGATTCCCAGAGAATCTTTCAGGTGTGGGGACCTTGGGTTCAGGCGGCAACATCAACACTGAAGGTGCAGCAGAAGTCCCGGGTGAGGGTGGTGCAGATGCGGACAGAATCTGAACATGTTCCTCCAGCCGGTTATAGCCTTCTTGTAGGCTCTTTACAGCCTGAGTAAGTCCAGCAATGTGACAACAAAGTTCATCCATGGGAAAAGCTCCCTGCGTGAACTCAGACATGGCTGTCTGGTATTGTCACATACCTGGTGGTTGAGCCCAGTATACAGGGAGTGGCTTCTCGTATACCTCTGGCTCGAGAACCCCTGGTAGAGAAGACAGGGGCTCAGGAGTGCAAAGGGGCACAAGTGCCTAACAGGTTAGCAGTTTCAGGGGCTGATCCGGACTTCTAATGTGCTGTGAGAAGACCAGTTGCAGACTGGAGCAGGGACCTGGTAGGAAACAGGAACAACTGGAAGCTGGAGGCAGCACGTAGCAGGGAGGGGTATTGTAGTCCAGGAGAAGCCAGCTGGTAACTGAGGACTTCGGACAGCAAGGAGGTGTTTGTAGTTCAGGAGGATCAGCCAGGAGGACCAGACCGATAGCTGCAGACAGCAAACATCCAGGAGGTGTCCTGTAGTCCAGAACACAAGCAGGTGCAGGCAAGCCAGGTCATACACTGGTGGGCAGATGCGGTACAGAAGCAGTAGACAGAGCATAGTGGTGAAGCAGGCCGGGTCGGTAACAGGCGGGCAGCGAAGGACCAAGGAGAAGGCAGAAGAGACTACAAGCCGGGATCAGAGACTGGCAGCAAGCAGGAAAGGTCAAGGACAAGCCAGGTAACAGGAGTCAGGTGAGTAGAATAACAGGCAGCAAGGGGTCTCAGGAAACGCTGTAGACCAGACCGCAAGATAGCATGATGACAGTCTCCTTTAAATAGTGTTTCTTGGCGCCAAGTACTGTCACATGGCTCGTACGCATGCCGCCGTTCGCCTAACACGCATGCGCATTCACCGCATGGTTCTTTCAGTGGGAACTCTGTGCACACATCTTCTTTTGTCATCCAGATTGCTAAAACGTCTTCCTTGACAGGTAGGTTGGCACCTTTCAAAATTACCACACTACCCTTGATCCCATAGGATTTCAGGGCCATGCCTATTGCAGTTGCAAATCACTACCTGACATCTCTATCAAGTCTCCTTCGCAAATTTATCTGGAAAGGGAAGAAAGCTAAATGCTTATATTCTTGTCTCATTAGGCGCAGGACCCTAGGTGGTGTGGGTTTACCGTACTAAGGGACTACTACTGGGTGGTACAACTAGGCCAAATAAAACACTGGTTTGTTACAGAGGAAGCTCCACTGTGGGTAGAAATTGAGATAGCCCAATCGCCCAATAGAGACCTATGCCTGCTCCTCTTAGGCAACTTGTGGAAGCCTTGGGGTTTGGGCCTTCTGCCCTTATCCACACAAGCATCACTACTAGCTTGGAGACACCTAAACAAACACCATGCAATATGTGACATATTCTCTAAAGTGTCACTCCCTATAAGGATTCTGGAATCCATGATACCTTTGCTAGATACTAGACATCTGATGCAATGTGGCATATCTCAAATTAGGGACATTTTTGCACAAAGTAACCTTAAAACCATGGTGGAGCTGGAGGAGGAATTTAATCTGCCCAGACAGGCAATGTTCACAGGTGTACGCATACTTCACTTTCTCACTAAACACCCCCCTCCTGTGCTTGCCACTCATCCAAAAGCATTGTGCTTCTATACTTATATTGATAAACAAATGAAAGGCATTTCCTTGTTTTATAATATTTTGCAAGACAAAGACGTCTTCTGTAAAACTAGTACAATAACCACATGGGAAATGGACTTTAAATCCATATTCACCCCTAGTCAATGGTGTGCTGCCTTTAATTCTATCACCAAGGTGATGCATTTTGTTTCCCACTGGAGAATGGCACCGAAAATCACTAACAGATGGTAAAATACCCCATTTATGTTTCTTCCTTTAGTTTCCTACTTAACCACAATTGCGCCCTTTATGCTGGCACAGTTGTGTTCATGTGGGAAACTTACTAGGATAAAGGAAGAAATGGCTGCACATCGATTGAAATCCAAAATGTGATTTATTGATCACCAAGATGACATCAAAGGACACCAACACACAGGTCTTGAAGACGTGTTTTAACCGCTTCAGCACCGGGCCATTTTACACCCTTCCTTACCAGAGCACTTTTTGCGATTCGGCACTGCGTCGCTTTAACTAACAATTGCGCGGTCGTGCGGCGTTACATCCAAACAAAATTGACGTCCTTTTTTCCCACAAATAGAGCTTTCTTTTGGTGGTATTTGATCACCTCTGCGGTTTTTATTTTTTGCGCTATAAACAAAAGAAGAGCGACAATTTTGAAAAAAAACACAATCTTTTTTACTTTTTGCTATAACAAATATCCCATTTTTTTTAAAAAAAAAAACTATTTTTTTACTCAGTTTAGGCTGATACGTATTCTTCTACATATTTTTGGTAAAAAAATCGCAATAAGCGTATATTGATTGGTTTGCGCAGTTATAGCGTCTACAAAATAGGGGATAGATTTATTGCATTTTTTTTTTTTTTTTTACTAGTAATGGCGGCGATCTGCAATTTTTTTTTTGTGACTGCGACATTGCGGCGGACACTTTGGACACTTTTGACACATTTTTGGGACCATTCACATTTACACAGCGATCGTTGCTATAAAATTGCATTGATTACTGTGTAAATGTGACTGGCAGGGAATGGGTTAACACTAGGGGGCGCTGCAGGGGTTAATGTGTTCCCTATAGGAGTGATTCTAACTGTGGGGGGAGGGGACTCACAAGGGGAGGAGACCGATCGGTGTTCCTCAGTACTGGGATCACATGATCGGTCTCCTCGCCACTGACAGGACGTGGAGCTGTGTGTTTACACACACAGCTCCATGGTCCTGCACGGTCCCGTTGTTTTAACGGGCAATCGCGGGTGCCCGGCGGACATCGCGGCCGCCGGACACTCGCACTGGGTCCCGAGCGGGGCCGCGGGTGCGTGCGCGCCCCCTAGGCGGCCGGGAATGGGAGGATGTCATATGACGCCCACCCAGGATGGGAGATCCACCTTGTGGACGTCATATGACTATGGGCGGGTATTGAAGCGGTTAAACAGTACAGTTGTGCTTAATCATTACTAACTACACACCCTCTGGGAATGCCCTACCTTAACCAGCTTTTAGAGACGAATATTCAAACTTATATTAATATGCACAGGGATAATATCTCCCCCCTGCCCTGCACTGGCTTTACTTAACATTGGAATAGACAGATACCCTCATACGTATCGCCCAGTTATCACTCACATACTTCTTTCTGCACGATCCATAATTCTCAAGCAATGGAAATCACCTCCAGCACCTAACCTTTCTGAAGAAATAATTATAATTAATCAGAACTACATGTACGAGAGATTGATGGCCATTAATTCATTGTCCTATGATGTCTTTGGTAAATTCTGGAGTATATGGACAGACAGACATAATTTGCAAAACAACAATGTTGGTGAACTGTTGTAAGTTGATAGTTGACATCAAATATTTATTGAATGATTGTACTTTGAAAATTGCACTGCACTACCCCTTTTTCTTTAGTATGCTTGTGGTATCTTTGTACCTTTGTTATTAACAACAATAAAAATGTATTGAAATAGAAAAAAAAAAGGGACACAACCTTGCAACAATAAATGCTGCAAACTGTGCTTCCACATAAATGTATTAAATGTATAAAACACAAAGGTGCCTTCAGTATTACAGGATCATACAGCTTGGCCTCCAGTAATGGGATGTACTTCATTCAATGCAGCAAGTGCAAGCATGGATCATACATTGGTGAGACAGGACAAAAGTTACAAAAAAAGAACAAATCTTTATAGACACAATATAAAAACATAAAGAAGAGGATTACTATGTACCTGTGGGATATAAATTCCCACAACCAGACTATTCTATGGAAGACATGGACATTTTGGTTCCTAAAGAGACTTTTTTAAAAATACTCAGGAAATGAAAACCTTTGAATGGTGAATAATAATTCAGTATGAGAAAAAGGTAATGGTCTGAATGTGGAGCTTTCTCCAGGTTCTCTGCACTGTGATTTATCTTCCTCTGGGTCTGGTGTCACTCTTCCTTGATGAATTTTCTGCCCAGCTACCTTATTTTCTTTGAAATGCCCAATATCATTCTTGTTGACTTTACCATCCCTAATAATGTTCATACCCCAGCTACCTTCCAACTCATCAACCCGACCTCTGCCTTTGGACTAACGCAATAGACACACATTTCTGCACTCCGTGCAACTTCCCAAACACCAATTTACCTCTCTGTGGCCATAATCTTATCAGTTTCTTACTCTCCGTATCTTTACTTCCCTGTCCCTCCTACCAGTAAACCTGCAGAAATCTTCACCACTTCATCCCTTCTCTTATCTACTCTGCAACAGACCACCTTTATAACCCAAATAGGACTTATCAATCCAGAGAGTGCTGAACGTCGGTCCTCTATAGCCAGACTACCCTGGAACATTTCACCCAACATGGATGAGAACTCCTGAGTACTCAATAGGAATGAGCCGAACACCCCCCTGTTCGGTTTGCACCAGAACCTGCAAACAGACCTAAAGCTCGTGTGAACTTTAGAACCCTATTAAAGTCTATGGGACTCGAATAATTCAAAATCAAAAGTGCTTATTTTAAAGGCTTATATGCAAGTTATTGTCATAAAAAGTGTTTGGGGACCTGGGTCCTGCCCCAGGGGACATGTATCAATGCAAATTTTTTTTTAAAAAAAACGGCAGTTTTTTCAGGAGCAGTGATTTTAATAATGCTTAAAGTGAAACAATAAAAGTGTAATATTCCTTTAAATTTCGTACCTAGGGGGTGTGTATAGTATGCCTGTGAAGGGGCGCATGTTTCCCGTGCTTAGAACTGTCCCTGCACAAAGTGTCATTTTTTGCAGGAAAAAAAGCTATTTAAAATCACTCGTGGCTAATGAATTGTCGGCTCCCGTAATACAGAGAACAGTCATTCTTTGAAAGTTATTGATAAAAAAAAAAGTCATTGATAAAAAAAAAAAAAAGCGTGGGGGGTCCCCCCAAATTCAATTACCAGGCCCTTCAGGTCTGCTATGGATATTAAGAGGAACCCCGCTTCAAATAAAAAAAAAAAATGACGTGGGGGTCCCCCTAAATATCCATACCAGACCCTTCAGGTCTGGGATGGATTTTAAGGGGAACCCCAGCCAAGAAAAATGGCGTAGGGTCCCCCTCAAAATCCATACCAGACCCTTATCCGAGCACGCAACCTGGCAGGCCACAGGAAAAGAGAGCGCCCCCCCTCCTGAACCGTACCAGGCCACATGCCCTCAACATTGGGAGGGTGCTTTGGGGGTCTGTGACCCCCCAAAGCACCTTGTCCCCATGTTGATGAGGACAAGGGCCTCATCCCCACAACCCTGGCCATTGGTTGTGGGGGTCTGCGGGCGGGGGGCTTATCGGAATCTAGAAGCCCCCTTTTAACAAGGGGACACCCAGATCCCGCCCCCCCTGTGTGAAATGGTAAGGGGGTACAAAAGTACCCCTACCATTTCACCAAAAAAGTGACAAAAATGGTAAAAATGACTATGGCTTTCCCCATGACGTCAGAGGGGGCGGGGACGGCGACCCCGCCCCACTCTGACACACAGGGAAAGCCATAGGGAAGTCCCCATGACATCCCCATGTGTCAGAGGGGGGCAGGGTCACCAGGTGGCCCCGCCCTCCGTTATATAAGAACTGTCAGACGGAGCGAAGCCTCACACAGCGGGAGCCTCCCATTGCGCGGAGCGGCCCGACACAGAATAACAGACGCCGACGCTGTGGAAGAAGATGCCGGACGAGAAGGACGAGAAGACCAGAGCAAGAAGAAGCGGATCGGAGGAAGAAGTAGATGGAAGAAGATGGAAGAAGAAGATGAGATGAAGAAACCGAAGGATGAAGAAAGGAAGACCAGAAGAAAGAAGATGAAAGAAGATTTTAATAAAGGAATTGTCAAAGACCGTCTCCTGTACTTTTTACCATTTTTGTCACTTTTTTTGGTGAAATGGTAGGGGTACAAAAGTACCCCCTTACCATTTCACACAGGGAGCGGGATCTGGGGGTCCCCTTGTTAAAAGCACCCTCCCAATGTTGAGGGCATGTGGCCTGGTATGGTTCAGGAGGGGGGCGCTCTCTTCCCCCCCTCTTTTCCTGCGGCCTGCCATGTTGCGTGCTAGTATAAGGGTCTGGTATGTATTTTGAGGGGGACCCCACACCATTTTTTTTGGCTGGGGTTCCCCTTAAAATCCATCCCAGACCTGAAGGGTCTGGTATGGGTATTTAGGGGGACCCCTACGTAATTTTTTTTTATTTGAAGCAGGGTTCCTTTTGATATCCATAGCAGACCTGAAGGGCCTGGTAATTGAATTTGGGGGGACCCCCCACGCTTTTTTTTTATTATTTTTTTTTTTATCAATGACTTTTTTTTAATCAATGACTTTCAATGAATGACTGTTCTCTGTATTACGGGAGCCGACAATTCATTATCCGCGAGTGATTTTAAATAGCTTTTTTTCCTGCAAAAATGACACTTTGTGCAGGGACAGTTCTAAGCACGGGAAACATGCGCCCCTTCACAGGCATACTATAGACACCCCCCAGGTACGAAAGTTAAAGGAATATTACACTTATATTGTTTCACTTTAAGCATTATTAAAATCACTGCTCCTGAGAAAAAAAAAAATTTGCATTGATACATGTCCCCTGGGGCAGGACCCAGGTCCCCAAACACTTTTTTTGTGACAATAACTTGCATATAGGCTTTTAAAATTAGCACTTGAGATTTCTCCCATAGACTTTTACAGGGTGCTCACGGCTTTTCGAATTTGCTGCGAACACCCCAAATTGTTCGCTGTTCGCTGAACAGGTGAACAGGCAATGTTCAAGTTAAACATGAGTTCGACTCGAACTCGAAGCTCATCCCTAGTAGGGATGGGCCCGGTGCTCGATGCGAACCCATGTTCGCATCGAGCACCGGGTGTTCGCTCGCTCGGCGAGCCCAGAACTATTTTGGCCGCTCGCATCACGTTCGTGTGATGCGAGCGGCCCCGCAATGCATTGCGGCCGGCGCGGCCGGCGCAGTGCATTGCTGGCTGATGATTGGCCAAGCATGCACTGTGACCCCGCATGCTTGGCCAATCACAGCGCCGGAAACTCGAAGAGCCATAATTGGCTACAGGCAGGACGCCTGTAGCCAATTACAGCTCAGGGGCTTTAGTACACGCCCCCTCTTATAAAAGGCCGGCGGCGCCGGTCACATGCTGTTCCGGCGTAGAGAGAGCAGGATCATTCTGTGTCACTCTGCTAGATTTAGTTAGAGAGATTTAGTTAGAGAGATTTAGTTAGAGAGATTTAATTAGAAAGATTGATTTAGAAAGATTCATTGTAGTAGTGTGGGCTTGTAGTGTGTTCGTGGCAGGCAGGCACTGGCAGCAAACAGAGCTCCTATATTTTGTTCCCAGAAGCACCTATAGGACTTGAAGTGTGTTAGTCCCATCACACAGACCTATATTTTCTTCCCAGAAGCACCTATAGGACTTGAAGTGTGTTAGTCCCATCACACAGAGATCATATATTTTGTTCCCAGAAGCACCTATAGGACTTGAAGTGTGTTAGTCCCATCACACAGACCTATATTTTCTTCCCAGAAGCACCTATAGGACTTGAAGTGTGTTAGTCCCATCACACAGAGATCATATATTTTGTTCCCAGAAGCACCTATAGGACTTGAAGTGTGTTAGTCCCATCACACAGACCTATATTTTCTTCCCAGAAGCACCTATAGGACTTGAAGTGTGTTAGTCCCATCACACAGAGATCCTATATTTTGTTCCCAGAAGCACCTATAGGACTTGAAGTGTGTTAGTCCCATCATCACACAGACCTATATTTTCTTCCCAGAAGCACCTATAGGACTTGAAGTGTGTTAGTCCCATCACACAGAGCTATATTTTCTTCCCAGAAGCACCTATAGGACTTGAAGTGTGTTAGTCCCATCACACAGAGATCATATATTTTGTTCCCAGAAGCACCTATAGGACTTGAAGTGTGTTAGTCCCATCACACAGACCTATATTTTCTTCCCAGAAGCACCTATAGGACTTGAAGTGTGTTAGTCCCATCACACAGAGATCATATATTTTGTTCCCAGAAGCACCTATAGGACTTGAAGTGTGTTAGTCCCATCACACAGACCTATATTTTCTTCCCAGAAGCACCTATAGGACTTGAAGTGTGTTAGTCCCATCACACAGAGATCATATATTTTGTTCCCAGAAGCACCTATAGGACTTGAAGTGTGTTAGTCCCATCACACAGACCTATATTTTCTTCCCAGAAGCACCTATAGGACTTGAAGTGTGTTAGTCCCATCACACAGAGATCATATATTTTGTTCCCAGAAGCACCTATAGGACTTGACGTGTGTTAGTCCCATCACACAGACCTATATTTTCTTCCCAGAAGCACCTATAGGACTTGAAGTGTGTTAGTCCCATCACACAGAGATCCTATATTTTGTTCCCAGAAGCACCTATAGGACTTGAAGTGTGTTAGTCCCATCACACAGACCTATATTTTCTTCCCAGAAGCACCTATAGGACTTGAAGTGTGTTAGTCCCATCACACAGACCTATATTTTCTTCCCAGAAGCACCTATATGACTTGAAGTGTGTTAGTCCCATCACACAGAGATCATATATTTTGTTCCCAGAAGCACCTATAGGACTTGAAGTGTGTTAGTCCCATCACACAGACCTATATTTTCTTCCCAGAAGCACCTATAGGACTTGAAGTGTGTTAGTCCCATCACACAGAGATCATATATTTTGTTCCCAGAAGCACCTATAGGACTTGAAGTGTGTTAGTCCCATCACACAGACCTATATTTTCTTCCCAGAAGCACCTATAGGACTTGAAGTGTGTTAGTCCCATCACACAGAGATCCTATATTTTGTTCCCAGAAGCACCTATAGGACTTGAAGTGTGTTAGTCCCATCACACAGACCTATATTTTCTTCCCAGAAGCACCTATAGGACTTGAAGTGTGTTAGTCCCATCACACAGACCTATATTTTCTTCCCAGAAGCACCTATAGGACTTGAAGTGTGTTAGTCCCATCACACAGAGATCATATATTTTGTTCCCAGAAGCACCTATAGGACTTGAAGTGTGTTAGTCCCATCACACAGACCTATATTTTCTTCCCAGAAGCACCTATAGGACTTGAAGTGTGTTAGTCCCATCACACAGAGATCATATATTTTGTTCCCAGAAGCACCTATAGGACTTGAAGTGTGTTAGTCCCATCACACAGACAGATATTTTCTTCCCAGAAGCACCTATAGGACTTGAAGTGTGTTAGTCCCATCACACAGAGATCATATATTTTGTTCCCAGAAGCACCTATAGGACTTGAAGTGTGTTAGTCCCATCACACAGACCTATATTTTCTTCCCAGAAGCACCTATAGGACTTGAAGTGTGTTAGTCCCATCACACAGAGATCTTATATTTTGTTCCCAGAAGCACCTATCGGACTTGAAGTGTGTTAGTCCCATCACACAGACCTATATTTTCTTCCCAGAAGCACCTATAGGACTTGAAGTGTGTTAGTCCCATCACACAGAGATCATATATTTTGTTCCCAGAAGCACCTATAGGACTTGAAGTGTGTTAGTCCCATCACACAGACCTATATTTTCTTCCCAGAAGCACCTATAGGACTTGAAGTGTGTTAGTCCCATCACACAGAGATCATATATTTTGTTCCCAGAAGCACCTATAGGACTTGGAGTGTGTTAGTCCCATCACACAGACCTATATTTTCTTCCCAGAAGCACCTATAGGACTTGAAGTGTGTTAGTCCCATCACACAGAGATCTTATATTTTGTTCCCAGAAGCACCTATAGGACTTGAAGTGTGTTAGTCCCATCACACAGACCTATATTTTCTTCCCAGAAGCACCTATAGGACTTGAAGTGTGTTAGTCCCATCACACAGAGATCATATATTTTGTTCCCAGAAGCACCTATAGGACTTGAAGTGTGTTAGTCCCATCACACAGACCTATATTTTCTTCCCAGAAGCACCTATAGGACTTGAAGTGTGTTAGTCCCATCACACAGAGATCATATATTTTTGTTCCCAGAAGCACCTATAGGACTTGAAGTGTGTTAGTCCCATCACACAGACCTATATTTTCTTCCCAGAAGCACCTATAGGACTTGAAGTGTGTTAGTCCCATCACACAGAGATCTTATATTTTGTTCCCAGAAGCACCTATAGGACTTGAAGTGTGTTAGTCCCATCACACAGACCTATATTTTCTTCCCAGAAGCACCTATAGGACTTGAAGTGTGTTAGTCCCATCACACAGAGATCATATATTTTGTTCCCAGAAGCACCTATAGGACTTGAAGTGTGTTAGTCCCATCACACAGACCTATATTTTCTTCCCAGAAGCACCTATAGGACTTGAAGTGTGTTAGTCCCATCACACAGAGATCATATATTTTGTTCCCAGAAGCACCTATAGGACTTGAAGTGTGTTAGTCCCATCACACAGAGATCCTCTATTTTCTTTGCAGAAGCACCCATAGGACTTCTAGTGTGTTAGTGGCATCACACAGAGCTCCTATATTTTCTTCTCAGCAGCACCCACAGGACTTCTAGTGTGTTAGTGGCATCACACAGAGCTCCTATATTTTCTTTGCAGAAGCACCCATAGGACTTCTAGTGTGTTAGTGGCATCACACAGAGCTCCTATATATTCTTCTCAGCAGCACCCACAGGACTACCGACTACAATGGCTGGAAGACCGCCAAGGGGAGGCAGAGCGTTCAGAGCCAAGAACACAGGGCAGGCAGGCTCTGTTTCTAGTGGACGTGGCCGTGGCCGTGGTCGTGCATCGTCATCAGCACGTGGCCATGGGACACGCGCGTCTTTGTTTTCGGCAGCTGGACATGTGGAGCCGCATCATGCTGAAGGCTTGGTAGAATGGATGACCAAGCCCTCCTCATCCTCCTCATCCTCTCTCTCACCCAGGCTCAGGGTACTGGCAGAGCAGCTGCCAACGCGTACTCAATGGCATCATCAGCCACCCCTTCCCTAGACCCACCATGTCCTCCTGAGGAGTCCCCCGAACTCTTTGAGCACAGTGTTGGGTACATGCTCCAGGAGGATGCCCAACGATTCGAAGGCTCGGATGATGATACCCAGCTTGAGGAATCTGGCAGTACTGTTCCACCAGCTGCAGCTTACTGCCAGGTTTGCTCTAGTGGTGAAGAGGGAGGGGATGATGAGGTCACTGACTCCACGTGGGTGCCTGAAGGGAGAGAGGATGAGGAGGAGGACGAGGAGGAGGAGGATGCGGCGTCACATGTCCAACGAGCCAGGATGCCCCCTGGAGGCCAGGTAGAGGCCAGCACAGCAACTGTACAACACCGCAGAGCTCCGCCTGTGCAGGGCGCTGCCTCTGCACGTTATCAGAAAAGTTCTTTGGTGTGGGCCTTTTTTGAGACGAGTGCATCAGATCGCACCACTGCTATTTGCAATATTTGTCTCAAGCGTATCTCGCGTGGCCAAAACATCAGCCGCTTGGGCACCACAAGCATGACCAGACATATGTCGACCTGCCATGCAGCTCGTTGGCAGGCACACATAAAAGACCCACACCAAAGAACTAAGCGGACCTCTCCTTACTCCTCATCAGCTGGGATCTCCATCCCCACTACACCTTCAGTGCTCTCTGAAAGCTGCTCTGAGAGGACTGAAGGTGTAGAATTAGGTGTGTCACAACCAAGTACTTGCAGTACACCGACGTCCGATTGCAGCAGGCAAATTTCCCTGCCCCAGCTGCTGGACCGTAGAAAGAAGTACACTCCCAGCCATCCACATGCCCAGCGGTTGAATGCTAGCTTGGCTAAATTGCTAGCACTTCAACTGCTGCCTTTTCAGTTGGTAGACTCGGCCCCCTTCCGTGAGTTTGTTCAATGTGCGGTTCCTCAGTGGCAGGTTCCCAAACGCCACTTTTTCTCACGGAAGGCGATTCCGTCTCTCTACCGGCATGTGGAAGGCAATGTCCATGCCTCGCTGGACAGGGCGGTCAGCGGTAAGGTGCATATTACCGCTGACTCATGGTCCAGCAGGCATGGACAGGGACGGTACCTTTCTTTCACGGCCCATTGGGTCACTCTATTGGCAGCTGGGAGGGATGCAGGACAAGGTGCAGTAGTGTTGGAGGTTGTTCCGCCACCACGCCTCCAAAACGCTACTACTGCTACTGGTTGTGACACACCTCTCTCCTCCACCCCCTCCTCTTCTTCTTCCTCCAGTGCTCTGTCCTTGGAACCAGCGGTGCTCCGTAGGCGTACAAGGGGCTACGCAAGTACGCAGGCAAAAAGATGCCATGCCGTGCTTGCGCTGGTGTGTTTGGGGGACAGGAGCCACACTGGGCCAGAGGTTCTGGCAGCTCTGCAGGGGCAGGCCGAGAGGTGGTTGACGCCACGTCAGCTTAAGCCAGGAATGGTCGTTTCTGACAATGGCACCAACCTCCTCTCCGCCCTGCGACAGGGGCAGCTCACCCATGTGCCCTGCATGGCCCACGTCCTCAACCTGGTGGTGCAGCGGTTCTTGGGCAGGTTCCCAGGCTTACAGGATGTCCTGAGGCAGGCCAGGGAAGTCTGTGTGCATTTCCGCCGATCTTATAATGCCAGTGCTCGGCTGACTGAGCTGCAAAAGGAGCTGAACCTGCCCAAGAACCGCCTAATATGTGACATGCCCACCAGGTGGAACTCAACGTTGGCCATGCTGCAGCGACTGCACACGCAGCAGAGGGCCATCAATGAGTACCTTTGCGACTACGGCACCAGGACAGGGTCAGGGGAGCTTGGTTTTTTTTCCCCACGTCAGTGGAGCATGATCAGGGATGCATGCACTGTCCTCTCACCATTTGAGGAGGCCACGAGGATGGTGAGCAGTGACAGTGCATGCATCAGTGACACTGTCCCTCTTGTCCACCTGTTGGAGCATACGCTGCGTGGGATAATGGACAGGGCACTTGAGGCAGAACAGAGGCAGGAAGAGGAGGACTTCCTTGCCTCTCAAGGCCCCCTTTATCCGGACAGTGTTCCTTCTGTCCCACCCATCACACAGGAAGAGGATGAGGAGGAGGAGGAGGAGGAGGAGGAGGATTGTGTGAGCATGGAGGTGGAGCCTGGCACTCAGCATCAGCAGCAGCAGTCTTTTAGGGATGATGTACAGTCCCAACAAACCAGTGGACTTGTACGTGGCTGGGAGGAGGTGGCTGGCGATCATGTCATCCTCAGTGACCCAGAAGACTCCGGACCGAATGCCTCAGCTAACCTACGCTGCATGGCCTCCCTGATCCTGCAAAGCCTGCGGAAGGATCCTCGTGTTCTTCGGATCAAGGAGAGGGACCATTACTGGCTGGCCACTCTCCTTGATCCGCGGTACAAGGGTAAGGTTGCGGACCTTATCTTGCCGTCGCAGAGGGAGCAGAGGATGAGACATCTCAGGGAGGCCTTGCAGAAAGGTCTGTGCAACGCGTTCCCAGAAACTGGGAGGTTACAAACTCCTGGTCCTGGGCGACGAGTTGCTGAGGCTTCGGTCAGTAGCAGAAGGAGCGGTGGGGAAGGTGGACGTCTGACCGATGCGTTCAGACAATTTTTTAGTCCGCAGCCCCAAGGTATGATCGGTTCCAGCAACCATCGCCAGCGTCTGATATACATGGTGCAGGAATACCTTGGGGCAAGGTCAGACTTGGACACCTTTCCCACCGAAAATCCTCTGGCTTACTGGGTCCTGAGGATGGATCACTGGCCAGAGCTTGCACAGTATGCAATTGAGCTACTGGCCTGTCCTGCCTCCAGCGTTCTTTCCGAACGCACATTCAGTGCTGCTGGAGGATTTGTCACCGATCATAGGGTGCGCCTGTCCACCGCCGCGGTTGATCGACTGACCTTCATCAAAATGAATCAGTCTTGGATCACCACCAGCTACCAGGCACCTGAAGCGGATATAACCGAATAATTTTTAATATCACATCCCTTCAAGACTGCCTATGCTGATGCTGAGTGATTGTCCTCTTATGTTCACTGACTATCCTCTTCCTCCTACTCAATGATCCATGCCACCACACCAGTGCCTAAGGCACAATTTTTCAGCCCCTGTTTAACAGGGGCGTGTACATACAATTTTTATAAAAAAAATGCTTTGCAACACGTGTGACTGCTGTGCTCCAAGTACAGTATCTGTGAGGGGTTGCAGTGTTGTGGCACCAGCACCAGTGCCTAAGGCACAATTTTTCAGCCCCTGTTTAACAGGGGCGTGTACATACAATTTTATAAAAAAATGCTTCGCAACACGTGTGACTGCTGTGCTCCAAGTACAGTATCTGTGAGGGGTTGCAGTGTTGTGGCACCAGCACCAGTGCCTAAGGCACAATTTTTCAGCCCCTGTTTAACAGGGGCGTGTACATACAATTTTTATAAAAAAATGCTTCGCAACACGTGTGGCTGCTGTGCTCCAAGTACAGTATCTGTGAGGGGTTGCAGTGTTGTGGCACCAGCACCAGTGCCTAAGGCACAATTTTTCAGCCCCTGTTTAACAGGGGCGTGTACATACAATTTTTATAAAAAAATGCTTCGCAACACGTGTGACTGCTGTGCTCCAAGTACAGTATCTGTGAGGGGTTGCAGTGTTGTGGCACCAGCACCAGTGCCTAAGGCACAATTTTTCAGCCCCTGTTTAACAGGGGCGTGTACATACAATTTTTATAAAAAAAAAGCTTCGCAACACGTGTGACTGCTGTGCTCCAAGTACAGTATCTGTGAGGGGTTGCAGTGTTGTGGCACCAGCACCAGTGCCTAAGGCACAATTTTTCAGCCCCTGTTTAACAGGGGCGTGTACTTACAATTTTTTAAAAAAATGCTTCGCAACACGTGTGACTGCTGTGCTCCAAGTACAGTATCTGTGAGGGGTTGCAGTGTTGTGGCACCAGCACCAGTGCCTAAGGCACAATTTTTCAGCCCCTGTTTAACAGGGGCGGGTAATTACAAATCTTGATCTAATAGTTCACAGCAGGGCCCATTCCTGCGCCCACCAAGAGTAACTATGAGGGCCTACAGTCTTGTGGCAACACCGTCCACCACCACCGCCAAAGGCCCAATTTTTCTGCCCTGTTCATCAGGTGCTTGCAATTACAAATCTTGATCTAATAACTCACAGCAGGGCCCATTCCTGCGCCCACCAAGAGTAACTGTGAGAGCTTACAGTCTTGTGGCAACACCGTCCACCACCACCGCCAAAGGCCCAATTTTTCTGCCCTGTTCATCAGGTGCTTGCAATTACAAATCTTGATCTAATAACTCACAGCAGGGCCCATTCCTGCGCCCACCAAGAGTAACTGTGAGAGCTTACAGTCTTGTGGCAACACCGTCCACCACCACCGCCAAAGGCCCAATTTTTCTGCCCTGTTCATCAGGTGCTTGCAATTACAAATCTTGATCTAATAACTCACAGCAGGGCCCATTCCTGCGCCCACCAAGAGTAACTGTGAGAGCTTACAGTCTTGTGGCAACACCGTCCACCACCACCGCCAAAGGCCCAATTTTTCTGCCCTGTTCATCAGGTGCTTGCAATTACAAATCTTGATCTAATAACTCACAGCAGGGCCCATTCCTGCGCCCACCAAGAGTAACTGTGAGAGCTTACAGTCTTGTGGCAACACCGTCCACCACCACCGCCAAAGGCCCAATTTTTCTGCCCTGTTCATCAGGTGCTTGCAATTACAAATCTTGATCTAATAACTCACAGCAGGGCCCATTCCTGCGCCCACCAAGAGTAACTGTGAGAGCTTACAGTCTTGTGGCAACACCGTCCACCACCACCGCCAAAGGCCCAATTTTTCTGCCCTGTTCATCAGGTGCTTGCAATTACAAATCTTGATCTAATAACTCACAGCAGGGCCCATTCCTGCGCCCACCAAGAGTAACTGTGAGAGCTTACAGTCTTGTGGCAACACCGTCCACCACCACCGCCAAAGGCCCAATTTTTCTGCCCTGTTCATCAGGTGCTTGCAATTACAAATCTTGATCTAATAACTCACAGCAGGGCCCATTCCTGCGCCCACCAAGAGTAACTGTGAGAGCTTACAGTCTTGTGGCAACACCGTCCACCACCACCGCCAAAGGCCCAATTTTTCTGCCCTGTTCATCAGGTGCATGCAATTACAAATCTTGATCTAATAACTCACAGCAGGGCCCATTCCTGCGCCCACCAAGAGTAACTGTGAGAGCTTACAGTCTTGTGGCAACACCGTCCACCACCACCGCCAAAGGCCCAATTTTTCTGGCCTGTTCATCAGGTGCATGCAATTACAAATCTTGATCTATTAACTCACAGCAGGGCCCATTCCTGTGCCCACCAGTCTTGTGGCTACACCAACATCTAATAGGGCAAATTTCTGCAGAGTATATACGCCAGGCCCCTACTTTCAAACATCCAACTTACAAACGACTCCTACTTGCAAATGGAAAGAGAAAACAGGAAGTGAGAGGAAATCTACCCCTAGGAAGGGAAATTCTATCCTGTTAGATTTAATTTGGGAAAAAGGTATCTCCTCTCTACTGATACTTTATCACCAATCCTTGTTTCAATTAAAACCCCACTTTTCCAAAAACATTTGTCATTGGGACGGAAAGTGAGGTGACATGTTCTGAACAGATGTGCAAAGACAGCAAATGTTACAGGGGTGATAACCCCTCCCTATGTTCTCCAAAAAGCTTAAAAATTGATTTTTTTGGGATGGAGCTACACTTCATAATGTACCTGTTCAGATTCTACTTAAGAACAAACCTAAAGCCGCAAGTGTTTTTAAATGGCTTCTTTTTTTCCTTTACAAATGTCATTTTGTGCAAGGACAGTTCTAAACACGGGAAACACATGCCACTTCACAGGCATACTTTAGACACCCCCCAGGTACCATATTTAAAGGAAAATTTCACTTTTTTTTTTTTTCACTTTATGCATCATTAAAATGACTGCTCCCGAAAAAACGTTAGTTTTTAAAAGTTCTTTTTGCATTGATATATGTCCCCTGGGGCAGGACCCGGGTCCCCAAACCTGTTTTATGACATTAACATGCATATTGGCCGTTGTAATTAGCACTTTTGATTTCGAACGTTCGCATCCATTATAACGTATAGGGTTCGAAAATTCGCGCAAACTTTCGGTCCGTTCGAAGGTTCTGGTGCGAACCGAACCCGGGGGTGTTCGGCTCATCCCTAATCCTTAGTACTCAACAATATCTTCAAACTGTCCCTCTTAAAGGGACCACAACTCAAATACTGGGGGAATATACCTGACATCCAGGACACATTCCTGGTGTCCTATACACCCCGCATCTCTAATACCAGCAAACCCATATAAATCTTTACCACTTTAGCCCTTCTCTCATCTACTCTACAACCAAATTCCTTTTATTACCAAAGCTTAAACCTACCCTGCCCCAACCTTGCCAATTCTGTCTACAACAGCTCACTCAGTCCTGTCCAAGAACAGGCTGGGAGGAGGGGGTTAGAATTTGTCTGGAGATGGGCTTTAGGGTCAAAACTAGTATGTTTCTTGTATAAGTTCTGGATTAGCTTCCCCAGTGTAACTCACCTTGTCTCCTTTCCATGATATTAGCTCTGGTTCTAGTGTAAGTTGCTGACCCTCTGAAAGGGACCCATCAAAGTGGCCCACATGCATCCAATCAGTGGTATTCCTATCATTAATTCTTGTAATCCAATTTACAATGTCCAGTGGGCTGGGCAGTTCTCCTTTATCATTAAAAATCATGACCTTGCCATTCGGATCCTTGTACTGGACTTCTTTTACATAGCGGGACAGCTTAAAAAATGACAGAAATGATTATAAGTAACAAGTATACTGTATAGAACGTTCAAAAAATTATTTTTGACTACAGATTGTTAATCTAGTTATATCTCATTTAGAGAATGTCATCGGGATGAGAGGACCTGTTTGCTGAGCACTTATAATCAGATACATTTTATTGGCACTATTTATAAACAATTTGCTGCACAGCCAGGCACACCACATCTTCACAGCACACTTAAGTCTGAAGAACAGTCCAGTGCTTTGTTTTTATGTTTTATTGTTTTATTATTTTTCTTTTTTTTAATAAACTTGGATAAAGGTATTATTGGATGCACACTTGATCAATAGACATGTGCGCTGACAAAAAATGTATTTGTTTCCATTTCATTCGTTCTGTTGCTTTCTTCAGAAATTCGGAAATTCTAAACATTTCTAAAATACGGAAATTTGAAAATTGGGAAATCTGAAATTTTGTGTTTGAAATTTGAATTTTCGAACTTCGGAATTTTTGGATTTCCAAATTTCCAAATTTCAAGTTTACACACACAAATCCCCATTTTTTCTCTGTCAGGAGCGATCACAGGTGCCCAGCATAACCTTTCAGCCGACAGGCATGCGCATAGGCTCCTCAGGGATGTGGCGGGCGCACGTGCACTGCTGGTGGCGCATGCGTGCCCTCTATACTCCTTAAAGCAGTTGTCGTACACCTACAGAGATTCACACAGCAGTGCCATTGTGCTGCCGTCAATTGACGGCTGTCGGTTGGCAACTGGTTAACCTGCATTGGAAAATAAAAAGGGGTCAATCAGCGCAAAAAGAACAAGAACAATCCCTAACTTAAAAGCAGCTAAGCACTCAAGATCAATGTATCAAATCCTAGTCAAAATTCACAAATGTACAGAGCAGCGCTATGTTAAAAACATAGATAAACATAAATCATGCATGTAAAAATTAATAGTCCAAATGAATAAATATTAGTCCATAATAAGATAAAAGGTGAACCTCTGTAAAAACAGATAGGTCAAACAAGCTTTCCCATGTTTTAAAGCTATACAGAGCTATACAGAGAGCACTATGCTATTTTTATTACTTTCACATGGTGCAACGATTTTATCCAGTCCCCATTGATTGTGAGATCTGGCTGATGATTTGGAGTGGTGTGATTGGATTACGTTTGGATCCCTACAGAGGCATCAACTATCCATTACACCCTTTATGGGAAAGCTTGTTTGACCTATCTGTTTTTACAGAGGTCCACGTAGTTTGGTGAGCGGCCTGTATTGTTTGTGGCGGAGGCACTGATAAAGATGGACACAGCTGAGAGGTTTTTATAAGCACACCAGGCACAGCGGAGGAGATCTTTTTTTTTTTTTTCAAAATGTTTTTATTGGGAAAAAACAATATAAAGACATATGTACAGAGTATTGTCAGTCATTTTTGAGGAGATCTTTAATTTGGCCCATCCATTCTATTTTTCTGCTCCATTTTCACCTTTTAACCTACAATGGCCTTATCAATATATTCCCCTGTGCCTGGCCTAAATGATATGTTTGAATGTTATATTTGATGTCAAATGTTCTCCTTATAATAATATTCTCCAGAATAATATGTGTTATACACACTTTGACCCTTTTCCTTACTTTTTTTATTCTTTCCCTCCACATCTCCCCCTTTTTCCTTTACTCTAAAAATGTGCTGGTACATACTTAGGATATGCTGTGCCATTGATATTTATGATCTTCAGTATTACCTTGCATTAATGTTTCTTATTTTCCCAGATAAGACTGTTATTCTTTGCTGCCATGGATCCATACGACATAGGAGTATTTTCCTACTTTTAAAATATGTCTGATAAAAGTGTAGCCCTAAATACCAAAGGGCTAAATAGCCCTTTTAAATGATCATTTCTTTGGAAAGAGGCGATTTCTTCCAAGTGCAACATCTTATGTGCACAAGAGACACACTTCGCTATCTCCACAGCACCCAAATGCCAACAACTTAATTTTCCCCACATCTTTTTTGCTCATAAAAACAGGAAGTGACGAAACGCGTAAGGGCATGGCCTACACGTCGCTCGACCGGAAGTTTCGTTTGCGTTCCACCGCCGCTAACCACCGCCCGGAAGTGACGCGGGTGTCAGCAGAGACACACACGCTGATCCAGGGGAAGTGATACTGCTGCTGTGGCCAAGTGGAGGACTGCTTTGATTTCATTCCCCACACGCATGTTACTTCTTATATGCTGTTCCAAAAGAATTTTTAATGTACGCTTATTTCTTAAAGGGGATTGTACAGGGATGTGTACTTTTAATGCTTTGCAATAAAATGGGATTACACTATGTATGCTATTCTTTCCATTTTTTATGATAAATGACATTGCGAGCTTTTGCACCCCTGAACCCTTGCTGGTATACTGAAACCCTGGTGGTATCCAATCTGAGGAAGTGACCTGGCCGGTTTTGATTTGTGGATGTGTGACGTGCCCAGTACAGTGTTTTCCATGGTGATGACCTATACCTTAAGGCCTGTTTAATTTTTCATTCTGGTGAGTTTAACCCCCTGAGGGGAGCATGCCTCACGTGGTGAAGTTGTCTAAGGGGACTATAACGGTGCTTGGATAGACACCTGAAACACTACAATCACAAGAAAAGTCACTATTTTTTTGAACTGTGCATGGGTCTCTCAGATACATCTAAGGACTACCTATCGATACATTATTCTTCTTTGTATACAGGTCCACGGACCTCTCACGGAAAGATTTCATTATCTTTAGCACTGTTTTAGTATTTCATTTTACAGATACTACTGTTTGATTTTATACTATCACCTTTATACACTTCATATATATGCAGAAGTTCACATCAATGAGTAAATGGGTGTTTCCACAGCTTCCTATTGGCACCCTTTCCTGCTTGTATACACTGATATTGGGGTCATAGACAACTTCTCAATCGTTGCGTATCCTCCACCTAGCCACCCTAGTGTACTCAGGTAGCCATAGCAACCAAGGTGGGGAGAAAAGAGAAAAGAAATGCCTCCAATGGTGTAGTAGGTACAGTAGGTGACTGCAATATTGTGTCAATCTTGTCGCTTTTATCGGCGAGATTGACACCTTGTGAGCCCCATCGCGGGAGCCAGCGCCGAGCTGGCTCGCTCATCGGGAAAGGAAAAAATTGTTTTTTTTTCCTTTCCCAATGAGCGACAAGCATTGCTGACATTGAGGCCGGGTTCACACTGGTGCGTGGATCCGACTTGGATCCCTGCCAATACCAGGCACTGTGTTTGGTATGAATAATGAGTGGGAAAAAACGGCATGAGTACCCCTCCAAGAGCATACCAGACCCTTAGGTCTGGTATGGATTTTAAAGGGAACCCCCTATGCCGAAAAAACAGCATGGGGGTCCCCCCAAAATCCATACCAGACCCTTATCCGAGCATGCAGCCCGGCTAGTCAGGAAAGGGGGTGGGGAAGAGCGAGCGGCACCCTCCCTCCTGAACCGTACCAGGCCACATGCCCTCAACATGGGGGGTGGGTGCTTTGGGGAAGGGGACGCCCCCCCCCCCCACCCCAACGCACCTTGTCCCCATGTTGATGAGGACAAGGGCCTTTTCCAGACAACCCTGGCTGTTGGTTGTCAGAGTCTGCGGGTGGGGGGGCGGGTACATCGTACCCCTACCCATTCACCTGGAAAAAAAGTGTCAATAAAAAAAAAACACTAGACAGGTTCTTAAAGTAATTTATTAGGCAGCCCCGGGGGTCTCTTCCAACTTCGGGGGTCTCTTCAGAGTCCTTTGCGCTCTCCGGCCTCTTGTCCCACTCTCCGGTTCTCCTCCCGCTCTCCGGCCTCTTCTACCGGTCTCTGGTTCTTCTGCCGGGCTCCTCCGATATCTTCTTCCAGCTCTTTTACTAGCGTTGGCTCGGTCTTCTCTATCCTTCTTCCTTCTTCTCTTCTTCCGACGTTGACACGATGCTCTCTCCCACTGTAATACCGCGTGCTAGGTGTGCAACGACTTATATAGGCACGGGGCGTGGGCCCCGGGTGATGTCACCCGGTGACTCCACCCCTTATGACGTCACAGTCTCGCTCGTCCCCACCCCCTTTCCTGACCAGCCATGCTGCGTGCTTGGATAATGGTCTGGTATGGATTTTGGGGGGACCCTTATGCCGTTTTTTCAGCGTAGGGCGCTCCCCTTAAAATCCATACCAGACCTAAGGGGTTGGAATGCTCTCGGAGGGAACCCATGCCTTTTTTTTTTATTTAAAATTTAGCGTGGAGTTCCCCCTCATGATTCATACCAAACACAGTGCCTGGTATTGGCGGAGATCCAAGTCGGATCCACGCACCAGTGTGAACCCGGCCTCAATGTCAGCAATGCTTGTCGCTCATTGGGAAAGGAAAAAAAATATTTTACCTTTCCCGATGAGCGAACCAGCTTGGCGCTGGCTCCTGCGACGGGGCTCGCAAGGTGTCAATCTGGTCGCTTTTATCGGCGAGATTGACACAATATCGTTGTCACCTACTGTACCTACTACACCATTGGAGGCATTTCTTTTCTCTTTCCCCCCACCTTGGTTGCTATGGCTACCGGAGTACACTGGGGCGGCTATGTGGAGGATATGCAATGATTGAGAAGTTGTCTATGACCCCAATATCAGTGTATACAAGCAGGAAAGGGTGCCAATAGGAAGCTGTGGAAACACCCATTCACTCATTGATGTGAACTTCTACATATATATGAGGAGAGAGTTCTGTGAGACTATTTTTGTAACAGGCCATCCGTGGAGTTCTTTGGGGACTGCTACAGTCATCATTTGTCCTTTGCATACTTCATTTATTTTTTGATCCATTTTTTGAACATTTATTTTTTTGGCACTTATTTGAAGTTTGTTGCTTTTTTCGGGACACTGTTTGAACATTTATTTTTCTTGGAGGACATCACTTATTTGCAGATCCATTGTGATCTCCTTTACATATTTATGTATTTATTTATTCACTAGGTGTTAGTGTTATCTGCTTCCTTTTAGGATATTGATTATGTATTGTTGCATTCATTTTGCACTTCACTTATCTATGTGGAGATATTATTGTTTATACTCACCAGTTCCAATCGGGGACTTTCACTGAATGATTTGAGTGTATTTATATGACCGCGCAAGATCACTTTATTGATACATTTCTTGGTTTGGTGTACTGTGAACACTTTTAGGTTTTTCTGCTGTTTTTATTATCCTATTTTTTAGGCACATGTCATTATCTACCATCAGTAGTGCGAGGGACACTTTTACACTTTTAATAGCATGCAATGCCAAAGTGTAGAAATCAAGGCCAACAGACCATAAGCATGCATTAAACAGGGCATCTACTCAGGAGATAAGACTTCAATTCTACAACTTTATAAAACTCTGGTTTGGCCACATCTGGAGTATGCCATCGAGTTCTAGTTCAAAGCTAATAAGGGGGCTGGAGGATCTCAGTTATGAATAATGACTACAAACCTTAAATCTATTCTCCCTGGAGAAGCATTTATGAGGAGATATGATTACAATATGCCCATTTTTATCTGCTTCAGCCCCGGAAGATTTTACCCCCTTCCTGACCAGAGCACGTTTTGCGATTCAGCACTGTGCCGCTTTAACTGACAATTGAGCGGTTGTGCGGCGTTGCATATAAACAAAATTGAGGTTCTTTTTTTCCCACCAATAGAGCTTTCTTTTGGTGGTATTTGATCGCCCCTGCGGTTTTAAATTTATGCGCTATAAACAAAAAAAGAGTGACAATTTTGAAAAAAAGCGATATTTTTTACATTTTGCTATAATAAATATCCCCCAAAAATATATTACATTTTTTTTCCACTGATATGTATTCCTCTACATATTTTTGGTAAAAAAATTGCAATAAGCGTATATTGATTGGTTTGTGCAAAAGTTATAGCGTGTACAAAATAGGGAATTGTTTTATGACATTTTTATTATTATTATTATTTTTTTTTTTGCTAGTAATGGTGGTGATCTGCAATTTTATAGCGGACACGTCGGACAATTCTGACACATTTTTGGGACCATTGGCATTTATACAGCGATCAGTGCCATAAAAATGCATTGATTAGAGGGTAATCAAGGGGTTAATTGTGTTCCATAATGTATGTTCTAACTGAAGGGGGGAGTGGACTGTGTAGGGGAGATGACAGATCGCTGTTCATACTTTGATCCCTGCCCCCCGAGCGACATAACATGACGACAATTCATGCAGCTGAGTCATGTTGCGCAGTATAACTGCGGCGGCTGCTCGGCAAGCGGTTAAATGGTAATTCCAACATAGAGGGTAAACTATTACTAAACAGTGTTAGAGAAGCGGTTTAACCTTAAACTCCGTAAGGGGTTCTTTACTGTTAGATTGTTAAGAATGTGGAACTCCTTTCTATTTAATATATAACTAGAGTCAGACAACTCTGATGTGGAAGCATCTGAACAGCCAGAGAACTAGCATTCTCCAAGGAGAGTTCAGCAATAGCAGCCTCCATTAGGGAGACCAGTGAATGTCTGTTTGTTGATCTCCCCTATCTATTTGTAACCCAGAAGTGATCGGTAAAATGTCACTTCAGGGTCCTGCTGCCACTGGGAAGAAGCTAATGGGGCGTGATCTGCACTCCATTCATTTATTGGAGGGCAGGGAAGACATCAGGGGTCTCATTAAAGGGAACCTGTCCCCAAAAAAGTATCACATAGGAGACTCATGTCCTCATGTGATAAAAAATAACGTGTAAGAAAATTAAGTTAAATCCAAGCACTTTAACCCCTCAAAATACCTAAATATGAACCCCCACACCCACATACACACATATACAAGACTAAAAACACAGATGAGAGGGGCGCCTGCACACTAAAGCTTACATTTTTCTGCACGTTATCAACACACATGCTGGAGTGAGAACAATAATTTTATACCTGTTATCAGTTATCTGGTGTGAATGGATCCTGGTTGCAATGTCAGGCTCCTGCAGACAAGTCATTCAGCTTCTGCCCATACTTCTGTACAGGATTCTTGTTAGAAAGCTGGAGGACTTGTGAATGGACAATGAGTGCACTGATCAGCACAATCACAGTCCATTGATACTACAATTCTGTCTGTCATGATGGAGTTTATTCATTCTCAGATTCTTGTGAATGAATGCCATCACTGTGTGGGCGGAGCTGATTTTAAATGTGACTGCGGTTTTGGGGGAGAGGAACCCCCTACCCACTGGCACTGGGGGGGGGGGGGGTGAGGGAACATGTGCTGGAACATTTTACACCCTAAATACTGATGTGCCATGTAACATGTTCCAAAAGGTAAACTTAGCCTTAAAAGCATTACCTATGGAAAAGTGAAGGTAGTAAAGTTTGTCACCATTTCAGAGATGCCGGTCATTTTAAGACTTGACATACTGACTATCTATTTATTCAATGCATCCTCATCTTTAATATTTTACCAAATAATTGGGTAATATTTTACATTTGTATGCCCTAAAATTAACTTTGTATCTTTTACTGAAAACAAAGATTACATTTGGTAAACCATTGCACTAATATCATGTGACAGAACAAGATGATACAGCAAGCATTGTTTCTCCATGGTCTCTGCTTTCAGAAAATATACTGTATACTGTTTAGGGTTTTATATAATCTTCAAGCCTAATTTTTTTTTTTTTTAACACGGGTGCAAAAATAAAAAAACAGCTCCAGAAGTGAAAGGGTTAAACACCTCTACAATAAACATGAACCTAAACTGGGTTAATTTTTGTCTGGGCACATTGTGTTCCAGTACTGAACTGACCGAGTATAAAAAGATACGAGTAAACTTTCATTGGACGCTCTCACCTTATACTTTAGTGTGTGTGGATTTATTTCAGATTTTTTGTTATTTATTTTAAAAGAGAAATCCATGTCATGTAATGCTTGAGCCAAAATGTAGACGGCAATAAACACTCTATAGGATGTTTTCTCATCAGGATAATATAAACCAAGTGGACGTGTCTCCAAACTGCAGTCCCTAAGAGGATATCCAGTTGTGAGTGGAATAAGGACATTTTTCATTTGGTTTTTTGAAAAGCAACTACATTCAGTTATGAGAATATCCTCCAGCAATGGGTCATTTGGGCGGCTGGATGGATAAATACTTTCCAAATATTCCAGCAATCCATTTGTGGAGAGAAGGGGGTATGTAAACACCAAGCTGCAGTTACTGATAATACAAAACATTCCACTCAATGACCAAGAATCTGGTAGAATAAATGTTTTCTCTGTGTGATAAGGGACATTATACAAAAACTTGTAATAAGTCCGACTAACTGAGCCACAAATAATAAGAACTTCCGTAGTTGAGGTCCGCAGCTCTGGAGGAATTTTATTATAATTCTTTACAGACACCAGAATCTTGAATTCAATACAAATTCCATGATTAGATAAATGTTTGCTGAGTTGTCGGATCTCCCTCTCTCCGTATTCATCATCAGATGTAAGGATCCCGACCCAGTTCCACTTCAACCTTTCCAGTAACTTTGCTATGGCCACATATTGCATCTCATCATCCGGAACTGTGCGGAAAAACTTTGGATACATCTTTCTATCACTCAGTAAAGTATCTCTGGCTCCATAACTAATCTAGAAGGAAATAAAACAGTCTGTATAAATATGTATAAATAAAAGAGAAAAAAAACAGTCTGTATAAATATGTATAGAGGAAGAAGATTTGGACGGATGCACACCCATACAATGCAAATCAAAGATTATTTATTGAAAAAATTATCAATAAAAACAGGCACAATAAGCATATTCTTAAACACACAAACGGCCTTCATTAAACACTCAGCACTGTGGTGCCTTGAAGTACCTCTTATTGCTGGATGCAACCGCAATCTTATGCAGGTAAATAAAAAAAAAAATGTTTTATGATATAAAAGCAGCCACTTAAAAGATCATAGAATATATACACATGAATAAAAACTATCCTTAGACAAGTCTCTAGATATTTTTATTCAAAACCGCTCACTACCACACACAGTGTAAGTGTGGCTGAAGCTCATAAAGTCCCATAAGAGAAATAAAGCGTGATACTGGGTGATGAGATGGACAGTCAGTAGGTGAAGATCCGTCATTATCCGTAAACCGTGCACCAAACACCAGAGTCCGCACCTCATGAGTCACTCTCACTCTTAAGCCCCATACACACGGTCGGACAATCCGCGGACCAGGTCCGTCGGATCATGTCCGTCGTACTTTGTCCGATGTTGGTTTTGCGTACACACGGTCGGACAAAGTTGTCGGAAAATCCGATCATTCTGAACGTGGTGACGTTTGTTGCCTACGACGGGACAACGTAGAGGCTAGTAGCCAATATCTTTGGTCTTGTAATGTGATCTGAGCATGCGTAGCACTTTGTCCGGTCGGACAACCGTACACACGATCGGATTTGGTGTGATCGGACCGGGTTGACGGCAAATCTTTCCAGCAGGAGATAAGACTTTGTCCGTCGGACAAACCGACGAACACTGTCCGATGGTGCATACACACGGTCTGATTTTTCAACAACATTGTCCGATCGGACAGAATCCATGAAAAAGTCAGACCGTGTGTATGGGGCTTAAGGGTAAACACTCACCAGACTGCTAAAACTTGGAAGCCTTAAAAAAGCTCAAGGGCATCCACCTGTTCAGGATTCCATCCGTTCAATTCATCACATATGGGTGGTTGATCACAAGAGAAAGAGAAACACTCCATATAGCGTGATCTCATTTCAACTAGTTTATCGTTATTGTTAGAACAACCCCTCTAATGATTACACTTACAAGATACAATATTTAAAACAACAAAGTAATATAAATCAATCTGTCACTGTTCAGGAGGAGGCGCCATCCTCTATCTCGTGCATCCACCGTTCAGACAGACTCGGGCTAATCCTCTCCACTCGTGACACGCTATCCTGGGGCGTGACCTAGCGGCATCTGGAGAATAGTGTCATGAGTGGAGAGGATTAGCTGACCACATCCCTGCCTGCTCCCTGGACCAATGCTTTCCTGTGGACCACTGCACTACTAAAACCACAGGTAATGTTTTGTTTACCCTTTGCTCAGCAGAATGTCTTTTGGGGTGTAATTCTTGGTATGTACACGCTATGTGTTAGAAAGATGAAGGGCCTTAATTGATAGGTTGGGGATGTGGCTGGGAACTGACCATGATAGCTGCAGTCTGCTCCAGGCAACAGCGTCTCTCCAGGGTATACACAGCAGCGGTGATCACCAGCGACTGCAGTGACACACATCGCAAGAGCTCTGGGACACTCAGCGGGATGTCAAAGAGGAAGAAGAAGTGCCTCGCTCCCCGTAATCTGACTGAGTTTTACCCGGCGCCGGCCAGCCCGCCTCTCCAAGATGGCGAGGCATGACGACTACATCAGGTATACAGACACAGGGGATGAGAGACGGAATACGGATGACTCCTCTACCAGGCAGCAACTCCTCTTCCCCTGCTGTCAGCCCAGCTAAAACTAAATCCAGGCTGTCACAAAACACAGATCAAGACAGTGAGGTGAGTCCCTCTCTAATTTCCATTCCTGTCAGTGCTAATCTCCATAACTCGATTGCATCTTTCCCCACATCAAACCAACCAGTCTTGGACACAACTTTGAGAGACGTGTTACTATCCCTGATGTTGTCAAAATAATGTACCACTTCACATCTGAACTGTCTTCTGTGGGGGAAAAATTCACATAATCTGTGAAGCTTTATGATCTCCCTGATGAAGACTTGTGCTTTCTCAGGAGCTTAAATTTAATTGAAATAAAATGTGCCATCTTGGACAGCCGATCTACCACCACAAAGATGGTGGTATGACCCTCTGCTGGAGGAAGTTCCACAATAAAGTCTATTGTGACCATTTTCCAAAGCCTCTCTGGAACAGGTAATGGTTTCACCAACCCCCAAGCCTTGAATTTACTATTCTTGCTTCGAATGCAGGTGGTGCAGGATTCCATATATCTTTTGCGATCCCTTGCTACTTGAGGCCTCCAGAACGTGAGTTGTACAAGCTCAGAAGTTTTGGATATACCAAAATGTCTGGCTAACACATGATCATGGCAAAGCTCTATTATGGCAACCCGTAGACCCTCTGGTATGAAGATTGTATTCTTGTACCGAAACAGACCATCTTTTACCTGTAAATCTGTTCCTGGGGAAAGCAATCCAAGCAGAAGCTTATTTGATCAGAGAAAGCATATCTTCTGGTACTAGAAGAACATTTCCTGAGGACAAGAAGGTATCCGGGGATGTGGTTACTTCAGCATCACTGACCATATGGGACAATGCGTTTGGTTTGGTGTTTTTTGAGCTGGGGTGGTAGGGGAGATGGAAGGAAAATCTGGAAAAGGATAATGCCCATCTGGTTTGACATGGCCTTAGTCTCCTTGGAGTCCTTAGATACTCCAGATTCTTGTAATCCGTATAGATCAGAATCAGATGTACAGCCTTCTTCAATAGTTATCACCACTCCTCCAGTGCAGACTTTATTGACAAAAGTTTTCGTTCCCCAACATCATAGTTCTTCTCTGCTGCTGATAGATTGTGGGAGAAAAACACAACTGGGTATAACAGGGCTTTGGATCCCTGTCATTGGGAGAGCACCGCCCCAACTGCAGTTTCAGATGCATCCACTTCCAGGAAAAATGGTAAGGTAGAATCGAAATACAGTGATTCATGCACAAAGCTCGCATCCACAATTTTTGAAAAACTCTATTCCCTACGGGCAATATCTTCGGATATGCAGGAACTGCTCAGAAGAGTCTCTATTCAAATTAGAAGCGAAAAATATCCAAAATAGACTATTAGACCGAGGGTATAGTCGCTCCTGTTTGCGGAAAGCATACAATAGAGTCACCATATGCTCACGTCATGACTTATTGTCCAAAAAATAAGTGCAAAATGACCAAAGTGGGGATCTAGCTAGGATTATCCTGCGTTTCTCCAGACAACATGGTGAAATCAGAGATATCATCCAAAAACATTGGAGCATATTGACTGATGACTCCAAAATAAGCAAGTTTATCTCCAATAGCCCCTCAATTACCTTCAGGGGGGCAACCTCACTGAAGGATCATTTGGTTCAAAGTGAATTCAGAGACGAGCAGAGACGTTTAAAACACTGCTCAGTTCTCGGTTCCTTCCCCTGCGGTCACTGCTCGTGTTGCCAGTATATAAAAACGTCAGAAAACTTTTCACCTTCCCAACGGGGTGATCTTTAAACCTGCCCACTTTGTCAACTGTCAGACAAAGGGCGTGGTGTATCTGATGTCTTGTGATTGTGGGGCATACCATGTTGGCAAAACGAAGCAGGAGTTCCACTGCCGGATGTCCAAACACGTCTACTCAATGCAAATTGGAAACCACTACCTGCCACTTGGCCGCCACGTGGTTTCGGTCCATAACTATAAGATGCCCAAAATATCCTTCACCACACTCGACCGAATACATATTCCGGACCGAGGCGGTGACTGGAACAAAACATTGTTACAACATGAACAAAGATGGATCTTCAAACTACAGGCTACATCTCCTCCAGGACTCAACAAGTCTATTTCTTTCGCCCTCTTTTTAAAGGGGTTTACATCTGGGAAGACGCAATAGTGTAATATGCTAAGTTTTTTTCTGACATCTAACGATGGAGTGGACGTGTTTGGACATCCTTGGCTTAGTGTACTCCTGCTTCTATCCTTGCTTACCCCCAATCTAAAGCTGTACATACATATATATCTATCTATTTTTAGGCCAAAGTCTGAATCATGTCACCTTGGTGACATGCAAATAATTCTTTCAGAACACAAATTGTGCAATATATTTCCACATATTTTGTGTGACTCTATGTTTATAATTACTTTGTTTTGATACAATGTGTAACCGTCTTTTATTAGGCTAATGATTCATACAAATGATGTGTTTTGACATTGAGGATTCTTTATATTAATACGTTTGGACTAACATGATATGTCCCTTGCTTCCTCTATTTTCTTTTGCATTAGGTTGGATGCTCTCCGGGTGACGCTGTGCTCCCCCCCGTGTGTGGGAGTCTGGACCGGGATGTGTCCTGATGCGTGCCTTCCCAGCAAGGGGGGGAGGAGCTAATATCCACCATGGCCCCTCCAATCATACTTCCCCTTCGGATGCCTGGGCAGGTCCCGGATATGCCGATGGGGAACCTCCCCCTTGCTGGCGGCGTCCCTGAGCGTCCTCGGAATTTTCCCGATCACTGCGCATGTGCGGGGCCCCATGCGTGCACGTGATGCGGGACGTCACGCTATTGCAACGTGGATGACGCAGTGGCGACCCTGGAAGGGCTTCACGGACGCCGGGGAGGTCACCCAAGACGGTCCTAATAGCCGTCACGACCACCGCAGCTGACTACTGGGGGCGGTGAGTATTGGACCTGGGGGGGGCGTTCCTGCGGACCTGCGGGGGGGTCCTCACCAATCAGCTCTAATTTAAGTCCCAATCAATCGGTACACATCCCAATCTTGGCAGGTATAAGAACCCCATGGAGTGGAGCAGTGATTCCATCTCCATGTGAGGGTTTGCAACACCAGAGGCTTCTGACCAGTAAGTACATCCTCTAAATATGCTTCCCCATCCCAGTGCTTTAAGGACATAATTATACAGTGTCCCTACTGTTCAACCCTAGATTGCCTATTCGTATTCTGGATCGCACACTCCCCAAAGTCTGCGGCAGCCTACCACCACTCTGGGACTAAAACACAGGCTACAAGGTGTACTCCACCGGGCGACTGAGTATAGCTGAATTCAAATATTTCTGGTAAATCTGGTTGCAACTGTACTTTCCTTTTTTCTTTCCCCCACACCCCTCTATCATTAGCACCCCACGGTCCCTCCATTTCACGTATATATACTTACACACAGCCACATATATAATACAACCAATATAGAGCCACACATATGCACGTCACATGCTTAGACACACATTCTCACATTGCTTTCACCTTTGCTTATCTTTTCACCTTCATATGACACCATTTTCTTGTCTTGCACTTATTTTACCAGTATACTTTTTCACTGCCGTCATAAATTCTTTTGAGTACCATCACCTGTTTGTGTTAATTTTCCCCATTTCTCCATCCTCCTTAACCTTTCCCCATTTTCCCTCACCTACTTATTCCCTCATTTCACATTCCCTGCCATATCCCTCCTTCACCTTCTTGTTCTCTTTTTTTCTTTTTCCTCCCTTTCCTTTTTTTCTTTTCTATCCCCCCTCCCCTTCGGTTTCTCCTCCCTCCCTTCATTCACGTCACCCACTCCTTTGTCGTTTTCCTCTTTTTCCCCCCCTCCCCTTCTTTCCCCCCATTTTTCCTCCCCCCCTTCTCTGATGTGTCCTCCTTTTCCTTTCCTTCCTTTCCTTTCCTTCCTCTTTCCTCCCCAACTTTCTCTTTCACTTCTTCTTCCCCTCTTTTCTCCCCCCCCTCTCCCTCACTTCCCCTTTTTCATTCTATTTCTCTTTCTTATCTTTCCCGACAATCTAAGGTCTCACGTTCCTCTTTCTTTCTACATGTGCGCGCCATGTACTCTCACTCCATTTTTACTCTCCCTCTGGCTTTACAATTCCATTTTTTCCCTCTCTCCCCTTCTTTTTCCTCCCCCCCCCCCTCCCCATCACTATTCCTCTTTATACCATCTTTTTCAACCCGCCTTTCTTCCTCCCATTCCCTTCCCTTTGCCCCTCCTCTACCCTATTTCTTCTCCTTCCCTCCACTTTCCCCACCCAACCCCCCTTTTCTAAATCCCATCCCCTCCACCCCCCCTCACACTGCTGCCCCCCTTCTCTTCCCCCTTTATTCCCCCTCTCTTTCCTTACACATCCTTTTTCTTTTTTCTCTTCTCTCGTTCTCTCCTCCTTTTTTTTCACATTCTAGTCACCATTTACACTCACTTTCTCTCTCAAGTTGCCACCACCCTGTTGAGATGGGGAAAGCTGGGACATATACCCCCTGGTCTTGCCTCCCAAATCATATAAAATTATATTATTTATTATTTTTTGAATAATTATTTTAAACTACTTAATATCGTGGACTTGTAACCGATTGGTATTGGACTCTCATGGCAGGTGTGCTCTCCAAACCCCCCCATCCCCAACCACCAGCCCACGTGTCCGCATGTAGGAGGTCATCATTTGGATGTGACCTCTTGTAAGTCACGCACCCGGACTATCTCTCTCGGCCCGGCCCGCACGCTCTGTGGGGTGTTATCTCGGGGCCACCGGGAAAGCAGGAAACCTCTTCAAGGAATCCCCATACGGGAACTTTATTCCATCAAAAATATACATGCCTTGGTAAATATTCCACAACGTTGTATTATTGCTCATGTTCTCTCTTTGCTAAGTTCACATAACTAATATTGAATACTGAAATACATATACGTTTGCAATATACCTGTTTTTTACCCTTCCTTCTTTTAGCAGACAAAATTCCTTTGAAGAAGACCCACACAGATACGGGTCGAAACGCGTCAGGCTCACTTTCTCATCACCAACATTGGTTTTGTAAAAACATGTTGTTGTGAAAGTCTTTGTCTGCTAGTGTATTTTTATATATATTTCTTGGCTTTGTTTTATTTTCCCTTTTGGGATTCATGTCTTATACCCATCATGCCACTTTTGTGACATCTTTAATAAACATTTATATTTAGAAAAACCTTGTATCAAACATTTACTTAATTATTTTAAATTGCTGCCAAAAAACCCCACCTACCCTTTCTGGGGGGATTTTTTTTCTTTGCCTGATGAAGACTTGTGCTTTCTCAGGAGCTTACATTTAATTGAAATAAAATGTGCCATCTTGGACAGCCGATCCACCACCACAAAGATGGTGGTATGACCCTCTGCTGGAGGAAGTTCCACAATAAAGTCTATTGAGACCATTTTCCAAAGCCTCTCTGGAACAGGTAATGGTTTCACCAACCCCCAAGCCTTGACTTTACTATTCTTGCTTCAAATGCAGGTGGTACAGGATTCCATATATCTTTTGCGATCCCTTGCTACTTGAGGCCTCCAGAACGTGAGTTGTACAAGCTCAGAAGTTTTGGATATACCAAAATGTCTGGCTAACACATGATCATGGCAAAGCTCTAGTATGGCAACCCGTAGACCCTCTGGTATGAAGATTTTATTCTTGTACCGAAACAGACCATCTTTTACCTGTAAATCTGTTCCTGGGGAAAGCAATCCAAGATGAAGCTTATTTGATCAGAGAAAGCATATCTTCTGGTACTAGAAGAAAATTTCCTGAGGACAAGAAGGTATCCGGGGATGTGGTTAATTCAGCATCACTGACCATATGGGACAATGCGTTTGGTTTGGTGTCTTTTGAGCCGGGGTGGTAGGTGGGAGGGAAGGAAAATTTGGAAAAGAATAATGCCCATCTGGTTTGACATGGCCTTAGTCTCCTTGGAGTCCTTAGATATTCCAGATTCTTGTAATCCGTATAGATCAGAATCAGATGTACAGCCTTCTTCAATAGTTATCGCCACTCCTCCAGTGCAGACTTTATTGACAAAATTTTTCGTTCCCCAACATCATAGTTCTTCTCTGTTGCTGATAGATTGTGGGTGAAAAACACAACTGGGTATAACAGGGCTTTGGATCCCTTTCATTGGGAGAGCACCGCCCCAACTGCAGTTTCAGATGCATCCACTTCCAGGACAAATGGTAGGGTAGAATCGGGATGTCTTAAAACAGATGCAGAGGTAAACAGTCTTAAGTTTTTCAAAGGCCGTCTGAGCTTTAGAAGACCAGTGGAAATGCATGCCTTGCCTGGTTAACTATGTAATAGGAGAGATGATAGCCGAAAATACTTTAATGAATTTCCGATAAAAAAAATGAAATCCTACAAAATGTTGAATTCCTTTTTTGTCCACAGGAATTGGCCAATCCATGATAGCAGTAATCATCTGGGGTTTCTTCATGATACCTTCAACCCAGATAATCAGCCCAAGGAATTGGATACTCTGCTGTTCAAATTCAAACTTGTCGGGCTTGGCGTATAAGCCATGTTGCCGAAGCGGAGCCAACACACACCTGACATGCTTGCCATGGTTGTCCACAGAAGAAGAGAAAATCAGAATATTGTCTAGATATACTATGACGAACAGGTCTAGGCAATCTTGGAAGATATCATTGACGAAATGTTGAAAAGTGGCCAGGGCATTACATAATCTGAATGGCATCACCAGGAACTCAAAGTGCCCCAATCGGGTGCGAAAGGCTGTCTTCCATTCGTCTCCTTCCCTGATGCAGACCAGGTTGTAGATCCTTCTAAGGTCTAATTTAGTGAAGATGGTTGCAGTTCAGAGTCTGAAATAGTTCAGGCACCAACGGAAGAGGGTAGCAATTCTTAACAGTAATCTTGTTAAGCTTGCGATAGTCAACACAGGGCCGTAGCGTGTGATCTTTTTTTTCAACAAAGAAGATGTCTGCTCCTGCTGGAAAGGTGGATGGGTGGATGAATCCCTTTTTCAGGTTTTCATCAATGTATTCTTTTAGTGTACCTAGCTCCAGCTCTGTTAGAGGGAAGATTCCCCCAAAAGGAACTTCGGTCCCTGGAAGGAGCTTAATCGGGCAGTCATAGGCTCTGTGGGGAGGAAGGGTCTCTGCTCCAGTTTTACTGAAAACATCCATGAAATCATGATACACCATTGGGACTGATTGATGTATTTCTGAGTCAGAGTCCAGATACAGCAGAGACGGAAGATCACAGGCAGTTCTTTGTAGACAGAACTGATGACAGTACGATGAAGGAAACTTAATTTCCCAAGTGTCCCAGTTAATGTGTAGGTGGTGGGCCTGCAACCAAGGCATGCCAAGGATGATGGGGAACAAAGGTGAAGTAATGACATCCAGGCAAAAAGTTTTTGGTGAAGCTTAGCAGTGATGGCAGGTAAAGGAATAGTTTCCTGAGTAACGGGTCCCGACTTAATGGCAGACCCATCGGGTAAATGTACCATTAGTCCCTGAGCCTGGTGTTGTAAAGTGATCTGGTGTCTTTCTCCAAAAGATAAGTCCATGAAGCAGCTGCAGGCTCCGGAGTCAATTATGGCAGAAACCTGGATATTCCTTCCTGGGAGCTGCAACAGAATGGGAAGAGTGAAGTGAGAATTGTTTGGCATAGTAGATGAGTGGTCAGAAGAAATTGATAAACACTTATGGAGCTTTGCGGGACAGGCTCTTACGTGATGCCCTGGCTCCCCACAATACAGGCACAAATTGTTCTGGTGACATCGTTGGCGCTCTTCAACCATAAGTGAGGAGTGAAGCAAGCCCAGCTACATAGGCACAGATGTATCGGGAGTGGGGGCTAACGGTATCGGTGGAGCTGGACTGGAGAACCTGGGGACTGTGGGTAACATCCAGGTGGGACATGTCCCATTGCTCTTTCTGACTTCCGTTCCCTCAAGCGTCGGTTGAGCTGTATGGACAGATTATTGAGTGCATCCAGGGATTGGGGCACCCCCACTCGGGCCAACTCATCTTTAAGGGGGTCCAGGAGACCCATTTGAAACTGATAGCAGAGGGCCACATCATTCCAATTGGTGTCAGAACTCCATCGTCCAAACTCAGAGACATAGTCTTTTGGCCGCTCTGCGAACTTGCTGGAGTGAATGCAGTGCAGCTTTAGCTATTGCAGTAAGCTGAGGGTCCTCGTATAGTTGGAACATGGCCTCCAAGTAGGTGGTGAGATTTGTTAGCGATGCTGCTTTTTGTTCAAGAAGGCGGTGTGCCCAGGACTGAGGCTCACTCTGTAGCAAGGAGATTGCAAAGCCCACCTTGGTAGCTTCTAGAGAGAAGGTACATGGTTGTAAAGCAAAGCAAAGTTTGCAGGCATTGCAGAATGCCCTGAATTTGCTGCGTTCTCCTGAAAACCTCTCAGGTGTAGTGACTCTGGGCTCTTGAGGTAGCATCACTACTGCTGATGTGGGGGAGTGCACTGGCTGAGGAGGCAGAGGGATGTGGAGACCCCTGAGTTCTGGCCGGAGATGACAAGTTCTTCCAATCGGGTATATCCCTCTTGTAGCCCTCAGGCTCAGACATGGCTGCCTGATACTGTCACGTACATAATAGATGAGCCTATAAGGACAGAGGTAGACCTCCCTTACGCCTCTGACTCCGGGCCCCTGATTGAGCAGACAGGTGTGCGGGAGTGCAGAGTAGCACGTGTACCTGGTAGGATCACTAGCAGGGAATTTGGTTTGGACTTCCAGATGATACCATGGAGGCTTGTCAGTGAGATGAGAAGCTTGAAACCTCAGACTGGCTGAAGACTGGAGCAGGCTAGTATCTGGGTGCCACACACAGGAGTGCAGAGAACAAAAGCAAGAGAGGATGTTCCCGGAGGACTGGGACACAAGGGTGGAACACTGGCAAGCCAAGTCATACACAGATGGGTAACGCTGGAACAGATGGGTCAAGGTATTAGCTGGGTCGGTAATAGGCGGGCAGCGGTTTAACCAGAGGAGCAGGCAGTTGCAAAATCAGAGACAAGCCAGGGTCAGACGCAGGCAGAAGTCAGGAGTAGTCAAAGGCAAGCTGAATCAACACAGGAACAGATGTAAAGTCACAGGGAACGATGTAGATCAGACAGCATTGTTCCTGTGTACAAGCTCAGTTTAAATAGCCCGTTTGGTGCTGAAAATCTTACGCGCCTGCTCCCATGCACGCACGTGTTCACGCATGCACACTGGAACTCACAAGTGTGCAGCAGCCTGTACAGCTCTTCCAATAGGGGTTCTGGCATGGATTTCCTGACAAGATCACATTTTTTGTGGATGACATAATATTAATCCTGAAGGAACCGGCTTCTTCCCTTCCAAGAACTGGTGAAATATTGGAATTGTTCAACTCCTGCTCATTTTATGAAGTAAGCAACTCTAATGCTGTGTACACACGACCGGACTTTGACGGACTGAATTCCGACTGATTTTTTGACGGACTTTCGATGGACTTTCGATGGACTTCCGTCGAATCGGACCTGTCTACACACAATCACACCAAAGGCCGACGGATTCGACTGTGATGACGTATGACCAGACTAGAGTAAGGAAGTTCATAGCCAGTAGCCAATAGCTGCCCTAGCGTCGGTTTTCGTCAGTCGGACTAGCATACAGATGCACGGATTTTTAGACCGGACTTGAGTCCGTTGGAAAGATTTGAAACATGTTCTAAATCTATAGTTTGTCTGATTTTTTGGCAGCAAAGGTCCCATGAAGCCCACACATGGTCGAATTGTCTGACGGATTCATTCCGTCGGACCTTTGCTGTTGAAAAGTCCGGCCGTGTGTACATGGCATAAGTCTAACATTCTGAGTGTAGGGGCTCCGAAAGAGATCAAAGCTTCCCAGCAATTCAACTTTCCCTAATAATGGATTAGTCTTCAATGCCATATTTAGAAATCTCCTTAACGTCTCCTGTCTCCAATATGTACACAAGCAACTACACCCCCTTCCTGAACACTTACAAACAAGATCTACAACAATTTAGCAAGCAGTATTTGTCTTGGGCAGGTAGAGTGGCTGATTTTAAAATTATTACTTTTCTGAAATTACTTTACCTACTCAGAGCACTCCTGATTCTGGTTCCAGCAGCCTTCTTTAACAACCTTAAACAACTTTCAGAAGCTCCATTACAGATTGTACCTAACCCCCCGTCCAAATGAACAGATTCACCAATCTAGATGACAAGTGCTGGAGAGGTTGTTCCCAAACAGGTTCTCTACACCATATACTTTGGGACTGTCTTCACATAGCCCCCTTCTGGAAAAAAAAGATTTCACTCTCATCTCTGAGGTCACTGAAGTTTTTACAAATCCATCCATATCACTAGCAATTCTATCCATAGGAATAGAACTTTTTGCACAAAATATTGGAACTGTAGTCATACATATCCTTTTTGCAGCTAGATTAATAATTATGCGTAAATGGAGGTGATCCATAGTACCCAACACCTCTGAATTGATTCTCCAACTAAACCTGTCTAAAAAGTATAAACTTTGTTTTGCCCTTCATTCTGGTACATTTAAAACATTCAAAAATATATGGGAACTATAGCTTACATTTCAGGGAGGTCGTGGGTAACTTCTTTATCTGCATATATTCTATTAGTGAAGTTCATTCTTTTTGCAGTTTGTAAGCAGTTTTAAAGTAATGTTTTAAACTTGAACATTTAGTTCTCTGTATTTTGCAAAGGCTTCAGTTTCATCTATGTTTTTTGTTTCTTTAACCACTTGCAGCTTGCCCACCATCAAGTGACGGCTGGGCGGCTCGGCTCCAGTTCTGGGTGGACGTTATATAACAGGTCCCCAGAACAACAGTTCTCGTGCACCTTCAGTAGCGTGCAGTAAACAATTGCTGCCACGTTGTGTTGCTAGGATGTGGTTTTACCCCGATCACTGTATCTCTGTATGGCTCTTTAACCATGTGATCAGCTGTGTCCAATCATAGCCGGTCACATGTAAACATGGAGGTGCCGGTAATCAGCGCTCCTCGCCTCACCCTGACGTAGTGAGAGTAGAGGAGAGCCGATCAGCATATGCGTGCCTCCTCATCAGTGCCAGCTAATCAGTGCCCATAAGTGCCGCCTCATCAGTGCCCATGAGTGCAGTCTATCAGTGCCCATCAGTGCCGCCTTATCAGCGCCCATCAATGAAGCAGAAAAATTACTTATTTACAAAATTTACTGACAGAAACTGTGAAAAAAAACATATTTTTTTCAAAATTGTGTTTTTTTTTTTTTTTTTTTTTTAGAAAAAAAAAAAAACAAGAAATGATTAAATACCACCAAAATAAATCTGTATTTGTGTGAGGAAAATGATAAAAAAAATCACATGGTTACAGTGTAGTATGACCGCACAATTGTCATTCAAAGTGTGACAGCGCTGAAAGCTGAAAAATGGTCTGGGCAGGAAGGGGGTATAAGTGCCCTGTATTGAGGTGGTTAATATATACACACATCACAACATCTGTGCTGTGAACTCTTTTAAAAAAAAAAATAAAATCATTAAAACTAAAAATAAAAGTGATAGTTTATCAGAAAATGTGATGTGTAATTTATGTCCCTAGAACACCTGACGGTACTACGTCAATGATGGGTCTCTGTATGTGGCCAGGCTGTGTAAAAGTCTCACACATGTGGTATCACTATACTCAGGATGAGTAGCAGAATGTATTTTGGGGTGTAGTTTGTGGTATGCACATGCCATATGAAAGAAATAACCTATTAATATGCCAATCTTCAGTAAAATAAATCTTTATTTTGCAAATGTAGCGGTACCCCTGTAGGGGGCTACTGAGTGATGTGGCCCACCTGCCATTCACTTCCAGACACTCCAAGACAATGAAAAGGCCATCAGCTTTGTTTTTGTATTTTATTGATCGATTAGAAGGGGTTAAGGAATTAATGGGATGCCCAGAAAGATTTGCATTGATTGGGACAATTAAGATAGTCTCCTCCAGCACAGCTCTTCAGGTACAGCTAGCACATGGTTGGGCCTGACACTGGTTTCAGTCAGGCCTCAGCAGAATGCCCATTACAGGCAGAGACTATAGTGCAACAATATAAAGTTCCGGTGCTAGCTGCCCTCTTTGGTAGACTACTGATCCCAGTCAGCCCTTTGCAGACCACGACAGCCCTCCTGGTTGCAGCTGCCCAACATTACCACCAGTGACAACACAGTCTCTCCTGCTGGCTCTACATCAATCGCAGACCGCACACTCCCAGTCCACTCTGTCATGCCTCTCCCAACTCTGCCTGTCACTCACCGAAACCTGGTGGATCCCTCCTGGAGACTTGCCTGGCAGTATTCCCTGCTGTCCTCCCCTGCTCCTGTTCAGGACACCCATTGTGTTGTATGGGGTTCCTGTTCAGCTCTGAGCACTTGGCCCAAGGTCACCCCCCAGACTGGTGGTCTCCCTCAAAGGCCCCGACAGCCTAAGACCCCTTTCACACTGGGGTGCTTTGCAGGTGCTATAACGCAAAAAATAGCGCCTGCAAAGCGCCCTGAAAGAGCAGCTGCTGTCTGTGTGGTGCGCTAGCAGGATGGTAAAAAAAGTCCTGTTAGCCACATCTTTGGAGCGGTGAAGGAGCGGTGTGTATAATGCTCCTTCACTGCTCCTGCCCATTGAAATAAATGGGGCGTGCTATACTGCCGGCATAGTGCTGCTGCAGCAGAGCTTTGCAGTGGTTTTAACCCTTTCTCGGCCGCTAGCAGGGGGTAAAAGCGCCCTGCTAGCGGCCGAATAACGGCCAAATAGCACCGCAAAATTGATGGTAAAGCACCGCTAAAAACAGTGGCACTTTACCGCCGACACACCCACCGCTCCAGTGTGAAAGTCGCCTAACACTTCACCTACAGTTCTTCCACCTGAACTACTCCTCCCCAGCTTGGCTGACTCTAGGTATTTGAGGAGGCCTTCTGTCATGGTTATGCAGTAATGCGTGTCACCTTTAGAGGCCAGCCTCCCTCACCTGACTGTTTAAATATCTTCCCTCAGCATAGCTCCACCCCAGCCTCTATTAAGAACACTATATTAACCTGTGCACTGCAAGCCAGCTTCGCTGATCAACCATTGTGTGTATTTGGCTTCCTTTATCCTGCTTGCCGTGTGCTCTGCGTTTGTCTCTGTTACCTTTTGGCATGTCCCCGACTATCCCTGTTTGCCTGTGACCCTGAACCTTTGGCATGTCCTCTGTTGTTCCTGTCTGCTAGTCACCCTGACCTCTGCCTTATCCCTTTTCTATCCTTGTTGTTCCAGCCTGCAGCTTCTTTCTCCTGTAGTCAACTGTGAGCGTGAGCTGTGAGACCCCAGGGGCTGTGACCTGGAGCCAGACTGCAGCACAGTTCATTCTCACCACTAGAGGCTCTGGTGAACACCTGCTGGCTCTTAGACTGGGGAATCTATGCTCTAGCTCCCACTGGGATTTGTGTTAGTGATCCTGTAGACCTGCTTCCTGAACTTCCCTGGGTTCAATCCGCAGCAGTCAGTCCTAGGGTCCACTATCTTAGCGGTGCACTCCTGACTCCTACGGAGTGCATCTGTCACCTTTTCTCAGGTGACCTGACACCTGCCCCCTGCCAATCCAGATTGGGTATTGGTCAGAGCTCCTTAAAACATCCCAGACAGCTCCACCCTTTTTCACTTCATCCTTCTAGAAGTCTCTAGAAGCAGAAGAGGGGTAACCGAAAGGTGATGCTATCTGTGAGTCACCAGCTACTCTGAGCCGGAATAGCCCCACAGATCAAAACAAACAGGCCTAGCTTTTAGCTAGGCCTGCCTAAATTGACCTGCTCTCTCAAATATCTCACTCTAGCACCTGCACTAGGTAGAGGGTGCTACACAAAGAATTGTGGGTAGAAATGACACCTTCAACAAACTCACCATGCCTCTTACTAAATACCTTGGGATGTCTACTTTCCAAAAAGGGGTCATTTGTGGGGCATTTGTATTTTCCTGGCTTGTTAGTGTCTCCAGAAATGATATAGGCTGTCAGTAAATCAGGTGTGATCAGTAGTGATCAATTTTCAATAATTGGAACCATGACTTGTAGACCCTATAACCTTCACATAGACCAAATAATATACACTTATTTTCTTTATGTTTACCAAAGATATGAAGCCGTATACCTTTTGACCAAAATTTCTTAAAAAAAATACAAATTTGCAAAAAATTTTACAGAAACAATAAAAAAATGTTTTTTTTTCTAAATGTTCGCTCTTTTTTTAATTTATAGCGCAAAAAAAATTAAATAAAAAAACAGCGGTGATTAAATACCACCAAAAGAAAGCTCTATTTGTGTGAAAAAAAGGACAAACATTTCATGTAGATACAGGATAGCATGACTGAGTAATTTTCATTCAAAATGTGAGAGCACTGGAAGCTGAAAATTGGCCAGGGCAGAAAGGGGGTTTAAGTGCCCAGTGGGCAAGTGGTTAAACCCTGACTCAGGATCTGCAATGTCTCGCCAGAGACACGTGGAGGATTTAAGCACTTACGGACCGCCGTAGTTTTACATCGCTACTTTGAAGAGGAATATCATTGTTATGGCAGCAGCTAGGTGCCATAACTCTGCTATCCTCTTCTTAATTGGACGGTCCTCTTCAAGATAAAGTGGTCTCTGCAGCGGAATCTCTGCAAGATCACTTTTATCGGCGGCGGGAGAGGGCCCCCCTCCCGCCGCTCTCCAGTGCTTACCGGAGCCACCAGCAGTGGTGGAGGCAATCTTGTCTGCTCCTTAGCTTGGCGTGGAGACGAGTGAGGGGAAGATGGCCACCTGTCTCTGTATAATTGCAGGGCAGAAGCGACGTCAAAACGTCACGTAGCTCCTAAAGGCACATTTTTTTTTAATTTTTTTTATTTTATTGCATTTTAGTGTAAATATGAGATCTGATGTCTTTTTGACCCCAGATCTCATATTTAAGAGGTCCTGTCGTGCTTTTTTCTATTACCTTAGATTGTAAGCTCCTTGAGGGCAGGGACTGATGTGAATGTACAATGTATATGTAAAGCACTGCGTAAATTGACAGCACTATATAAGTACCTTAAATAATAATAATTACAAAGGCTGCTTACATTCCTTGTAATAGAAATAAAAGTGACACTTTTTTTTAAAAGAACAGTGTAAAAATGTTAAATAAAAGGTAAAATAAATAAGAAAAAAAAAATTGAAACGTGCCCCATCCCCCTGAGCTTGCATGCAGAAGCGAACGCATACGTGAATAGCGCCTGGCTATGAAAATGGCGTTCAAACCATACATGTGAGGTATTGCCATGCAACCTGTAGAATTTTTTAAACACCAGCTATGGAGATTTAAGGGTAAAAGTTTGTCACCATTCCATGAGCGGGCGCAACTTTGAAGTGTGACATGTTGGGTATCAATTTACTCAGCGTAACATTATCTTTCACAATATATAAAAAAAAAAATTGGGCTAACTTTACTGTTGTCTTATTTAATTCAAAAAAGTTATTTTTTATTCCAAAAAAAGTGTGATTGTAAGGCTGCTGCGCAAATACGGTGTGACAAAAAGTATTGCAACAAACCACCATTTTATTTTCTAATAATGTTTTGGGGTTCTAAGTAATTGTTGAGCAAAAAAAATGTTTTTAACATGTAAACACCAATTCTCAGAAAGAGGCTCGGTCCTTAGAGAGGTGTTCCCATAAAAAAATTGAAAATAAAAGTTAGCAGCTACAAATACTGAAGCTGCTGAATTTTAATAATCGAACACTTACCCGTTCCAGGGTCCAGCGATGCGGGGGTCGAAGCTCTGCTTGCCCCCCAATCCGCTCGGCGGCGCCGGCATTGTAACTGTGGGCACCCGACTGTGGCTTCACAGCCGGGCACCCACTGCTCATGCGCAAGTGGCGCCTCGCGCCGTGATTGGCTGCACAGTCATCTGGGACCTGTCACGTGTCCCAGATGACTGACAGGAGGGAGGGAGCCCTTCCTGCGCCGAAGGGAAGTGATGTCACCAGCCCAGGCACTGAAGGAGGCAGACTACGAGGGATTTAGATGTGAGTAAAAAAAATAAAAATTTCCAATAATTTTTTATTTATTTTTTAGACATTTTTTGCATTTTTTTTTTTTTAGGGGAAAACATCACTTTAAGTGGTTAATAAACCAGGTCTTAAAGTGGAGTTTAAATGCCACATTTGGCATGTCATTTTTTGGGGGGAGTGGGGGCTTCGTTAGGAGTGGGACTTCCTGTCCCACTTCCTCCTTTCTGCCCAGGGACCGCCAAGGCGACTCCTCCTCTCGCCTTTGGCGGCCCCTCCCTCTAGACGATCTCCTAGGACATGTGACAGGTCCCAGGAGATCGCCTGTCCACTCCGTGAAGCACAGAGCGACTCACGCATGCGCCATCCGTGTCCGGCCATGAAGCCAAAAGCTGTCACGGCCGGGTGCCCAGACTGGCAATGGAGGAACCGGCGGAGGGGAGTGGGAGAGGAGCGATGCTCCGTTTGGCCGCATCGCTGGACCAATGAACAGGTAAGTGTATGTTTACTAAAAGTCTGCAGCTACACTTTTTGTAGCTGTTGACTTTTAATAAACATAAAAAGCCTGGAACTCTGCTTTAAGTTGTGCTAGGATGGAAGTGGTGTGATATTCCCTAAAATGTATAGTATCTCACAAAAGTGAGTACATTTTGGAAACATTTTATTCTATCTTTTCGAGTGACAACACTGAAGAAATGACACTTTGCTACAATGTAAAGTAGTGAGTGTACAGCTTGTATAACAGTGTAAATTTGCTGTCCCCTCAAAATAACTCAACACACAGCCATTAATATCTAAACCGCTGGCAACAAAAGTGAGTACACCCCTAAGTGAAAATGTCCAAATTGGGTACAAAGTGTCAATATTTTGTGTGGCCACCATTATTTTCCAGCACTGCCTTAACCCTCTTGGACATGGAGGTCACCAGAGCCTCACAGGTTACCACTGGAGTCCTCGTCCACTCCTCCATGACAACATCACAGAGCTGGTGGATGTTAGAGACCTTGCACTCATCCACCTTCTGTTTGAGGATGCCCCACAGATGCTCAATAGTTTAGGTCTGGAGACATGCTTGGCCAGTCCATCACCTTTAACCTCAGCTTCTTTAGCAAGGCAGTGGTCATCTTGGAGGTGTGTTTGGAGTCCTTATCATGTTGGAATACTGCCCTGCAGCCCAGTCTTCAAAGGGAGGGGATCATGCTCTGCCTTAGTATGTCACAGTACATGTTGGCATTAATGGTTCCCTCAATGAACTGTAGCTCCCCAGTGCCAGCAGCACTCATGCAGCCCCAGACCATAACACTCCCACCATCATGCTTGACTGTAGGCAAGACATACTTGTCTTTGTACTCCTCACCTGGTTGCCCCCACACGCTTGACACCATCTGAACCAAATATGTTTATCTTGGTCTCATCAGACCACAGGACATGGTTCCAGTAATCCATGTCCTTAGTTTGTGCGTCTTCAGCAAACTGTTTGCAGGCTTTCTTGTGCATCATCTTTAGAAGAGGCTTCCTTCTGGGATGACAGCCATGACGAATTTGATGCAGCGTGCGGCGTATGGTCTGAGCACTGAAAGGCTGACCCCCCACCCTTTCAACCTTGGCAGCCATGCTGGCAGCACTTATAAATCTATTTCCCAAAGACAACCTCTGAATATGACGCTGAGCACATGCACTCATCTTCTTTGGTCAATCATGGCAAGACCTGTTCTAAGTTGAACCTGTCCTTTTAAACCGAAGTAGGGTCTTGGCCATCGTACTGCAGCTCAGTTTCAGGGTCTTGGCAATCTTCTTATAGCCTAGGCCATTGTTATGTAGAGCACCAATTCTTTTTTTTTTGTCAGATCCTCAGAGATGGTGCCATGTTGAACTTCTAGTGACCAGTATGAGAGAGTGTGAGTGATAACACCAAATTTAACACAACTGCTCCCCATTCATACCTGAGACCTTGTAACACTAACAAGTCACATGACACCGGGGAGGGAAAATGGCTAATTGTGCCCAATTTGGACTTTTCACTTAGGGGTGTACTCACTTTTGTTGCCAACAGTTTAGACATTAATGGCTGTGTGTTGAGTTATTTTGAGGGGACAGCAAATTTACACTGATATAGAAGCTGTACACTCACTACTTTACATTGTAGACAAGTGTCATTTCTTCAGTGTTGTCACATGAAAAGATATATAATAAAATATTTACAAAAATATGAGGGGTGTACTCACTTTTGTGAGATACTGTATGTTCCCTATTCTTCTCCTGTCTTCACGAGGGAATCGGGGGGCTTCAGTAATCAAAACTGCAGTGTTTGTCCTCAAGACACATCCCTGGAAGCACCTCCATGGCTAACAGAGGACAGAATTAGAATTAGACTTGGGAAGCGTAACATTAATAAATCACCGGGACCAGATGGATTGCACCCGAGGGTACTTAGGGAACATAATTGCCAGACCATTGTTCCTAATTTTTACTGACAGTCTACTGACTGGAATGGTACCAGCTGATTGGAGAAAAGCCAATGTAGCACCAATATTTAAAAAGGGCCCAAAATAAATCCCTGGCAATTACAGACCACTTAGCCACTATCAGTAGTATGCAAGCTCTTGGAGGGGATGATAAGGGGCTATATACAAGATTTTAGTAATGACAAATGTATCATTAGCAGTAATCAGCATGGATTTATGAATATTCATTCTTTCCACACCAATCTATTCTATGAGGAGGGGAGCTGCTGTCTAGAAAAGGGAAGGCCCGTAGACGTGGTGTATCTAGATAAAGGAAGGCCCGTAGACGTGGTGTATCTGGATAAAGGAAGGCCCGTAGACGTGGTGTATCTGGATAAAGGAAGGCCCGTAGACGTGGTGTATCTGGATTTTGCAAAAGCATTTGACACAGTTCCCCATAAACGTTTACTGTACAAAATAAGGTCCATTAGCATGGACCATATGGTGAGTACATGGATTGAAAACTGGCTACAAGGGCGAGTTCAGAGGGTGGAGATAAATGGGGAGTACTCGGGATGGTCGGGGTGGGTAATAGAGTCCCCCAGGGTTCTGTCCTGGGGCCAATCCTATTTAATTTGTTCATAAACATCCTGGAGGATGGGGTAAACAGTTCAATCTCTGTATTTGTGGACAATACTAAGCTAAGCAGGGCAATAACTTCTCTGCAGGATGTGGAAACCTTGCAAGAAGATCTGAACACATTAACCACTTCCCGACCGCCCCCTGTATATTTACGTCGGCAGAATGGCACGTACAGGCAGAATCACGTACCTGTACGTGACATTCTTCCGGCGGTTGGGGGGTCCGATCGGACCCCCCTCCGCCGGCGGGGACGGTCGGGATCGCTTCAGGAGCGATCCGGGACGAGGGGACGGCCAGTGGTTTCTGGCCACCCCCTCGCGATCGCTCCTGGCCAATGAGAAACTTCCCCTTCCTGTCTATTGTATAGACAGGAAGGCGGAAGTGATGTCACGCTCGGTGCGCCGGTCTATGTGACCGGAGACGCCGAGCGGCGAACATGTACAGGTTAGTGCACAACACTACACTGACACCAGTACAGTTAGGCACATATTCCACCCCCCTGTCACCCCCTGATCACCCCCCAGATCACCCCCTCCCCCCCCAGTCACAGTGTCACTAATTGCAGTGATCATTTATTTACTGATCACTGCATTTAGTGTCAGTGTGACTGTAATAACTGTCAGGGCAGTTAGTTTTAGGTCCAAGGTAGCCCCCTACCCCCCCCTAATAAAGGTTTAACCCCTTGATTGCCCCCCAGGTAACCCTTTCACCCCCTTTTGCCAGTGTCACTAAGCGATCGTTTTTCTGATCGCTGTATTAGTGTCACTGCTGTCGCTAGGTAACCATTTTTTTTTTTAGGTAACCGCCATGTTTATATAGGTTCATAAATAGGTTTATAGGTCAGGTACCCCCATATTACAACCTAAATAAAGGTTTTAACCCCCTGATTGCCCCTAGAGTTAACCCTTTCACCAGTGATCACTGTATAACTGTCACTGGTGACGCTGGTTAGCCAGTTAGTTATTTTGTTATTTAGGTTCCCCGTCAGGTTTTTATATAGCGTCAGGTACCCCCATATATTACCTAATAAAGGTTTTAACCCCCTGATTGCCCCTAGTTAACCCTTTCACCCCCTTTTGCCAGTGTCACTAAGCGATCGTTTTTCTGATCGCTGCATTAGTGTCGCTAGGTAACCATTTTTTTTTTTTTAGGTAACCGCCATGTTTATATAGGTTCATAAATAGGTTTATAGGTCAGGTACCCCCATATTACAACCTAAATAAAGGTTTTAACCCCCTGATTGCCCCTAGAGTTAACCCTTTCACCAGTGATCACTGTATAACTGTCACTGGTGACGCTGGTTAGCCAGTTAGTTATTTCGTTATTTAGGTTCCCCGTCAGGTTTTTATATAGCGTCAGGTACCCCCATATATTACCTAATAAAGGTTTAACCCCCTGATTGCCCCTAGTTAACCCTTTCACCCCCTTTTGCCAGTGTCACTAAGCGATCGTTTTTCTGATCGCTGCATTAGTGTCGCTAGGTAACCAGTTTTTTTTTGTATTACTGTTACGGGTGACGCTGGTTAGTTAGCTTGTTTTTTATACTGTCAGGGCACCCGCCATTTATTACCCAATAACGGTTTAACCCCCTGATCGCCCGGCGGGTGATATCAATTAGGTTTTAGGGTCAAATAAGGTCTGCGTCGCCCCAGGTTAGTGCCAGTACCGCAAACACCCACGCGCAAAGCATACACCTCCCTTAGTGGCACAGTATCTGAACAGATCGATATCTGATCTGATCAGATCTATACTAGCGTCCCAGCAGTTTAGGGTTCCAAAAAAAACCGCATTGTTAGCGGGATCAGCCCAGATACCTGCTAGCACCTGCGTTTTCCCCCTCCGCCCAGCCCAGCCCACCCAAGTGCAGTATCGATCGATCACTGTCACTTACAAAACACTAAGCACACATAACTGCAGCGTTCGCAGAGTCAGGCCTGATCCCTGCGATCGCTAACAGTTTTTTTGTGGTAGCGTTTTGATTCAGTCGCTTCAGTCAGGAGCTTTTTTACCTGTGAATCTCAAAAAAAAAAAAAAAAATAAAATAGTTGTCGTTTTATTGTTCTCTCTCTCACTCTATTCTCTCTCTATTGTTGCTCTTTTTTTTACTCCATTCTATTCTGCAATGTTTTATTATGTTTTATCATGTTTTATCACGCTTGCTTTTCAGGTATGTAATTTTGTTTACTGTGTTTTAGTGTTGAGCATTTTTTTGTTTTCAGGTGCGCCATTCAGTTGCAACGCGGATTTATTTATCTTGACAGCAACAGCGTTTGCTCCCACGATACATAAAGCCGCGACTCCAACGCTGTAGGAGGTGATTTCACCACCACAGTTAAAAAAAAGAGCATATATGCCGAAGCATGGGGGCAGCAGGGGGGGGAGGAGCGATTGGCTCCTAATGCCACGTACATACGGTCGAAATTCCGACCGTGTGTACACGGCATAACTTTTGCGGGAGGATGCCCCCATGCATCGGCATATATAAATGGTGCATGTATGCCCATCATTAGAAGTGGGTGGATGAAGGGAGGTATTCTAATGGTGGGCATACCCACCAATCAATCTCTTTTTTTCGTTCAGCCAAGAGGCTGCATGAAAAAAAAAAGATTACAATATATGTCCAGTATGTTGCTGGACTTTGAATGGTTATACCAGAATGATGCCTGCAGGTTTAGGTATCATCTTGGTATCATTCTTTTCAGCCAGTGATCGGCTTTCATGTAAAAGCAATTCTAGCGGGTAATTAGCCTCTAGACTGCTTTTACAAGCAGTGGGAGGGAATGTCCCCCCTCCCGGATATAAACCGCGCCATTGGGAAATTGGGAAAGCATTTTATCACACCAATCTTGGTGTGGTCAGATGCTTTGAGGGCAGAGGAAAGATCTAGGGTCTAATAGACCCCAATTTTTTCAAAAAAATAGTACCTGTCACTGCCTATTGCTATCATAGGGGATATTTACATTCCCTGAGATAACAATAAAAATCATAACAAAGAAAAAAAATGGAAGGAACAGTTTAAAAATAAAATAAAAAAGCTACATAAATAAAAAAAAAAACAAAAAACAAAAAAAAAAGCACCCCTGCCCCCCCTTCTCTTGCGCAAAGGCGTACACAAGCGTTGGTCTGGCGTCATATGTAAACAGCAATTGCACCATGCATGTGAGGTATCACCGCGAAGGTCAGATCGAGGGCAGTAATTTTAGCAGTAGACCTCCTCCGTGAATCTAATGTGGTATCATGTAAAGGCTTTTAAAGGCTTTTAAAAATGTATGTAGTTTGTCGCCACTGCGTGTTTGTGCGCAATTTTAAAGCATGTCGTGTTTGGTATCCATGTACTCGGCCTAAGATCATATTTTTTATTTCATCAAAAATTTGAGCAATATAGTGTGTTTTAGTGCATTAAAATAAAAAAAAGTGTATTTTTTCCACAAAAAATGCGTTTGAAAAATCGCTGCGCAAATACTGTGTGGAAAAAAAAAATGCAACACCCACCATTTTAATCTGTAGGGCCTTTGCTTTAACAATATATATAGTGTTTGGGGGTTCAACGTAATTTTCTTGCAAAAAAAAAATATGTTTTCATGTAAACAAAAAGTGTCAGAAAGGGCTTTGTCTACAAGTGGTTAGAAGAGTGGGTGACGTGTGACATAGGCTTCTAAATGTTGTGCATAAAATGCCAGGACAGTTCAAACCCCCCCCAAATGACCCCATTTTGGAAAGTAGACACCCCAAGCTATTTGATGAGAGCAATGTTGAGCCCATTAAATATTTTTTTTTTTTGTCCCAAGAGATTGAATAATGAAAAAAAAAAAATATATATATATTTTTTTTTACAAAAAGTTGTCACTAAATGATATATTGCTCAAACATGTCATGGGCATATGTGGAAATACACCCCAAAATACATTCTGTTGCTTCTCCTGAGTACGGGGATACCACATGTGTGGGACTTTTTGGGAGCCTAGCTGCGTACGGAACCCCAAAAACCAATCACCGCCTTCAGGCTTTCTAAGGGTGTAATTTTTTTATTTCACTTCTCACTGCCAATCACAGTTTCGGAGGCCATGGAATGCCCAGATGGCATAAAACCCCCCAAAATGACCCCATTTTGGAAAGTAGACACCCCAAGCTATTTGCTGAGAGGTATTGTGAGTATTTTGCAGATGTCGCTTTTTGTCACAAAGTTTTGAAAATTGAAAAAAGAAAAAAAAAATTTTTTTTTTTTCTTTACTTTCTTTCTTCATTTTCAAAAACAAATGAGAGCTGTAAAATACTCACCATGCCTCTCAACAAATAGCTTGGGGTGTCTACTTTCCAAAATGGGGTCATTTGGGGGGGTTTTGTGCTATTTTGGCATTTTATGGCCTTCGAAACTGTGATAGGTAGTGAGGAGTGAAATCAAAAATTTGCACCCTTAGAAATCCTGAAGGCGGTGCTTGGGTTTCGGGGCCCCGTACGCGGCTAGGCTCCCAAAAAGTCCCACACATGTGGTATCCCCATACTCAGGAGAAGCAGCAAAATGTATTTTGGGGTGCAATTCCACATATAACTATGGCATGTGTGAGCAATATATCATTTAGTGACAACTTTTTGAAAAAAAAAAAAAATCTTTTTTATTTTTGTCTTTATTCAATCACTTGGGACTAAAAAAAAAAATATTCAATGGGCTCAACATGCCTCTCAGCAAATAGCTTGGGGTGTCTACTTTCCAAAATGGGGTCATTTGGGGGGGTTTTGTACTTCTCTGCCATTTTAGCACCTCAAGAAATGAAATAGGCAGTCATAAATTAAAAGCGGTGTAAATTCCAGAAAATGTACTCTAGTTTGTAGACGCTATAACTTTTGCGCAAACCAATAAATATACGCTTATTGGCATTTTTTTTACTAAAGACATGTGGCTGAATACATTTTGGCCCAAATGTTTGACTAAAATTGAGTTTATTAGATTTTTTTTATAACAAAAAGTAGAAAATCTCTTTTTTTTTTCAAAATTTTCGCTCTTTTTCCGTTTATATCTCAAAAAATAAAAATCACAGAGGCAATCAAATACCATCAAAAGAAAGCTCTATTTGTGGGAAGAAAAGGACGCAAATTTCGTTTGGTTACAAAATTGCATGACCGCGCAATTACCAGTTAAAGTAGTGCAGTGCGAAATTGAAAAAAGACCTCTGGTCCTTTGGCTGCCAAATGGTCCGGGGCTGAAGTGGTTAATGGGGTGGGCAACTACATGGCAAATGAGGTTGAATGTAGAAAAATGTAAAATAATGCATTTGGGTGGCAAAAATATGAATGCAATCTATACACTGGGGGGGGGACCTCTGGGGGAATCTAGGATGGAAAAGGACTCACCTACTATGTAACGATGTACCCGACTCCTCCGACTAGTCTATGTTTAGTCAGGTTAGCTGTGGAGCTTCTGGCTTTCATGTTTTGCCACAAAAAATTACCCAAAGTAGATTGTAAAGAAGTAAAAAAGTATAAGGGTACAGGTATAGGCACAAATATAAAGCAATTGTGGTAGCTTAAGCATTTTGAACGTGGCAAGTCTGCCTGACCATGTGAGGTACATCTTGGATATACCGTCCAATTCCCTAAGACGGTTATTTAAGAAGGGGGTTTAATTGGCTTAAAACAGCGTTCAGACTGATTTAGTAAGTTTGATACCTAAATATGAGATCTTTAGCCCATATAAACTGGGTAGGTTTTGCTCAAGGTGGAAAGTTGCTCTGATGACCCTAGGGCAGTATAAAGAACTTAGTGGAATTAACCACCTCAATACAGGACACTTCCCCCCCTTCCTGCCCAGGTCATATTTCAGCTTTCAGCGCTGTCACATTTTCTTCACACAAATAGAGCTTTATTTTGGTGGTATTTAATCACTGCTGTTTTTTATTTTTTTTATTTCTTACAAAAAAAAGACTAGACATTTTGAAAAAAAAACAAAGTTTCTTAGTTTTTGTCAGTAAATTTTGTAAATAAGTATTTTTTCTCCTTCACTGAATGTGCACTAATGAGGCGGCACTGATGAGGTGGCACTGATGGGCACTGATGAGGAGGCACTTATATGCCACACTTATGGGCAATGATAGGTGGCACTGATATGTGACACTGGTGAGCACTGATAGGTGGCACTGGTGAGCACTGATAGGTGGCACTGATAGGCAGCACTGATCGGTGGCACTGATGGGCACTGATAGGCGGCACTGGTGAATGATAGGCAACATGGATAGGCAGCATTGATGGGCATTAATGTGTGGCACTGATGGACATTGATGGGCAGCAAGGGTGGGCATTGATGGACAGCACTGATAGGCGGCACTGATAGCCAGCACTGACTGGCATCACTAATGGGCACTTATTGGTGGCACTTGTGGGCACTGATTGCTAGCACTGGTCGCGCTATTGTAATCAGGGCACTGGTGATCAGTGCCCTGATTATATGCATAGATGTCTCTTGCGAGAAAATGATGCTGATTGGCTCTCCTTGCCACACACTCTGTCAGTGTGAGGCGAGGAGCGCAGATTACCGACATCTCTGTGTTTACATGTGACCGGCTGTGATTGGACACAGCCAATCACATAGTCAAAGAGCTATTTACAGAGATAGTCCTAGCAACACGACTCACGCGTGAGAGTGGCCGTTCTGGGATGACATCACATGACGTCGTCCCAGAATGAGAGCCGCACTGCCCCTCCATCATTTGACGATGGGCAGGGGTAAGTGGTTAATCTTATAGTAAGATACATAACTGAAATCATCAAGAGCTTTCCTTACCAAAGCCAGGGATGTGTCAGGATTGGTTAGCATAAGAATGACATAATCTTCAAACAGCATCTTGTGAATGTAAGAGCCTATTGTGAATGCTTATCCAAGTCTTTATGGACCTTGATTTGTGCACTGGTCCAAATCATTTGGTGGAGGGAGGATTATGATGTGGGGTTGTTTTTCAGGGGTTGGGCTTGGCCTCTTAGTTCCAGTGCGGGGAATTCTTAAGGTGTCAGCATACCAAGACATTTTGGACAATTTCATGCTTCCAACTTTGTGGGAACAGTTTGGGGATGACCCCTTCCTGTTCCAACAAGGTCCATAAAGACATGGATGAGATCTTGGGGTGGGGGAACTTGACTGGCCTGCACAGAGTCCTGGCCTCAACCCAATTTAACACCTTTGGAATTAATTATAGCGGAGACTGTGAGCCAGGCCTTCTCGTCCAACATTAGTGCCTGGCCTTACAAATGTGCTTCTGGAATAAGGTTTAAACATTCCCATAGACACACTCCTAAACCTTGTGGACAGCCTTCCCACAAGAGTTGAAGCTGTTATAGCTGCAAAGAGTGAGTCAACTCAATATTGAACCCTACAGACTAAGACTGCGATTCCATTAAAGTTCATGTGCGTGTAAAGGCAGGTGTCACAATATTTTTGGTAATATAGTGTATGTCAGCTTTTGGGCTAAAAATGCAAAATTGAAAAAAAAAAAAACACATTTCTATCTACTTTGATCGGTCTTTTCAATACCTTCCTTGCACTTTGTACAAACATTGTATCAATCCCTAAAAAACTACTTTGACAGCAACTACAGTACATATAAGATTCAAACCTACAAGGCTTGATACTCTATATACTGTATACAGTATACATGCTAGAATTATGCAGTGCTTCCACATCTCCAATATATCCATCCCACCACCATGTGCTCAGTAATCTCCCCGACTGATCAATGGAATATGAAATAATACAATAACAAAACAAACTTGTGTTAAAAGTTCTCTTTCAAATATATGTGGGATCCAAGATCCTCCGATAGATAGTCCTCCCCACAACTCTGGTCCGGTGGTTGTGGGGGTCTGCAGGTGGGAGGCTTGTTGGAATCTGGAAGACCCTTTTAAAATCAAAGGGCCCTCCAGATACCGACCCCCCTATGTGAATGAGTAAGAGGTATATAATACCCCTACTCATTCATAAAAAAATAACCTATAGATAAAGACACCCAAATCCTTAAAAAGAAATAAAAAGAACCCAAGAAAGGCCCCTCATTGTAAATCCATCATTATTTATGATACCTGCCACCGGAAATCAAAACCAAAAACCTAACAGACCCGACACACGTGACAGGGAAGGGATGGGGATAACAGCGACACCTTTGACCAAATATTGCCACGGCCAGAGATTAACAGTCGTATAAGCCAATGACATTGGTGACTTTGGAAGTTCCTAGTTTCCTGAAATATTACTTCTATATACGATCAGCAGGGGGCTGAATGGACAAAAGTTCAGGCATTTGTCCAAATAGCATAACAGGCAAAGATTGGGCTCTACTATTGGTCCATCCCTACACTGCCTTCTTTTTTAGAACACGTTATACTTTACAACGCTTTACCACATGGACTTTTTGTACCCTTTTGACCCATCTTCCTATAAGATGACTAGCTGTCCTAACGTTATGTAATATAGGAAATTCAGCTTTTCTTACCTGGGTGTAACCATATAGATTCAGCAGCTGGGCCATTTGTAGAGTGGTGTCAGAATTGAGATCTCCAATGAAACCAGCCAGGGCACCCCGCTCCATACAGGAATAATTTGGAGCTTCCTTTGTATGTCCAGACAATATCTGTAGAACGTCTTTTATAGCTTTATTCACATGTCCACAAGAATCATACACATGGTATCGCAGAGTTATGTTGGGCAGAATATCTGGACTGTGGTTTATCTCATCAATAGCAAATATAAAAGCCAATAGATGTCTGTATTCTTTCCGGTAAACCCTGCAGAAAATGGATAGTTTTGCATTGGTCTACAGGACAAGGATTCAAGCCAAAGTTCTTTATGGCAAAATGGATAATACATTTCAAATGCAGATCTATGGTGGGATTGGTGGCCGTGTGCATTGCTCCATGAAACATATAATGAAATTCAATCATTCCTGCACTTATATGAGTTATAGCAGTGATTGGCTGTTTACAAGGTATAAAGGACCTCATCTGTAGCCCCTGACATCACCAAGTAGCCACACATAATATTCAGTATATGTAATGCTACAGAAGAAGGTCAGAGAATGCAGACTTACTAGAGGAAAGGGTCAGAGACTACAAACTTGCTACAAGGCTGGTTAGAGCCTACAGACATTCCATAGGAGACAGTCAGGACCAGAGATAAGACAATCTTCCTGGGTTTAGTTTGTGAAAAGTTTCTCAAATCTTCCTTACATTCTAAAGTTATTGAACTGTCAGAAAACCCCCTGAAGTCTATGGGGGCATTTTTTTTTTGTTCTGTCCATTTCTAGGGCCAATAAGCACACACTTGTCAAAAAAGGCTTGGGAACTGGCCACTGCAATTTGGGAGGGGGACATGTACCAATACCATTAGGAAAGTGTCTCTCCCTACACAGTATTTTTAGCTCTCCATAAACGCTCCCACACAGTAACAATATGGCTGATGTAAGCTCACCTTTTTTCCAAAAAGCTGGTTGGGTTGATTGCCTTATATTATTGGCTCTTGTGACCAGAGTAATGACTAGGGATGAGCTTCCGGCTTGGTCACAGTTTCACTTGTTTGAAGGTTAGGCAAAGGGCTGATCTAGAGTGTAGACCGGTCAAACCTTCGGCACCAGCTGGAAATGATACATTTGGCCTCAGTATTACTACGGCTACTAAATCTCTAAATTTCTGACTGGTTCTTAGTAAACAGGCAGCTGGCAACATAATCTGCTCTGTCACTTATTCGTGTGGGTGGGTTGGTTCTAAAATGTTGGACAAACCGATTGATGATGGATTTACATTGTGTTTTTTTTTTTTAATAAGGTAAGGGACTTGTCAAAAACTGTGGTGTGTTCATCTTTTTACTTTTTCTATGAATGAATAGGGGACTGGGTACCCCTTCACATAGGTGAGAGGGCCTGTATCTGGAGTTTCCAATAAGCCCCCCAATGTGCAGACCCCCACAACCATCAGGCCAGAGTCGTGGGAAATATGCCCTTATCCTCATCATTCAGGTGCTTTGCCAGAGGGGCCCTCCTGGAAAGGTACCCCCATATTGAGGGCATATGGCCTGGTATGGTTCAGGCGGGGAGGCTAAATTCTCACTTCCCTTTTCCTGTCCTGACAGGGTGCATGATCATATACAGTAAGTGTCAGGTGTGGATTTTGGCTGGAACCCATTGTTTTTTTTTTTTGCCTGGAATTTCCCCTTAAAATCCATACCAGACCCAAATGACCAAGCATGAATATTTATGGGGGAAGACATATGCCATTTTTTGGGGGGGTCCTGACATCCATAGCTCATCAGGGATAAGGCTAATTTAAGCATACTTAGCGGTAATTATACACTTTTTTGTTTTGTGTGGGGTCCACCATTAACATCTATACCAGACCCTCAACTGGGATAAGAGTCTGCTATAGATCAGCGGATCCCACCATCTCCTCCGCCTGCTACGCAGACTCATCCCCTTCATCCCGGAAAAGGAAAAAGCGGTAGTAGTAGGAATGATCATCAATTCGCGTCTTGACTACGCGAACTCCCTCTACATAGGGTTACCGGATTACCAGATTGCGCGCCTTCAAATTGTCCAAAACACAGCAGCGAGACTAGTCACCGGAAAGAAACCTTGGGAATCCATCTCCCCATCCCTAAGGATCCTCCATTGGCTCAAGGTAAAAGACAGGATCACATTCAAGACCCTCTGCCTCACACAAGGAAACACAAGGAAATGCGCCTCAATACCTTTGTGAGAAAATAGAAAAATACATACCAAATCGCAGCCTTCGATCAACAAACCAAAATCGCCTTCGCATCCCCAAAGCCCGCTACGAATCGAAGGGAGAACGAAGATTCGCAGTACAGGGACCTCGGCTATGGAATGCTCTACCAAACAACATCCGCTTGGAAGAAAACCATCAGGCCTTCAGGAAAAAACTCAAGACCCACCTCTTCTAAACATGGCATCACAACAAGAGCAGACAAGCGCCTTGAGGCGATTCAGTTCGCAGTTGCAGCGCTATACAAATCATTCATTCATTCATTCATTAGGAGAACCCTCAGCTGATTGGTAGGTGGCTGAAGCTGTATTTTGCCAGCAATTTAAACAGAATCTTTTTCATTTGCAAATCTTAATGTTGCTGTTGTAGGTTGTATACATCATGAAGATGTCACCCTTCACTGGCAGGGTTAGGGCATACCCAGGGCATGCTAGTTATTTATTTTTTTCAACTTTTTTAACTCTGTTACCTTGAAGAGTCCAATCAACCCCCAAAACACACTCACAGTTTTTTGATTTTTATCTTTGACAACAAAACAATCCTCCCATGTTGTAGAGTTGAGGAGAAGGGGAGACATTATTTAGTTTCGCATAATAAACTTGGCAGGGCTGACACCATTCCTTGTGATTTAATTCAGGAACAGGAACAGATCAATGGGAATTTTTCTGTGACTGCATTGTCTTTAATACTTTCACTGCCAAAGTCACTTTTGTTTTATATATTAAAATTACTGACAAGTTAACCAGTTGCCGCCCACCCACTGTCAAATGATGGAGGGGTGGTGTAGCTCTCGTTCTGGGCAGATGTCATATGATGTTGGCCCATTCAAACGGGGCGTGCACGTGATCGGGTGAGCGCAGCCCTGCACTGTCGGTGGTAGTGTGCACCCGAGACACAGCGCGTCACCAACTGGGCATTGCTGTTCACTAAGTGATTGGTTGTGATTAAGTCACGGCCAATCACAAATGCTTCTTTCACAAATGGTACTGCCTGGTTATAGACATCGCATGCGCGTGATCAGGAGCGCGCTGTGCATTCATGTCGGTGGCGGCGTGTTCCCAGGAACACTGCTTGTCACCGAGCATGGTACCATTCACAGCCGATCACAAAATGTAAATACAGACCGGTAACTAGTCGCTCCTAGACATGGGCGCTGTCAAAAAATTAGTTTTGTAATTCATGTACAAAATTCAATTCGGATTCGTGCGAAATTCGAATTTCCGTTAGATTCGTAAACTTTTCGTTAAAATAACGAAAGTTCTTTATAATGAATTTATCATTATGAGGGGTTCCCACCATCCCTGTGCTGTGCTAACTTCCTGGGTTTTTAACTTTTAGGTTTGTTAACTTTTCGTAAAACAATTATGAATGTTCGTTATGATGAATTTTCGTTTCGTACAAAACTAATCACACATGTCTAGTGGTTACAGGCTCTTCCCTCCTCACACACCATTTCCAGTGTGAGGAGAGCAGATCCAGGAGCAGTGAGTTACCGATCTGTGTGTGTACTGTATCGCACAAACACCACACAAGTAAAGAGAACCTGTCACATCCCCCATTGCACCTGTCACCCAACAGTGACCACTTCAGTGCCCATCAGTGCTTATAAAAGTGCACCTGTCACCCATCAGTGCCCATAAAGTGCACCTGTCATCCATCAGTGCCCATAAAGTGCACCGGTAACTGTCAGAGACTGCCATAAGCAGTGCACCTGTCACCCATCAGTGACCATCACCTGTCACTCATAAGTCACCAGTCAGTGACCATCATCAGCGCTCGTCATCCATGATAATCATCTGTCACCCATTAGTCCCATAAAGTGCACCAGTCACCATCAGAGACTGCCATCAGTGACCATCGCCTGTCACCCATCAGTGATCGTCACCCATCAGCGACTTTCACCCATCAGTGACTGTCACCTGTCAACTATCAGTGAACGTCACCTGCTACTCATCTGTCATCCGTCACCCTGCCCATCAGTGACCGTCACCTGCCACCCATCACACAGCCCATCAGTGACCGTCACCTGCCACCCATCACACAGCCCATCAGAAAAATGTCCAAAAAAGTTTATAACAGTGAGGAGGCGTTCCAGATCCTCTCCATGACTGATGAGAGCAGCGGGAAGTTCTCATTAGATTCAAATGCCAATTCCATTTCTGAATCAAATTCAGCATTTGAATCGATCGATAGTAGTGGATCGGCAAATTAGAAGAACGGGTCCCTCCTAAAAGAGCACGGCACTCTGAAATTCCCAAGCCCAGTACCAGCGCTGCCACCAGCGATAGACCCCAAGAAATTCTCTGGCCCAGTACCAGCACTACCGCATCACACCCAAGTACCAGCACAGGAACTTCAAACCCCAACTACCAGCACTGGAGTGACACATCCCCAAGAGCCAGGGCTGCTACATATCTCCCAGATGGTCTTGCCAACCCAACATGGCTGCCTTACAACTCAGGATCAGCAAGAATTCCCTCTTTCACCACACAGCCACAGAAATTGATTGACACTTTGCTGCAATTTATCATGGACCAGACCAATTTATATGCCCAGCAGCATATTGCCAACAACCCCCAATCATCATACACCTGTCCGTTAAAGTGGAGAGATTTGACTCTGGAGGAGTTCAAATTGTTTGAACTCCTTCAGAGTAAGCACACCATATACAAATGAAGGACATGTCTACTGGTCCACAAACCCCATCCACCACATGCCCATTTATTCTGCCATAATGTCCAGGTCCCAAAAATGAGATTATTATGTGCTTTCTTAATTTCAGTGACAACACCCAGTGCCCTCCCCAAAATCATCCAGATGATGATAAATTCTATAAAATTTGCTGACTCATAATTTGTTTCCCCAAAGATTTGCAGAATTCTATGTCCCTGATCAACATATATGTGTAGATGAGTCCCTGGTACCCTTTTCAGGCCAGCTGGGAATAAAACTATTCATTCCTAGCAAAAGGGCCAGACATGGAGTCAAATTTTACAAGCTGTTTGAGAGAGTCACTGGATATCTGTATGCGTTCCACATATACGTAGGAAGATATTCCCAGCTCCAGCCTCCTGAGTGGCCAGCCTGCATGGGCACAACTGGAAAATGGTATGGGACCTGTCATGCCTACTGCGGAACAAAGGTTACCACATATACCTGGATAACTTCTACACCAGCCTGCCCCTTTTCAAATACCTATACCTTGCAAAAACCCTGGCCTGTGGAACCTCCAGAAAGAATAGGAAGGGCTTCCAACAATGTATAGTTAATAAAAGAAGGGGAAAGAGCAACTTTGAGATGCAACAAAGTGCTGGCCTTGAGGTGGAAGGATAACAGGAATGTGTACATGATGTCCACCATCCACAATGACACTACAGTTGAGGTTTAAAGAAGACGAGGTCCCATTGAAAAGCCAACATGTGTCCAAGAATACAACCTTTTCATGGGGGTGGATTTCAATGACCAAATGTTTCAGCCCTATTTGTCAATAAGGAGGTTTCCGTTTCTGGTACAAGAAAGTAGCATTTTATCTAATTAATTTGGCCATTTATAATGCATACATAATTTACACCAAATCTATTTCGAAAGCCTTGCCCACTTTCTAAAATTCATTGAATAAGTTGTAACGTCCCTCATCTACCAACAAAGCCCCCCCCCCCCCCAGAAAACCTTTGCTCTGATGCTGTTAGCCGACTTCATGAGCACCACTTTCCGGACAACATTCCACCATCTGAAGCAGGCTGAAGATGACAAAACAGTTGTCACGTATGCAGCAAAAGAGGATTTTGAAGAGATACCAGCTACCATTGTCCCCAGTGTCCCTCCCAACCAAGCCTTTGCATTGGTGAATGCTTCCGACTTTTTCACACATCCCTAAAATATTAGCCCATATTTTTAACCATTTCCCCATTTTCATCATCTGTGCTGACCATTTTCCATGCTTTCCCAAATAACCATGCTACTGGCTTCCATGTGAACTGACCCTGGCCTGTTTTTTGACTATGCCTCTGCCTACTGTTTGGACTGCTTCTACGTTAACTGACCCTGGCCTGTTTTATCGACTATGCTTTTGCCTACCACTTAGACTGATCTGTTGCCCTGCTACTGTAGTAGACAGAGGCCTTACATGTGAGGGGCCCCAGAATTGTTTTTCCGGATGGAGAAAAAAATATTTTTTGTTTTCTCTGGGTTTTGTAATTTCCAGATTAGGGTCTGGAGTCCGGAGACTTCAAAGAGATTTGGGCAAGAGAAGTCCTACCCCATGTGCCCCTGTGCACAGGTTTTACCTTATTGCAGCTCCCAGTCTGCTGTTGACTTACTGCCATCATGCCTGACCACACCTACTGCCATCATGCCTGACCACACCATTGCCTGCTACCTGGACTATGGAAATAAATAGCTGTAGCAAGGGGCAGTATGTTTATAAGGGGCTGGAGAGCAGTACAATAAGTGTCTGCAGGTAACGGTGTACCAGGACCAATATTATGGCTGTGCTGGCTGTCTCTGGACAATTCCTATAGACAAATGCTTTGGCTGTGCTGACAATATCCTTGTGCTGACTATAGACAATATTCCTGCCTACTGCCTGGATAATTACTATTGTTGTCGCCAAGCATATCCCTGCATGCTGCCTGGACCAATTTGCTCCTCTGTAGACACTAGTAAAACCACAGATAATACTTTTTTTTTTTTTTACCTTTTCCTCAATAGAATTTTATTATTTGTTAGAAATAGGAAGGGCCTTCAAAAATGATAGATTATCAGGAAATTAGATGTTTAATGTATGCTCCTAGAATGCCTGCATGTTGGTCATACTCAGGAGGAGTAAGATAATCTATTGCAGTGTGCAATTTTTGCTATGTACATGTTATGTGTTAGAAATATTGTATAAATGGACTTCCAAGACTCATTATGCCTCATAGATTATACATTGGGGTGTTTGCTTTCCTAAATAGGGTCATTTTCTGGGTGTTTCCATTGTCTTGGTGCTCCAGGGCCTTCAAAAGTGTGATAGGTTGTCAGGAAATTATGTGTGTAATTTATGCTCCTAGAACGCCTGACAGTGCTACTTGGTTGTTGGGCCTCTGTATGTGGCCAGGCTGTGTAAAAGTCTCACACATGTGGTATCGCCGTACTCAGAAGGAGTAGCATAATGTATTTTGGGGTGTCATTTTTGCTATGTACATGCCATGTGTTGGAAATATCTTATAAATGGACAACTGTGCTAATTTTGCAAAGAATTGTGGGAAAAAATGAGAACTTCAGAAAAACTCACCATGTGGCCTACTAAATACCTTGGGATGTCTACTTTTCAAAAATGGGTCATTTGGGGTGTTTTTGTACTTTCCTGGCTTGTTAGTGTCTCAAGAAATGAGACCACCAGTACATCAGGTGTGGTCAATTTTCAATGATTGGCACCATAGATTGTAGACTCTCTAACCTTCACACAGACCAAATAATATACACTAATTAGGGTTATTTTTACCGTAGACATGTAGCCGTATACATTTTGGCCAAAATTTATGAAGACAAATGACTAATTTGCTAAATTTTATGACATAGAGAAAGAAAAAGGCATTTTATTCACCAAATTTTAGGTCTTTTTTTTATTTATAGCACAAAAAATTAAAATAAAACACTAGTGATTAAATACCACCAAAATAAAGATCTATTTGTGTGGAAAAAAAGGATGCAAATTTAATTTGGGTACAGTGTTGCATGATTGAGTAATTGTCATTTAAAGTGTGAGAGTGCTGGAAGCTGAAAATTGGTCTGGGCAGGAAGGGGGTGAAAGTGCTCTGTAGACAAGTGGTTAAAACCCCTAAAACATTATATATTTTCTGAAAGCAAAGACCCTGAAAACAATGGTGGTAGTTACAATTTTTTTTTTATGATACTAGCAAAGCTGTTAATTTAACACATATTTTCTGTGAAAAATACACTAAAAGTAATGTCACTGCACACAAACAAAATGTGTTACTCATTTTTTTGGTAACATATAAAATATGAGGTTGTTCTGAGTAAATAGAAACCCAACATGTAAAGCCTTAAAATTGTGCATGTCGGTGAAAAGGTAAATGTAATGCCGGCCATCAGAACCCAAAATACTATATAATGTTATTGTGGTACCTTAAAATTCATGTCCAACCAAAACCTTTTTTTCTTTTGGACAGCCACTGTCCAGGGCTCCATTAGAGAGATTTTCCCTCACTTCCTGTCCTGCAGATTCTCTTTTTTGGAGCCCCAGATAGCAGTAAAAACCTGACAAGGATTTTTTATCCCTCCCCACTCTATTTGAAAGTGAAAAAAATATATGGAGTCATTAAGTCATTTAAGGTCCCATTTACACTTGTGCATTGTGCTAACACATAACAATGCATGGCAAAGCACCTTCTCTATGGGCAGTGCAGTGTGATGTCATTCATTGTGAATTGCCCCCCCCCCCAGTACATTGTACAGTAGATCCCAACACACAACTCACCTCTAGGCACCATTGTGCCGCCTTATTAAAAAGATCATGCATGTTTTTTCCACCATTGTGGTTCATTGGCAGCTATTCAATATGAATGAATGTGACCATTAATACCCGGCAATGGAACACCTAAATGTGAATGGGCCATATGTGGTTTTCATGAACATATTTTATATAAATGCAGTGTAACAGACTGAATGAGTCCTGCACATTATCACACATATCTCCTAAAGACACAGCTCTGTAGATCAGATTGGAAGATTTGCTCTTCATATTTCACTTACGCTGAACACATGAGATGTTTAATAAGACTTCCCTTCTGCCTCCACACTGACACTGCAGAATGTACAGAGAATATCCCCCCTATAATGATGTCTCCATCCTGAGAATACTTGTACTCAAATGTATAATTCTTCATAGTCATATCACAGCGGTGATCAGAGTTCTGGGTGTCAGATGTGCAGGGGGTCACACACAAAGACAACAACCACAATATTCTAAGTGGATATCTGAAGACAACATGACCGAGTCTCTGATAGACTCCAATGACTTCTTCCTCTTCTCCCACCTCATCATCACTGACATCAGCCCAGGATCCTGACACTGACTTCATGGCTCAGCTGAAGGCTGTGAGAGTGTCAGGTTTATAAAGAATAATTCTGTTATTTATTACTGATAGACTGGAATATGAATCTGCTTATAGAGTAGGAAAAAAAAGGCAAAATATAAAATACACAGAATCCATCTTTTGTCGGAATCATAGAAAGTGAAGGTTATAAAAATACCATTATGACATATTGTACATGAAACAGTAAAAATGAGAAGTTTGATGGCCAAGAATGCCACGTGTATTATTATTATTATTATTATTATTAATAATTAGGGATGAGCCGAACACCCCCGGGTTCGGATCGCACCAGAACCTTCGAACGGACCGAAAGTTTGCGCACATTTTTGAACCCTATTCGTTATAATGGACGCGAATGTTCGAAATCAAAAGTGCTAATTACAACGGCCAATATGCATGTTAATGTCATAAAACAGGTTTGGGGACCCGGGTCCTGCCCCAGGGGACATATATCAATGCAAAAAGAACTTTTAAAAACTAACGTTTTTTCGGGAGCAGTCATTTTAATGATGCATAAAGTGAAAAAAAAAAAGTGAAATTTTCCTTTAAATATGGTACCTGGGGGGTGTCTAAAGTATGCCTGTGAAGTGGCATGTGTTTCCTGTGTTTAGAACTGTCCCTGCACAAAATGACATTTGTAAAGGGAAAAAAGAAGCCATTTAAAACCACTTGCGGCTTTAATGTCATGTCTTGTCCTGGCCGCCATATGGCTGAAAATCCTTGAGAAAAATGGCATGGCTACCCCATCAGCCCCCCCCCCCCACCCCAGCCCCTTTGGGTCTTGTATGGATATTAAGGGGGACCCGCACCCAAAATAAAACCCTATACCTACAACCCTATATACTCTGAACAGCAGTATATAGGTGGTGCAAACAAGACACGGACTGTAGGTTTGTTCTTAAGTAGAATCTGAACAGGTACATTATGAAGTGTAGCTCCATCCCCAAAAAATCTATTTTTAAGCTTTTTGGAGAACATAGGGAGGGGTTATCACCCCTGTAACATTTGCTGTCTTTGCACATCTGTTCAGAACATGTCACCTCACTTTCCGTCCCAAATGACAAATGTTTTTGGAAAAGTGGGGTTTGAATTGAAACAAGGATTGGTGATAAAGCATCAGTAGAGAGGAGATACCTTTTTCCCAAATTAAATCTAACAGGATAGAATTTCCCTTCCTAGGGGTAGATTTCCTCTCACTTCCTGTTTTCTCTTTCCGTTTGCAAGTAGGAGTCGTTTGTAAGTGGGATGTTTGAAAGTAGGGGCCTGCCGTATATACTCTGCAGAAATTTGCCCTATTAGATGTTGGTGTAGCCACAAGACTGGTGGGCACAGGAATGGGCCCTGCTGTGAGTTAATAGATCAAGATTTGTACTTGCATGCACCTGTTGAACCAGGCAGAAAAATTGGGCCTTTGGTGGTGGTGGTGGTGGTGGTGGACGGTGTTGCCACAAGACTGTAAGCCCTCACAGTTACTCTTGGTGGGCGCAGGAATGGGCCCTGCTGTGAGTTATTAGATCAAGATTTGTAATTGCATGCACCTGTTGAACAGGGCAGAAAAATTGGGCCTTTGGTGGTGGTGGTGGTGGTGGTGGTGGTGGTGGTGGTGGACGGTGTTGCCACAAGACTGTAAGCCTTCACAGTTACTCTTGGTGGGCGCAGGAATGGGCCCTGCTGTGAGTTAATAGATCAAGATTTGTACTTGCATGCACCTGTTGAACCAGGCAGAAAAATTGGGCCTTTGGTGGTGGTGGTGGTGGTGGTGGTGGTGGTGGACGGTGTTGCCACAAGACTGTAAGCCCTCACAGTTACTCTTGGTGGGCGCAGGAATGGGCCCTGCTGTGAGTTATTAGATCAAGATTTGTAATTGCATGCACCTGTTGAACAGGGCAGAAAAATTGGGCCTTTGGCGGTGGTGGTGGACGGTGTTGCCACAAGACTGTAGGCCCTCATAGTTACTCTTGGTGGGCGCAGGAATGGGCCCTGCTGTGAACTATTAGATCAAGATTTGTAATTACACGCCCCTGTTAAACAGGGGCTGAAAAATTGGGCCTTAGGCATTGGTGCTGGTGCCACAACACTGCAACCCCTCACAGACACTGTACTCTTAGCACAGCAATGAGACCTGTTGCAAAGCATTGCCTAAAAATTGTAATTACACGCCCCAACAGGGGCTGAAAAATTGTGCCTTAGGCACTGGTGCTGGTGCCACAACACTGCAACCCCTCACAGATACTGTACTTGGAGCACAGCAGTCACACGTGTTGCAAAGCATTTTTTTAAAAATTGTAAGTACACGCCCCTGTTATACAGGGGCTGAAAAATTGTGCCTTAGGCACTGGTGTGGTGGCATGGATCATTGAGGAGGAGGAAGAGGATAGTCAGTGAACATAACAGGACAGTCACTCAGCATCAGCATAGGCAGTCTTGAAGGGATGTGACATTATAAATTATTCCGTTATATCTGCTTCAGGTGCCTGGTAGCTGGTGGTGATCCAAGACTGATTAATTTTGATGAAGGTCAGTCGATCAACCGAGTCGGTGGACAGGCGCACCCTATGATCGGTGACAAATCCTCCAGCAGCACTGAATGTGCGTTCGGAAAGAACGCTGGAGGCAGGACAGGCCAGTAGCTCAATTGCATACTGTGCAAGCTCTGGCCAGTGATCCATCCTCAGGACCCAGTAAGCCAGAGGATTTTCGGTGGGAAAGGTGTCCAAGTCTGACCTTGCCCCAAGGTATTCCTGCACCATGTATATCAGACGCTGGCGATGGTTGCTGGAACCGATCATACCTTGGGGCTGCGGACTAAAAAATTGTCTGAACGCATCGGTCAGACGTCCACCTTCCCCACCGCTCCTTCTGCTACTGACCGAAGCCTCAGCAACTCGTCGTCCAGGACCAGGAGTTTGTAACCTCCCAGTTTCTGGGAACGTGTTGCACAGACCTTTCTGCAAGGCCTCCCTGAGATGTCTCATCCTCTGCTCCCTCTGCGACGGCAAGATAAGGTCCGCAACCTTACCCTTGTACCGTGGATCAAGGAGAGTGGCCAGCCAGTAATGGTCCCTCTCCTTGATCCGAAGAACACGAGGATCCTTCCGCAGGCTTTGCAGGATCAGGGAGGCCATGCAGCGTAGGTTAGCTGAGGCATTCGGTCCGGAGTCTTCTGGGTCACTGAGGATGACATGATCGCCAGCCACCTCCTCCCAGCCACGTACAAGTCCACTGGTTTGTTGGGACTGTACATCATCCCTAAAAGACTGCTGCTGCTGATGCTGAGTGCCAGGCTCCACCTCCATGCTCACACAATCCTCCTCCTCCTCCTCCTCCTCCTCCTCCTCCTCCTCCTCCTCCTCCTCCTCCTCATCCTCTTCCTGTGTGATGGGTGGGACAGAAGGAACACTGTCCGGATAAAGGGGGCCTTGAGAGGCAAGGAAGTCCTCCTCTTCCTGCCTCTGTTCTGCCTCAAGTGCCCTGTCCATTATCCCACGCAGAGTATGCTCCAACAGGTGGACAAGAGGTACAGTGTCACTGATGCATGCACTGTCACTGCTCACCATCCTCGTGGCCTCCTCAAATGGTGAGAGGACAGTGCATGCATCCCTGATCATGCTCCACTGACGTGGGGAAAAAAAACCAAGCTCCCCTGACTCTGTCCTGGTGTCGTAGTCGCAAAGGTACTCATTGATAGCCCTCTGCTGCGTGTGCAGTCACTGCAGCATGGCCAACGTTGAGTTCCACCTGGTGGGCATGTCACATATTAGGCGGTTCTTGGGCAGGTTCAGCTCCTTTTGCAGCTCAGTCAGCCGAGCACTGGCATTATAAGATCGGCGGAAATGCACACAGACTTTCCTGGCCTGCCTCAGGACATCCTGTAAGCCTGGGAACCTGCCCAAGAACCGCTGCACCACCAGGTTGAGGACGTGAGCCATACAGGGCACATGGGTGAGCTGCCCCTGTCGCAGGGCGGAGAGGAGGTTGGTGCCATTGTCAGAAACGACCATTCCTGGCTTAAGCTGGCGTGGTGTCAACCACCTCTCGGCCTGCCCCTGCAGAGCTGCCAGAACCTCTGGCCCAGTGTGGCTCCTGTCCCCCAAACACACAAGCGCAAGCACGGCATGGCATCTTTTTGCCTGCGTACTTGCGTAGCCCCTTGTACGCCTACGGAGCACCGCTGGTTCCGAGGACAGAGCACTGGAGGAAGAAGAAGAGGAGGGGGTGGAGGAGAGAGGTGTGTCACAACCAGTAGCAGTAGTAGCATTTTGGAGGCGTGGTGGCGGAACAACCTCCAACACTACTGCACCTTGTCCTGCATCCCTCCCAGCTGCCAATAGAGTGACCCAATGGGCCGTGAAAGAAAGGTAACGTCCCTGTCCATGCCTGCTGGACCATGAGTCAGCGGTAATATGCACCTTACCGCTGACCGCCCTGTCCAGCGAGGCATGGACATTGCCTTCCACATGCCGGTAGAGAGACGGAATCGCCTTCCGTGAGAAAAAGTGGCGTTTGGGAACCTGCCACTGAGGAACCGCACATTGAACAAACTCACAGAAGGGGGCCGAGTCTACCAACTGAAAAGGCAGCAGTTGAAGTGCTAGCAATTTAGCCAAGCTAGCATTCAACCGCTGGGCATGTGGATGGCTGGGAGTGTACTTCTTTCGACGGTCCAGCAGCTGGGGCAGGGAAATTTGCCTGCTACAATCGGACGTCGGTGTACTGCAAGTACTTGGTTGTGACACACCTAATTCTACACCTTCAGTCCTCTCAGAGCAGCTTTCAGAGAGGACTGAAGATGTAGTGGGGATGGAGATCCCAGCTGATGAGGAGCAAGGAGAGGTCCGCTTAGTTCTTTGGTGTGGGTCTTTTATGTGTGCTTGCCAACGAGCTGCATGGCAGGTCGACATATGTCTGCTCATGCTTGTGGTGCCCAAGCGGCTGATGTTTTGGCCACGCGAGATACGCTTGAGACAAATATTGCAAATAGCGGTGGTGCGATCTGATGCACTCGTCTCAAAAAAGGCCCACACCAAAGAACTTTTCTGATAACGTGCAGAGGCAGCGCCCTGCACAGGCGGAGCTCTGCGGTGTTGTACAGTTGCTGTGCTGGCCTCTAGCTGGCCTCCAGGGGGCATCCTGCCTCGTTGGACATGTGACGCCGCATCCTCCTCCTCCTCCTCGTCCTCCTCCTCATCCTCTCTCCCTTGAGGCACCCACGTGGAGTCAGTGACCTCATCATCCCCTCCCTCTTCACCACTAGAGCAAACCTGGCAGTAAGCTGCAGCTGGTGGAACAGTACTGCCAGATTGCTGTCCTTCAGCATCCCCTCTCTCCGCGCGCACACTACTGACTTCCTCAAGCTGGGTATCATCATCCGAGCCTTCGAATCGTTGGGCATCCTCCTGGAGCATGTACCCAACACTGTGCTCAAAGAGTTTGGGGGACTCCTCAGGAGGACATGGTGGGTCTAGGGAAGGGGTGGCTGATGATGCCATTGAGTACGCTTTGGCAGGTGCTCTGCCAGTACCCTGAGCCTGGGTGAGAGAGGATGAGGAGGATGAGGAGGGCTTGGTCATCCATTCTACCAAGCCTTCAGCATGATGCGGCTCCACATGTCCAGCTGCCGAAAACAAAGACGCGCGTGTCCCATGGCCACGTGCTGATGACGATGCACGACCACGTCCACGGCCACGGCCACGTCCACTAGAAACAGAGCCTGCCTGCCCTGTGTTCTTGCCTCTGCATACTCTGCCTCCCTTGGCGGTCTTCCAGCCATTGTAGTCGGTAGTCCTGTGGGTGCTGCTGAGAAGAAAATATAGGAGCTCTGTGTGATGCCACTAACACACTAGAAGTCCTATGGGTGCTTCTGCAAAGAAAATATAGGAGCTCTGTGTGATGCCACTAACACACTAGAAGTCCTGGGTGCTGCTGAGAAGAAAATATAGGAGCTCTGTGTGATGCCACTAACACACTGGAAGTCCTGTGGGTGCTGCTGAGAAGAAAATATAGGAGCTCTGTGTGATGCCACTAACACAGTAGAAGTCCTATGGGTGCTTCTGCAAAGAAAATATAGGAGCTCTGTGTGATGCCACTAACACAGTAGAAGTCCTATGGGTGCTTCTGGGAAGAAAATATAGGAACTCTGTGTGATGCCACTAACACACTAGAAGTCCTGTGGGTGCTGCTGAGAAGAAAATATAGGAGCTCTGTGTGATGCCACTAACTCACTAGAAGTCCTATGGGTGCTTCTGCAAATAAAATATAGGAGCTCTGTGTGATGCCACTAACACACTGGAAGTCCTGTGGGTGCTGCTGAGAAGTAAATATAGGAGCTCTGTGTGATGCCACTAACACACTAGAAGTCCTATGGGTGCTTCTGGGAATAAAATATAGGAACTCTGTGTGGTGCCACTAACACAGTAGAAGTCCTATGGGTGCTTCTGGGAAGAAAATATAGGAACTCTGTGTGATGCCACTAACACACTAGAAGTCCTGTGGGTGCTGCTGAGAAGAAAATATAGGAACTCTGTGTGATGCCACTAACACAGTAGAAGTCCTATGGGTGCTTCTGGGAAGAAAATATAGGAACTCTGTGTGATGCCACTAACACAGTAGAAGTCCTATGGGTGCTTCTGGGAAGAAAATATAGGAACTCTGTGTGATGCCGCTAACACAGTAGAAGTCCTATGGGTGCTTCTGGGAAGAAAATATAGGAACTCTGTGTGATGCCCCTAACACAGTAGAAGTCCTATGGGTGCTTCTGGGAAGAAAATATAGGAACTCTGTGTGATGCCACTAACACACTAGAAGTCCTGTGGGTGCTGCTGAGAAGAAAATATAGGAACTCTGTGTGATGCCACTAACACACTAGAAGTCCTATGGGTGCTTCTGCAAAGAAAATATAGGAGCTCTGTGTGATGCCACTAACACACTGGAAGTCCTGTGGGTGCTGCTGAGAAGTAAATATAGGAGCTCTGTGTGATGCCACTAACACACTAGAAGTCCTATGGGTGCTTCTGCAAAGAAAATATAGGAACTCTGTGTGATGCCACTAACACAGTACAAGTCCTATGGGTGCTTCTGGGAAGAAAATATAGGAACTCTGTGTGATGCCACTAACACAGTAGAAGTCCTATGGGTGCTTCTGGGAAGAAAATATAGGAACTCTGTGTGATGCCACTAACACAGTACAAGTCCTATGGGTGCTTCTGGGAAGAAAATATAGGAACTCTGTGTGATGCCAATAACACACTAGAAGTCCTATGGGTGCTTCTGGGTAGAAAATATAGGAACTCTGTGTGATGCCACTAACACAGTAGAAGTCCTATGGGTGCTTCTGGGAAGAAAATATAGCAACTCTGTGTGATGCCACTAACACAGTAGAAGTCCTATGGGTGCTTTTGGGAAGAAAATATAGGAACTCTGTGTGATGCCACTAACACAGTAGAAGTCCTATGGGTGCTTCTGGGAAGAAAATATAGGAACTCTGTGTGATGCCACTAACACAGTACAAGTCCTATGGGTGCTTCTGGGAAGAAAATATAGGAACTCTGTGTGATGCCACTAACACAGTAGAAGTCCTATGGGTGCTTCTGGGAAGAAAATATAGGAACTCTGTGTGATGCCACTAACACAGTAGAAGTCCTATGGGTGCTTCTGGGAAGAAAATATAGGAACTCTGTGTGATGCCACTAACACAGTACAAGTCCTATGGGTGCTTCTGGGAAGAAAATATAGGAACTCTGTGTGATGCCACTAACACAGTAGAAGTCCTATGGGTGCTTCTGGGAAGAAAATATAGGAACTCTGTGTGATGCCACTAACACAGTAGAAGTCCTATGGGTGCTTCTGGGAAGAAAATATAGGAACTCTGTGTGATGCCACTAACACAGTAGAAGTCCTATGGGTGCTTCTGGGAAGAAAATATAGGAACTCTGTGTGATGCCACTAACACAGTACAAGTCCTATGGGTGCTTCTGGGAAGAAAATATAGGAACTCTGTGTGATGCCACTAACACAGTACAAGTCCTATGGGTGCTTCTGGGAAGAAAATATAGGAACTCTGTGTGATGCCACTAACACAGTACAAGTCCTATGGGTGCTTCTGGGAAGAAAATATAGGAACTCTGTGTGATGCCACTAACACACTAGAAGTCCTATGGGTGCTTCTGGGAAGAAAATATAGGAACTCTGTGTGATGCCACTAACACACTAGAAGTCCTATGGGTGCTTCTGGGAAGAAAATATAGGAACTCTGTGTGATGCCACTAACACAGTACAAGTCCTATGGGTGCTTCTGGGAAGAAAATATAGGAACTCTGTGTGATGCCACTAACACAGTACAAGTCCTATGGGTGCTTCTGGGAAGAAAATATAGGAACTCTGTGTGATGCCACTAACACAGTAGAAGTCCTATGGGTGCTTCTGGGAAGAAAATATAGGAACTCTGTGTGATGCCACTAACACAGTAGAAGTCCTATGGGTGCTTCTGGGAAGAAAATATAGGAACTCTGTGTGATGCCACTAACACAGTAGAAGTCCTATGGGTGCTTCTGGGAAGAAAATATAGGAACTCTGTGTGATGCCACTAACACAGTACAAGTCCTATGGGTGCTTCTGGGAAGAAAATATAGGAACTCTGTGTGATGCCACTAACACAGTACAAGTCCTATGGGTGCTTCTGGGAAGAAAATATAGGAACTCTGTGTGATGCCACTAACACACTAGAAGTCCTATGGGTGCTTCTGGGAAGAAAATATAGGAACTCTGTGTGATGCCACTAACACAGTAGAAGTCCTATGGGTGCTTCTGGGAAGAAAATATAGGAACTCTGTGTGATGCCACTAACACACTAGAAGTCCTGTGGGTGCTGCTGAGAAGAAAATATAGGAGCTCTGTGTGATGCCACTAACTCACTAGAAGTCCTATGGGTGCTTCTGCAAATAAAATATAGGAGCTCTGTGTGATGCCACTAACACACTGGAAGTCCTGTGGGTGCTGCTGAGAAGTAAATATAGGAGCTCTGTGTGATGCCACTAACACACTAGAAGTCCTATGGGTGCTTCTGGGAATAAAATATAGGAACTCTGTGTGGTGCCACTAACACAGTAGAAATCCTATGGGTGCTTCTGGGAAGAAAATATAGGAACTCTGTGTGATGCCACTAACACACTAGAAGTCCTGTGGGTGCTGCTGAGAAGAAAATATAGGAACTCTGTGTGATGCCACTAACACAGTAGAAGTCCTATGGGTGCTTCTGGGAAGAAAATATAGGAACTCTGTGTGATGCCACTAACACAGTAGAAGTCCTATGGGTGCTTCTGGGAAGAAAATATAGGAACTCTGTGTGATGCCGCTAACACAGTAGAAGTCCTATGGGTGCTTCTGGGAAGAAAATATAGGAACTCTGTGTGATGCCCCTAACACAGTAGAAGTCCTATGGGTGCTTCTGGGAAGAAAATATAGGAACTCTGTGTGATGCCACTAACACACTAGAAGTCCTGTGGGTGCTGCTGAGAAGAAAATATAGGAACTCTGTGTGATGCCACTAACACACTAGAAGTCCTATGGGTGCTTCTGCAAAGAAAATATAGGAGCTCTGTGTGATGCCACTAACACACTGGAAGTCCTATGGGTGCTGCTGAGAAGTAAATATAGGAGCTCTGTGTGATGCCACTAACACACTAGAAGTCCTATGGGTGCTTCTGCAAAGAAAATATAGGAACTCTGTGTGATGCCACTAACACACTGGAAGTCCTGTGGGTGCTGCTGAGAAGTAAATATAGGAGCTCTGTGTGATGCCACTAACACACTAGAAGTCCTATGGGTGCTTCTGGGAAGAAAATATAGGAACTCTGTGTGATGCCACTAACACAGTAGAAGTCCTATGGGTGCTTCTGGGAAGAAAATATAGGAACTCTGTGTGATGCCACTAACACAGTAGAAGTCCTATGGGTGCTTCTGGGAAGAAAATATAGGAACTCTGTGTGATGCCACTAACACAGTAGAAGTCCTATGGGTGCTTCTGGGAAGAAAATATAGGAACTCTGTGTGATGCCACTAACACAGTAGAAGTCCTATGGGTGCTTCTGGGAAGAAAATATAGGAACTCTGTGTGATGCCACTAACACAGTAGAAGTCCTATGGGTGCTTCTGGGAAGAAAATATAGGAACTCTGTGTGATGCCACTAACACAGTACAAGTCCTATGGGTGCTTCTGGGAAGAAAATATAGGAACTCTGTGTGATGCCACTAACACAGTACAAGTCCTATGGGTGCTTCTGGGAAGAAAATATAGGAACTCTGTGTGATGCCACTAACACAGTACAAGTCCTATGGGTGCTTCTGGGAAGAAAATATAGGAACTCTGTGTGATGCCACTAACACAGTACAAGTCCTATGGGTGCTTCTGGGAAGAAAATATAGGAACTCTGTGTGATGCCACTAACACACTAGAAGTCCTATGGGTGCTTCTGGGAAGAAAATATAGGAACTCTGTGTGATGCCACTAACACACTAGAAGTCCTATGGGTGCTTCTGGGAAGAAAATATAGGAACTCTGTGTGATGCCACTAACACAGTACAAGTCCTATGGGTGCTTCTGGGAAGAAAATATAGGAACTCTGTGTGATGCCACTAACACAGTACAAGTCCTATGGGTGCTTCTGGGAAGAAAATATAGGAACTCTGTGTGATGCCACTAACACAGTAGAAGTCCTATGGGTGCTTCTGGGAAGAAAATATAGGAACTCTGTGTGATGCCACTAACACAGTAGAAGTCCTATGGGTGCTTCTGGGAAGAAAATATAGGAACTCTGTGTGATGCCACTAACACAGTACAAGTCCTATGGGTGCTTCTGGGAAGAAAATATAGGAACTCTGTGTGATGCCACTAACACAGTACAAGTCCTATGGGTGCTTCTGGGAAGAAAATATAGGAACTCTGTGTGATGCCACTAACACAGTACAAGTCCTATGGGTGCTTCTGGGAAGAAAATATAGGAACTCTGTGTGATGCCACTAACACACTAGAAGTCCTATGGGTGCTTCTGGGAAGAAAATATAGGAACTCTGTGTGATGCCACTAACACAGTAGAAGTCCTATGGGTGCTTCTGGGAAGAAAATATAGGAACTCTGTGTGATGCCACTAACACACTAGAAGTCCTGTGGGTGCTGCTGAGAAGAAAATATAGGAGCTCTGTGTGATGCCACTAACTCACTAGAAGTCCTATGGGTGCTTCTGCAAATAAAATATAGGAGCTCTGTGTGATGCCACTAACACACTGGAAGTCCTGTGGGTGCTGCTGAGAAGTAAATATAGGAGCTCTGTGTGATGCCACTAACACACTAGAAGTCCTATGGGTGCTTCTGGGAATAAAATATAGGAACTCTGTGTGGTGCCACTAACACAGTAGAAGTCCTATGGGTGCTTCTGGGAAGAAAATATAGGAACTCTGTGTGATGCCACTAACACACTAGAAGTCCTGTGGGTGCTGCTGAGAAGAAAATATAGGAACTCTGTGTGATGCCACTAACACAGTAGAAGTCCTATGGGTGCTTCTGGGAAGAAAATATAGGAACTCTGTGTGATGCCACTAACACAGTAGAAGTCCTATGGGTGCTTCTGGGAAGAAAATATAGGAACTCTGTGTGATGCCGCTAACACAGTAGAAGTCCTATGGGTGCTTCTGGGAAGAAAATATAGGAACTCTGTGTGATGCCCCTAACACAGTAGAAGTCCTATGGGTGCTTCTGGGAAGAAAATATAGGAACTCTGTGTGATGCCACTAACACACTAGAAGTCCTGTGGGTGCTGCTGAGAAGAAAATATAGGAACTCTGTGTGATGCCACTAACACACTAGAAGTCCTATGGGTGCTTCTGCAAAGAAAATATAGGAGCTCTGTGTGATGCCACTAACACACTGGAAGTCCTGTGGGTGCTGCTGAGAAGTAAATATAGGAGCTCTGTGTGATGCCACTAACACACTAGAAGTCCTATGGGTGCTTCTGCAAAGAAAATATAGGAACTCTGTGTGATGCCACTAACACACTAGAAGTCCTATGGGTGCTTCTGGGAAGAAAATATAGGAACTCTGTGTGATGCCACTAACACAGTAGAAGTCCTATGGGTGCTTCTGGGAAGAAAATATAGGAACTCTGTGTGATGCCACTAACACAGTAGAAGTCCTATGGGTGCTTTTGGGAAGAAAATATAGGAACTCTGTGTGATGCCACTAACACAGTAGAAGTCCTATGGGTGCTTCTGGGAAGAAAATATAGGAACTCTGTGTGATGCCACTAACACAGTAGAAGTCCTATGGGTGCTTCTGGGAAGAAAATATAGGAACTCTGTGTGATGCCACTAACACAGTAGAAGTCCTATGGGTGCTTCTGGGAAGAAAATATAGGAACTCTGTGTGATGCCACTAACACAGTAGAAGTCCTATGGGTGCTTCTGGGAAGAAAATATAGGAACTCTGTGTGATGCCACTAACACAGTAGAAGTCCTATGGGTGCTTCTGGGAAGAAAATATAGGAACTCTGTGTGATGCCACTAACACAGTACAAGTCCTATGGGTGCTTCTGGGAAGAAAATATAGGAACTCTGTGTGATGCCACTAACACAGTAGAAGTCCTATGGGTGCTTCTGGGAAGAAAATATAGGAACTCTGTGTGATGCCACTAACACAGTAGAAGTCCTATGGGTGCTTCTGGGAAGAAAATATAGGAACTCTGTGTGATGCCACTAACACAGTAGAAGTCCTATGGGTGCTTCTGGGAAGAAAATATAGGAACTCTGTGTGATGCCACTAACACAGTACAAGTCCTATGGGTGCTTCTGGGAAGAAAATATAGGAACTCTGTGTGATGCCACTAACACAGTACAAGTCCTATGGGTGCTTCTGGGAAGAAAATATAGGAACTCTGTGTGATGCCACTAACACAGTACAAGTCCTATGGGTGCTTCTGGGAAAAAAATATAGGAACTCTGTGTGATGCCAATAACACACTAGAAGTCCTATGGGTGCTTCTGGGAAGAAAATATAGGAACTATGTGTGATGCCACTAACACAGTACAAGTCCTATGGGTGCTTCTGGGAAGAAAATATAGGAACTCTGTGTGATGCCACTAACACAGTACAAGTCCTATGGGTGCTTCTGGGAAGAAAATATAGGAACTCTGTGTGATGCCACTAACACAGTAGAAGTCCTATGGGTGCTTCTGGGAAGAAAATATAGGAACTCTGTGTGATGCCACTAACACAGTAGAAGTCCTATGGGTGCTTCTGGGAAGAAAATATAGGAACTCTGTGTGATGCCACTAACACAGTAGAAGTCCTATGGGTGCTTCTGGGAAGAAAATATAGGAACTCTGTGTGATGCCCCTAACACAGTAGAAGTCCTATGGGTGCTTCTGGGAAGAAAATATAGGAACTCTGTGTGATGCCACTAACACAGTAGAAGTCCTATGGGTGCTTCTGGGAAGAAAATATAGGAACTCTGTGTGATGCCACTAACACAGTACAAGTCCTATGGGTGCTTCTGGGAAGAAAATATAGGAACTCTGTGTGATGCCACTAACACAGTACAAGTCCTATGGGTGCTTCTGGGAAGAAAATATAGGAACTCTGTGTGATGCCACTAACACAGTACAAGTCCTATGGGTGCTTCTGGGAAGAAAATATAGGAACTCTGTGTGATGCCACTAACACAGTAGAAGTCCTATGGGTGCTTCTGGGAAGAAAATATAGGAACTCTGTGTGATGCCACTAACACACTAGAAGTCCTGTGGGTGCTGCTGAGAAGAAAATATAGGAGCTCTGTGTGATGCCACTAACACACTGGAAGTCCTGTGGGTGCTGCTGAGAAGTAAATATAGGAGCTCTGTGTGATGCCACTAACACACTAGAAGTCCTATGGGTGCTTCTGGGAATAAAATATAGGAACTCTGTGTGATGCCACTAACACAGTAGAAGTCCTATGGGTGCTTCTGGGAAGAAAATATAGGAACTCTGTGTGATGCCACTAACACACTAGAAGTCCTGTGGGTGCTGCTGAGAAGAAAATATAGGAACTCTGTGTGATGCCACTAACACAGTAGAAGTCCTATGGGTGCTTCTGGGAAGAAAATATAGGAACTCTGTGTGATGCCACTAACACAGTAGAAGTCCTATGGGTGCTTCTGGGAAGAAAATATAGGAACTCTGTGTGATGCCGCTAACACAGTAGAAGTCCTATGGGTGCTTCTGGGAAGAAAATATAGGAACTCTGTGTGATGCCCCTAACACAGTAGAAGTCCTATGGGTGCTTCTGGGAAGAAAATATAGGAACTCTGTGTGATGCCACTAACACACTAGAAGTCCTATGGGTGCTGCTGAGAAGAAAATATAGGAACTCTGTGTGATGCCACTAACACACTAGAAGTCCTATGGGTGCTTCTGCAAAGAAAATATAGGAGCTCTGTGTGATGCCACTAACACAGTAGAAGTCCTGTGGGTGCTGCTGAGAAGTAAATATAGGAGCTCTGTGTGATGCCACTAACACAGTAGAAGTCCTATGGGTGCTTCTGGGAAGAAAATATAGGAACTCTGTGTGATGCCACTAACACACTAGAAGTCCTATGGGTGCTTCTGGGAAGAAAATATAGGAACTCTGTGTGATGCCACTAACACAGTAGAAGTCCTATGGGTGCTTTTGGGAAGAAAATATAGGAACTCTGTGTGATGCCACTAACACAGTACAAGTCCTATGGGTGCTTCTGGGAAGAAAATATAGGAACTCTGTGTGATGCCACTAACACAGTAGAAGTCCTATGGGTGCTTCTGGGAAGAAAATATAGGAACTCTGTGTGATGCCACTAACACACTAGAAGTCCTATGGGTGCTGCTGAGAAGAAAATATAGGAGCTCTGTGTGATGCCACTAACTCACTAGAAGTCCTATGGGTGCTTCTGCAAATAAAATATAGGAGCTCTGTGTGATGCCACTAACACACTGGAAGTCCTGTGGGTGCTGCTGAGAAGTAAATATAGGAGCTCTGTGTGATGCCACTAACACACTAGAAGTCCTATGGGTGCTTCTGGGAATAAAATATAGGAACTCTGTGTGGTGCCACTAACACAGTAGAAGTCCTATGGGTGCTTCTGGGAAGAAAATATAGGAACTCTGTGTGATGCCACTAACACACTAGAAGTCCTGTGGGTGCTGCTGAGAAGAAAATATAGGAACTCTGTGTGATGCCACTAACACAGTAGAAGTCCTATGGGTGCTTCTGGGAAGAAAATATAGGAACTCTGTGTGATGCCACTAACACAGTAGAAGTCCTATGGGTGCTTCTGGGAAGAAAATATGGGAACTCTGTGTGATGCCGCTAACACAGTAGAAGTCCTATGGGTGCTTCTGGGAAGAAAATATAGGAACTCTGTGTGATGCCCCTAACACAGTAGAAGTCCTATGGGTGCTTCTGGGAAGAAAATATAGGAACTCTGTGTGATGCCACTAACACACTAGAAGTCCTGTGGGTGCTGCTGAGAAGAAAATATAGGAACTCTGTGTGATGCCACTAACACACTAGAAGTCCTATGGGTGCTTCTGCAAGAAAATATAGGAGCTCTGTGTGATGCCACTAACACAGTAGAAGTCCTGTGGGTGCTGCTGAGAAGTAAATATAGGAGCTCTGTGTGATGCCACTAACACACTAGAAGTCCTATGGGTGCTTCTGGGAAGAAAATATAGGAACTCTGTGTGATGCCACTAACACACTAGAAGTTCTATGGGTGCTTCTGGGAAGAAAATATAGGAACTCTGTGTGATGCCACTAACACAGTAGAAGTCCTATGGGTGCTTTTGAGAAGAAAATATAGGAACTCTGTGTGATGCCACTAACACAGTAGAAGTCCTATGGGTGCTTCTGGGAAGAAAATATAGGAACACTGTGTGATGCCACTAACACAGTAGAAGTCCTATGGGTGCTTTTGGGAAGAAAATATAGGAACTCTGTGTGATGCCACTAACACAGTACAAGTCCTATGGGTGCTTCTGGGAAGAAAATATAGGAACTCTGTGTGATGCCACTAACACAGTAGAAGTCCTATGGGTGCTTCTGGGAAGAAAATATAGGAACTCTGTGTGATGCCACTAACACAGTAGAAGTCCTATGGGTGCTTCTGGGAAGAAAATATAGGAACTCTGTGTGATGCCACTAACACAGTACAAGTCCTATGGGTGCTTCTGGGAAGAAAATATAGGAACTCTGTGTGATGCCACTAACACAGTACAAGTCCTATGGGTGCTTCTGGGAAGAAAATATAGGAACTCTGTGTGATGCCACTAACACAGTACAAGTCCTATGGGTGCTTCTGGGAAGAAAATATAGGAACTCTGTGTGATGCCACTAACACAGTAGAAGTCCTATGGGTGCTTCTGGGAAGAAAATATAGGAACTCTGTGTGATGCCACTAACACAGTACAAGTCCTATGGGTGCTTCTGGGAAGAAAATATAGGAACTCTGTGTGATGCCACTAACACAGTACAAGTCCTATGGGTGCTTCTGGGAAGAAAATATAGGAACTCTGTGTGATGCCACTAACACACTAGAAGTCCTATGGGTGCTTCTGGGAAGAAAATATAGGAACTCTGTGTGATGCCACTAACACAGTAGAAGTCCTATGGGTGCTTCTGGGAAGAAAATATAGGAACTCTGTGTGATGCCACTAACACAGTACAAGTCCTATGGGTGCTTCTGGGAAGAAAATATAGGAACTCTGTGTGATGCCACTAACACAGTACAAGTCCTATGGGTGCTTCTGGGAAGAAAATATAGGAACTCTGTGTGATGCCACTAACACAGTACAAGTCCTATGGGTGCTTCTGGGAAGAAAATATAGGAACTCTGTGTGATGCCACTAAACACACTAGAAGTCCTATGGGTTCTTCTGGGAAGAAAATATAGGAACTCTGTGTGATGCCACTAACACAGTAGAAGTCCTATGGGTGCTTCTGGGAAGAAAATATAGGAACTCTGTGTGATGCCACTAACACAGTACAAGTCCTATGGGTGCTTCTGGGAAGAAAATATAGGAACTCTGTGTGATGCCACTAACACAGTACAAGTCCTATGGGTGCTTCTGGGAAGAAAATATAGGAACTCTGTGTGATGCCACTAACACAGTAGAAGTCCTATGGGTGCTTCTGGGAAGAAAATATAGGAACTCTGTGTGATGCCACTAACACAGTAGAAGTCCTATGGGTGCTTCTGGGAAGAAAATATAGGAACTCTGTGTGATGCCACTAACACAGTAGAAGTCCTATGGGTGCTTCTGGGAAGAAAATATAGGAACTCTGTGTGATGCCACTAACACAGTACAAGTCCTAAGGGTGCTTCTGGGAAGAAAATATAGGAACTCTGTGTGATGCCACTAACACAGTACAAGTCCTATGGGTGCTTCTGGGAAGAAAATATAGGAACTCTGTGTGATGCCACTAACACAGTACAAGTCCTATGGGTGCTTCTGGGAAGAAAATATAGGAACTCTGTGTGATGCCACTAACACAGTACAAGTCCTATGGGTGCTTCTGGGAAGAAAATATAGGAACTCTGTGTGATGCCACTAACACAGTAGAAGTCCTATGGGTGCTTCTGGGAAGAAAATATAGGAACTCTGTGTGATGCCACTAACACAGTACAAGTCCTATGGGTGCTTCTGGGAAGAAAATATAGGAACTCTGTGTGATGCCACTAACACAGTAGAAGTCCTATGGGTGCTTCTGGGAAGAAAATATAGGAACTCTGTGTGATGCCACTAACACAGTACAAGTCCTATGGGTGCTTCTGGGAAGAAAATATAGGAACTCTGTGTGATGCCACTAACACAGTACAAGTCCTATGGGTGCTTCTGGGAAGAAAATATAGGAACTCTGTGTGATGCCACTAACACAGTACAAGTCCTATGGGTGCTTCTGGGAAGAAAATATAGGAACTCTGTGTGATGCCACTAACACAGTACAAGTCCTATGGGTGCTTCTGGGAAGAAAATATAGGAACTCTGTGTGATGCCACTAACACAGTACAAGTCCTATGGGTGCTTCTGGGAAGAAAATATAGGAACTCTGTGTGATGCCACTAACACAGTACAAGTCCTATGGGTGCTTCTGGGAAGAAAATATAGGAACTCTGTGTGATGCCACTAACACAGTAGAAGTCCTATGGGTGCTTCTGGGAAGAAAATATAGGAACTCTGTGTGATGCCACTAACACAGTAGAAGTCCTATGGGTGCTTCTGGGAAGAAAATATAGGAACTCTGTGTGATGCCACTAACACAGTAGAAGTCCTGTGGGTGCTTCTGAGAAGAAAATATAGGAACTCTGTGTGATGCCACTAACTCAGTACAAGTCCTATGGGTGCTTCTGGGAATAAAATATAGGAACTCTGTGTGATGCCACTAACACACTCGAAGTCCTGTGGGTGCTTCTGGGAAGTAAATATAGGAACTCTGTGTGATGCCACTAACACAGTAGAAGTCCTATGGGTGCTTCTGGGAATAAAATATAGGAACTCTGTGTGGTGCCACTAACACAGTAGAAGTTCTATGGGTGCTTCTGGGAAGAAAATATAGGAACTCTGTGTGATGCCACTAACACACTAGAAGTAGTGTGGGTGCTTCTGGGAAGAAAATATAGGAACTCTGTGTGATGCCACTAACACAGTAGAAGTCCTATGGGTGCTGCTGGGAAGAAAATATAGGAACTCTGTGTGATGCCACTAACACACTAGAAGTCCTATGGGTGCTTCTGCAAAGAAAATATAGGAACTCTGTGTGATGCCACTAACACACTGGAAGTCCTGTGGGTGCTGCTGAGAAGTAAATATAGGAACTCTGTGTGATGCCACTAACACAGTAGAAGTCCTATGGGTGCTTCTGCAAAGAAAATATAGGAACTCTGTGTGATGCCACTAACACACTACAAGTCCTATGGGTGCTTCTGGGAAGAAAATATAGGAACTCTGTGTGATGCCACTAACACAGTACAAGTCCTATGGGTGCTTCTGGGAAGAAAATATAGGAACTCTGTGTGATGCCACTAACACAGTACAAGTCCTATGGGTGCTTCTGGGAAGAAAATATAGGAACTCTGTGTGATGCCACTAACACAGTACAAGTCCTATGGGTGCTTCTGGGAAGAAAATATAGGAACTCTGTGTGATGCCACTAACACAGTAGAAGTCCTATGGGTGCTTCTGGGAAGAAAATATAGGAACTCTGTGTGATGCCACTAACACAGTACAAGTCCTATGGGTGCTTCTGGGAAGAAAATATAGGAACTCTGTGTGATGCCACTAACACAGTACAAGTCCTATGGGTGCTTCTGGGAAGAAAATATAGGAACTCTGTGTGATGCCACTAACACAGTAGAAGTCCTATGGGTGCTTCTGGGAAGAAAATATAGGAACTCTGTGTGATGCCACTAACACACTAGAAAGTCCTATGGGTGCTTCTGGGAAGAAAATATAGGAACTCTGTGTGATGCCACTAACACAGTAGAAGTCCTATGGGTGCTTCTGGGAAGAAAATATAGGAACTCTGTGTGATGCCACTAACACAGTAGAAGTCCTATGGGTGCTTCTGGGAAGAAAATATAGGAATCTGTGTGATGCCACTAACACAGTAGAAGTCCTGTGGGTGCTGCTGGGAAGTAAATATAGGAGCTCTGTGTGATGCCACTAACACACTAGAAGTCCTATGGGTGCTTCTGCAAAGAAAATATAGGAACTCTGTGTGATGCCACTAACACAGTAGAAGTCCTATGGGTGCTTCTGGGAAGAAAATATAGGAACACTGTGTGATGCCACTAACACAGTAGAAGTCCTATGGGTGCTTTTGGGAAGAAAATATAGGAACTCTGTGTGATGCCACTAACACACTAGAAGTCCTATGGGTGCTTCTGGGAAGAAAATATAGGAACTCTGTGTGATGCCACTAACACAGTAGAAGTCCTATGGGTGCTGGGAAGAAAATATAGGAACTCTGTGTGATGCCACTAACACAGTAGAAGTCCTATGGGTGCTTCTGGGAAGAAAATATAGGAACTCTGTGTGATGCCACTAACACAGTACAAGTCCTATGGGTGCTTCTGGGAAGAAAATATAGGAACTCTGTGTGATGCCACTAACACAGTACAAGTCCTATGGGTGCTTCTGGGAAGAAAATATAGGAACTCTGTGTGATGCCACTAACACAGTAGAAGTCCTATGGGTGCTTCTGGGAAGAAAATATAGGAACTCTGTGTGATGCCACTAACACAGTACAAGTCCTATGGGTGCTTCTGGGAAGAAAATATAGGAACTCTGTGTGATGCCACTAACACAGTACAAGTCCTATGGGTGCTTCTGGGAAGAAAATATAGGAACTCTGTGTGATGCCACTAACACAGTACAAGTCCTATGGGTGCTTCTGGGAAGAAAATATAGGAACTCTGTGTGATGCCACTAACACAGTACAAGTCCTATGGGTGCTTCTGGGAAGAAAATATAGGAACTCTGTGTGATGCCACTAACACAGTACAAGTCCTATGGGTGCTTCTGGGAAGAAAATATAGGAACTCTGTGTGATGCCACTAACACAGTACAAGTCCTATGGGTGCTTCTGGGAAGAAAATATAGGAACTCTGTGTGATGCCACTAACACAGTACAAGTCCTATGGGTGCTTCTGGGAAGAAAATATAGGAACTCTGTGTGATGCCACTAACACAGTACAAGTCCTATGGGTGCTTCTGGGAAGAAAATATAGGAACTCTGTGTGATGCCACTAACACAGTACAAGTCCTATGGGTGCTTCTGGGAAGAAAATATAGGAACTCTGTGTGATGCCACTAACACAGTACAAGTCCTATGGGTGCTTCTGGGAAGAAAATATAGGAACTCTGTGTGATGCCACTAACACAGTACAAGTCCTATGGGTGCTTCTGGGAAGAAAATATAGGAACTCTGTGTGATGCCACTAACACAGTACAAGTCCTATGGGTGCTTCTGGGAAGAAAATATAGGAACTCTGTGTGATGCCACTAACACAGTAGAAGTCCTATGGGTGCTTCTGGAAGAAAATATAGGAACTCTGTGTGATGCCACTAACACAGTACAAGTCCTATGGGTGCTTCTGGGAAGAAAATATAGGAACTCTGTGTGATGCCACTAACACAGTACAAGTCCTATGGGTGCTTCTGGGAAGAAAATATAGGAACTCTGTGTGATGCCACTAACACAGTACAAGTCCTATGGGTGCTTCTGGGAAGAAAATATAGGAACTCTGTGTGATGCCACTAACACAGTACAAGTCCTATGGGTGCTTCTGGGAAGAAAATATAGGAACTCTGTGTGATGCCACTAACACAGTAGAAGTCCTATGGGTGCTTCTGGGAAGAAAATATAGGAACTCTGTGTGATGCCACTAACACAGTACAAGTCCTATGGGTGCTTCTGGGAAGAAAATATAGGAACTCTGTGTGATGCCACTAACACAGTAGAAGTCCTATGGGTGCTTCTGGGAAGAAAATATAGGAACTCTGTGTGATGCCACTAACACAGTACAAGTCCTATGGGTGCTTCTGGGAAGAAAATATAGGAACTCTGTGTGATGCCACTAACACAGTAGAAGTCCTATGGGTGCTTCTGGGAAGAAAATATAGGAACTCTGTGTGATGCCACTAACACAGTACAAGTCCTATGGGTGCTTCTGGGAAGAAAATATAGGAACTCTGTGTGATGCCACTAACACAGTACAAGTCCTATGGGTGCTTCTGGGAAGAAAATATAGGAACTCTGTGTGATGCCACTAACACAGTACAAGTCCTATGGGTGCTTCTGGGAAGAAAATATAGGAACTCTGTGTGATGCCACTAACACAGTACAAGTCCTATGGGTGCTTCTGGGAAGAAAATATAGGAACTCTGTGTGATGCCACTAACACAGTAGAAGTCCTATGGGTGCTTCTGGGAAGAAAATATAGGAACTCTGTGTGATGCCACTAACACAGTACAAGTCCTATGGGTGCTTCTGGGAAGAAAATATAGGAACTCTGTGTGATGCCACTAACACAGTAGAAGTCCTATGGGTGCTTCTGGGAAGAAAATATAGGAACTCTGTGTGATGCCACTAACACAGTAGAAGTCCTATGGGTGCTTCTGGGAAGAAAATATAGGAACTCTGTGTGATGCCACTAACACAGTAGAAGTCCTATGGGTGCTTCTGGGAAGAAAATATAGGAACTCTGTGTGATGCCACTAACACAGTACAAGTCCTATGGGTGCTTCTGGGAAGAAAATATAGGAACTCTGTGTGATGCCACTAACACAGTAGAAGTCCTATGGGTGCTTCTGGGAAGAAAATATAGGAACTCTGTGTGATGCCACTAACACAGTACAAGTCCTATGGGTGCTTCTGGGAAGAAAATATAGGAACTCTGTGTGATGCCACTAACACAGTAGAAGTCCTATGGGTGCTTCTGGGAAGAAAATATAGGAACTCTGTGTGATGCCACTAACACAGTACAAGTCCTATGGGTGCTTCTGGGAAGAAAATATAGGAACTCTGTGTGATGCCACTAACACAGTAGAAGTCCTATGGGTGCTTCTGGGAAGAAAATATAGGAACTCTGTGTGATGCCACTAACACAGTACAAGTCCTATGGGTGCTTCTGGGAAGAAAATATAGGAACTCTGTGTGATGCCACTAACACAGTAGAAGTCCTATGGGTGCTTCTGGGAAGAAAATATAGGAACTCTGTGTGATGCCACTAACACAGTAGAAGTCCTATGGGTGCTTCTGGGAAGAAAATATAGGAACTCTGTGTGATGCCACTAACACAGTACAAGTCCTATGGGTGCTTCTGGGAAGAAAATATAGGAACTCTGTGTGATGCCACTAACACAGTACAAGTCCTATGGGTGCTTCTGGGAAGAAAATATAGGAACTCTGTGTGATGCCACTAACACAGTAGAAGTCCTATGGGTGCTTCTGGGAAGAAAATATAGGAACTCTGTGTGATGCCACTAACACAGTACAAGTCCTATGGGTGCTTCTGGGAAGAAAATATAGGAACTCTGTGTGATGCCACTAACACAGTACAAGTCCTATGGGTGCTTCTGGGAAGAAAATATAGGAACTCTGTGTGATGCCACTAACACAGTACAAGTCCTATGGGTGCTTCTGGGAAGAAAATATAGGAACTCTGTGTGATGCCACTAACACAGTACAAGTCCTATGGGTGCTTCAGGGAAGAAAATATAGGAACTCTGTGTGATGCCACTAACACAGTACAAGTCCTATGGGTGCTTCTGGGAAGAAAATATAGGAACTCTGTGTGATGCCACTAACACAGTACAAGTCCTATGGGTGCTTCTGGGAAGAAAATATAGGAACTCTGTGTGATGCCACTAACACAGTACAAGTCCTATGGGTGCTTCTGGGAAGAAAATATAGGAACTCTGTGTGATGCCACTAACACAGTAGAAGTCCTATGGGTGCTTCTGGGAAGAAAATATAGGAACTCTGTGTGATGCCACTAACACAGTAGAAGTCCTATGGGTGCTTCTGGGAAGAAAATATAGGAACTCTGTGTGATGCCACTAACACAGTACAAGTCCTATGGGTGCTTCTGGGAAGAAAATATAGGAACTCTGTGTGATGCCACTAACACAGTACAAGTCCTATGGGTGCTTCTGGGAAGAAAATATAGGAACTCTGTGTGATGCCACTAACACAGTACAAGTCCTATGGGTGCTTCTGGGAAGAAAATATAGGAACTCTGTGTGATGCCACTAACACAGTACAAGTCCTATGGGTGCTTCTGGGAAGAAAATATAGGAACTCTGTGTGATGCCACTAACACAGTAGAAGTCCTATGGGTGCTTCTGGGAAGAAAATATAGGAACTCTGTGTGATGCCACTAACACAGTAGAAGTCCTATGGGTGCTTCTGGGAAGAAAATATAGGAACTATGTGTGATGCCACTAACACAGTACAAGTCCTATGGGTGCTTCTGGGAAGAAAATATAGGAACTCTGTGTGATGCCACTAACACAGTAGAAGTCCTATGGGTGCTTCTGGGAAGAAAATATAGGAACTCTGTGTGATGCCACTAACACAGTACAAGTCCTATGGGTGCTTCTGGGAAGAAAATATAGGAACTCTGTGTGATGCCACTAACACAGTACAAGTCCTATGGGTGCTTCTGGGAAGAAAATATAGGAACTCTGTGTGATGCCACTAACACAGTACAAGTCCTATGGGTGCTTCTGGGAAGAAAATATAGGAACTCTGTGTGATGCCACTAACACAGTACAAGTCCTATGGGTGCTTCTGGGAAGAAAATATAGGAACTCTGTGTGATGCCACTAACACAGTAGAAGTCCTATGGGTGCTTCTGGGAAGAAAATATAGGAACTCTGTGTGATGCCACTAACACAGTACAAGTCCTATGGGTGCTTCTGGGAAGAAAATATAGGAACTCTGTGTGATGCCACTAACACAGTACAAGTCCTATGGGTGCTTCTGGGAAGAAAATATAGGAACTCTGTGTGATGCCACTAACACAGTAGAAGTCCTATGGGTGCTTCTGGGAAGAAAATATAGGAACTCTGTGTGATGCCACTAACACAGTACAAGTCCTATGGGTGCTTCTGGGAAGAAAATATAGGAACTCTGTGTGATGCCACTAACACAGTACAAGTCCTATGGGTGCTTCTGGGAAGAAAATATAGGAACTCTGTGTGATGCCACTAACACAGTAGAAGTCCTATGGGTGCTTCTGGGAAGAAAATATAGGAACTCTGTGTGATGCCACTAACACAGTACAAGTCCTATGGGTGCTTCTGGGAAGAAAATATAGGAACTCTGTGTGATGCCACTAACACAGTACAAGTCCTATGGGTGCTTCTGGGAAGAAAATATAGGAACTCTGTGTGATGCCACTAACACAGTACAAGTCCTATGGGAGCTTCTGGGAAGAAAATATAGGAACTCTGTGTGATGCCACTAACACAGTACAAGTCCTATGGGTGCTTCTGGGAAGAAAATATATGAACTCTGTGTGATGCCACTAACACAGTACAAGTCCTATGGGTGCTTCTGGGAAGAAAATATAGGAACTCTGTGTGATGCCACTAACACAGTACAAGTCCTATGGGTGCTTCTGGGAAGAAAATATAGGAAAACTGTGTGATGCCACTAACACAGTACAAGTCCTATGGGTGCTTCTGGGAAGAAAATATAGGAACTCTGTGTGATGCCACTAACACAGTACAAGTCCTATGGGTGCTTCTGGGAAGAAAATATAGGAACTCTGTGTGATGCCACTAACACAGTAGAAGTCCTATGGGTGCTTCTGGAAGAAAATATAGGAACTCTGTGTGATGCCACTAACACAGTACAAGTCCTATGGGTGCTTCTGGAAAGAAAATATAGGAACTCTGTGTGATGCCACTAACACAGTACAAGTCCTATGGGTGCTTCTGGGAAGAAAATATAGGAACTCTGTGTGATGCCACTAACACATACAAGTCCTATGGGTGCTTCTGGGAAGAAAATATAGGAACTCTGTGTGATGCCACTAACACAGTACAAGTCCTATGGGTGCTTCTGGGAAGAAAATATAGGAACTCTGTGTGATGCCACTAACACAGTACAAGTCCTATGGGTGCTTCTGGGAAGAAAATATAGGAACTCTGTGTGATGCCACTAACACAGTAGAAGTCCTATGGGTGCTTCTGGGAAGAAAATATAGGAACTCTGTGTGATGCCACTAACACAGTACAAGTCCTATGGGTGCTTCTGGGAAGAAAATATAGGAACTCTGTGTGATGCCACTAACACAGTACAAGTCCTATGGGTGCTTCTGGGAAGAAAATATAGGAACTCTGTGTGATGCCACTAACACAGTACAAGTCCTATGGGTGCTTCTGGGAAGAAAATATAGGAACTCTGTGTGATGCCACTAACACAGTACAAGTCCTATGGGTGCTTCTGGGAAGAAAATATAGGAACTCTGTGTGATGCCACTAACACAGTACAAGTCCTATGGGTGCTTCTGGGAAGAAAATATAGGAACTCTGTGTGATGCCACTAACACAGTACAAGTCCTATGGGTGCTTCTGGGAAGAAAATATAGGAACTCTGTGTGATGCCACTAACACAGTACAAGTCCTATGGGTGCTTCTGGGAAGAAAATATAGGAACTCTGTGTGATGCCACTAACACAGTACAAGTCCTATGGGTGCTTCTGGGAAGAAAATATAGGAACTCTGTGTGATGCCACTAACACACTAGAAGTCCTATGGGTGCTTCTGGGAAGAAAATATAGGAACTCTGTGTGATGCCACTAACACAGTACAAGTCCTATGGGTGCTTCTGGGAAGAAAATATAGGAACTCTGTGTGATGCCACTAACACACGTACAAGTCCTATGGGTGCTTCTGGGAAGAAAATATAGGAACTCTGTGTGATGCCACTAACACAGTACAAGTCCTATGGGTGCTTCTGGGAAGAAAATATAGGAACTCTGTGTGATGCCACTAACACACTACAAGTCCTATGGGTGCTTCTGGGAAGAAAATATAGGAACTCTGTGTGATGCCACTAACACAGTACAAGTCCTATGGGTGCTTCTGGGAAGAAAATATAGGAACTCTGTGTGATGCCACTAACACAGTACAAGTCCTATGGGTGCTTCTGGGAAGAAAATATAGGAACTCTGTGTGATGCCACTAACACAGTACAAGTCCTATGGGTGCTTCTGGGAAGAAAATATAGGAACTCTGTGTGATGCCACTAACACAGTACAAGTCCTATGGGTGCTTCTGGGAAGAAAATATAGGAACTCTGTGTGATGCCACTAACACAGTACAAGTCCTATGGGTGCTTCTGGGAAGAAAATATAGGAACTCTGTGTGATGCCACTAACACAGTACAAGTCCTATGGGTGCTTCTGGGAAGAAAATATAGGAACTCTGTGTGATGCCACTAACACAGTACAAGTCCTATGGGTGCTTCTGGGAAGAAAATATAGGAACTCTGTGTGATGCCACTAACACAGTACAAGTCCTATGGGTGCTTCTGGGAAGAAAATATAGGAACTCTGTGTGATGCCACTAACACAGTAGAAAGTCCTATGGGTGCTTCTGGGAAGAAAATATAGGAACTCTGTGTGATGCCACTAACACAGTACAAGTCCTATGGGTGCTTCTGGGAAGAAAATATAGGAACTCTGTGTGATGCCACTAACACAGTACAAGTCCTATGGGTGCTTCTGGGAAGAAAATATAGGAACTCTGTGTGATGCCACTAACACAGTACAAGTCCTATGGGTGCTTCTGGGAAGAAAATATAGGAACTCTGTGTGATGCCACTAACACAGTACAAGTCCTATGGGTGCTTCTGGGAAGAAAATATAGGAACTCTGTGTGATGCCACTAACACAGTACAAGTCCTATGGGTGCTTCTGGGAAGAAAATATAGGAACTCTGTGTGATGCCACTAACACAGTACAAGTCCTATGGGTGCTTCTGGGAAGAAAATATAGGAACTCTGTGTGATGCCACTAACACAGTACAAGTCCTATGGGTGCTTCTGGGAAGAAAATATAGGAACTCTGTGTGATGCCACTAACACAGTACAAGTCCTATGGGTGCTTCTGGGAAGAAAATATAGGAACTCTGTGTGATGCCACTAACACAGTACAAGTCCTATGGGTGCTTCTGGGAAGAAAATATAGGAACTCTGTGTGATGCCACTAACACAGTACAAGTCCTATGGGTGCTTCTGGGAAGAAAATATAGGAACTCTGTGTGATGCCACTAACACAGTACAAGTCCTATGGGTGCTTCTGGGAAGAAAATATAGGAACTCTGTGTGATGCCACTAACACAGTACAAGTCCTATGGGTGCTTCTGGGAAGAAAATATAGGAACTCTGTGTGATGCCACTAACACAGTAGAAGTCCTATGGGTGCTTCTGGGAAGAAAATATAGGAACTCTGTGTGATGCCACTAACACAGTACAAGTCCTATGGGTGCTTCTGGGAAGAAAATATAGGAACTCTGTGTGATGCCACTAACACAGTACAAGTCCTATGGGTGCTTCTGGGAAGAAAATATAGGAACTCTGTGTGATGCCACTAACACAGTACAAGTCCTATGGGTGCTTCTGGGAAGAAAATATAGGAACTCTGTGTGATGCCACTAACCACAGTACAAGTCCTATGGGTGCTTCTGGGAAGAAAATATAGGAACTCTGTGTGATGCCACTAACACAGTACAAGTCCTATGGGTGCTTCTGGGAAGAAAATATAGGAACTCTGTGTGATGCCACTAACACAGTACAAGTCCTATGGGTGCTTCTGGGAAGAAAATATAGGAACTCTGTGTGATGCCACTAACACAGTACAAGTCCTATGGGTGCTTCTGGGAAGAAAATATAGGAACTCTGTGTGATGCCACTAACACAGTAGGGTGCTTCTGGGAAGAAAATATAGGAACTCTGTGTGATGCCACTAACACAGTACAAGTCCTATGGGTGCTTCTGGGAAGAAAATATAGGAACTCTGTGTGATGCCACTAACACACACAGTACAAGTCCTATGGGTGCTTCTGGTAAGAAAATATAGGAACTCTGTGTGATGCCACTAACACAGTACAAGTCCTATGGGTGCTTCTGGGAAGAAAATATAGGAACTCTGTGTGATGCCACTAACACAGTACAAGTCCTATGGGTGCTTCTGGGAAGAAAATATAGGAACTCTGTGTGATGCCACTAACACAGTACAAGTCCTATGGGTGCTTCTGGGAAGAAAATATAGGAACTCTGTGTGATGCCACTAACACAGTACAAGTCCTATGGGTGCTTCTGGGAAGAAAATATAGGAACTCTGTGTGATGCCACTAACACAGTACAAGTCCTATGGGTGCTTCTGGGAAGAAAATATAGGAACTCTGTGTGATGCCACTAACACACTAGAAGTCCTATGGGTGCTTCTGGGAAGAAAATATAGGAACTCTGTGTGATGCCACTAACACAGTACAAGTCCTATGGGTGCTTCTGGGAAGAAAATATAGGAACTCTGTGTGATGCCACTAACACAGTACAAGTCCTATGGGTGCTTCTGGGAAGAAAATATAGGAACTCTGTGTGATGCCACTAACACAGTACAAGTCCTATGGGTGCTTCTGGGAAGAAAATATAGGAACTCTGTGTGATGCCACTAACACACTACAAGTCCTATGGGTGCTTCTGGGAAGAAAATATAGGAACTCTGTGTGATGCCACTAACACAGTACAAGTCCTATGGGTGCTTCTGGGAAGAAAATATAGGAACTCTGTGTGATGCCACTAACACAGTACAAGTCCTATGGGTGCTTCTGGGAAGAAAATATAGGAACTCTGTGTGATGCCACTAACACAGTACAAGTCCTATGGGTGCTTCTGGGAAGAAAATATAGGAACTCTGTGTGATGCCACTAACACAGTACAAGTCCTATGGGTGCTTCTGGGAAGAAAATATAGGAACTCTGTGTGATGCCACTAACACACTACAAGTCCTATGGGTGCTTCTGGGAAGAAAATATAGGAACTCTGTGTGATGCCACTAACACAGTACAAGTCCTATGGGTGCTTCTGGGAAGAAAATATAGGAACTCTGTGTGATGCCACTAACACAGTACAAGTCCTATGGGTGCTTCTGGGAAAATATAGGAAACTATACAAGTCCTATGGGTGCTTCTGGGAAGAAAATATAGGAACTCTGTGTGATGCCACTAACACACAGTACAAGTCCTATGGGTGCTTCTGGGAAGAAAATATAGGAACTCTGTGTGATGCCACTAACACAGTACAAGTCCTATGGGTGCTTCTGGGAAGAAAATAGAAACTCTGTGTGATGCCACTAACACACAGTACAGTCCTATGGGTGCTTCTGGGAAGAAAATATAGGAACTCTGTGTGATGCCACTAACACAGTACAAGTCCTATGGGTGCTTCTGGGAAGAAAATATAGGAACTCTGTGTGATGCCACTAACACAGTACAAGTCCTATGGGTGCTTCTGGGAAGAAAATATAGGAACTCTCTGTGTGATGCCACTAACACAGTACAAGTCCTATGGGTGCTTCTGGGAAGAAAATGTGTGATGCCACTAACACAGTACAAGTCCTATGGGTGCTTCTGGGAAAAATAAATATAGGAACTCTGTGTGATGCCACTAACACAGTACAAGTCCTATGGGTGCTTCTGGGAAGAAAATATAGGAACTCTGTGTGATGCCACTAACACAGTACAAGTCCTATGGGTGCTTCTGGGAAGAAAATATAGGAACTCTGTGTGATGCCACTAACACACAGTACAAGTCCTATGGGTGCTTCTGGAAGAAAATATAGGAACTCTGTGTGATGCCACTAACACAGTACAAGTCCTATGGGTGCTTCTGGGAAGAAAATATAGGAACTCTGTGTGATGCCACTAACACAGTACAAGTCCTATGGGTGCTTCTGGGAAGAAAATATAGGAACTCTGTGTGATGCCACTAACACAGTACAAGTCCTATGGGTGCTTCTGGGAAGAAAATATAGGAACTCTGTGTGATGCCACTAACACAGTACAAGTCCTATGGGTGCTTCTGGGAAGAAAATATAGGAACTCTGTGTGATGCCACTAACACAGTACAAGTCCTATGGGTGCTTCTGGGAAGAAAATATAGGAACTCTGTGTGATGCCACTAACACAGTACAAGTCCTATGGGTGCTTCTGGGAAGAAAATATAGGAACTCTGTGTGATGCCACTAACACAGTACAAGTCCTATGGGTGCTTCTGGGAAGAAAATATAGGAACTCTGTGTGATGCCACTAACACACAGTACAAGTCCTATGGGTGCTTCTGGGAAGAAAATATAGGAACTCTGTGTGATGCCACTAACACAGTACAAGTCCTATGGGTGCTTCTGGGAAGAAAATATAGGAACTCTGTGTGATGCCACTAACACAGTACAAGTCCTATGGGTGCTTCTGGGAAGAAAATATAGGAACTCTGTGTGATGCCACTAACACAGTACAAGTCCTATGGGTGCTTCTGGGAAGAAAATATAGGAACTCTGTGTGATGCCACTAACACAGTACAAGTCCTATGGGTGCTTCTGGGAAGAAAATATAGGAACTCTGTGTGATGCCACTAACACAGTACAAGTCCTATGGGTGCTTCTGGGAAGAAAATATAGGAACTCTGTGTGATGCCACTAACACAGTACAAGTCCTATGGGTGCTTCTGGGAAGAAAATATAGGAACTCTGTGTGATGCCACTAACACAGTACAAGTCCTATGGGTGCTTCTGGGAAGAAAATATAGGAACTCTGTGTGATGCCACTAACACAGTACAAGTCCTATGGGTGCTTCTGGGAAGAAAATATAGGAACTCTGTGTGATGCCACTAACACAGTACAAGTCCTATGGGTGCTTCTGGGAAGAAAATATAGGAACTCTGTGTGATGCCACTAACACAGTACAAGTCCTATGGGTGCTTCTGGGAAGAAAATATAGGAACTCTGTGTGATGCCACTAACACAGTACAAGTCCTATGGGTGCTTCTGGGAAGAAAATATAGGAACTCTGTGTGATGCCACTAACACAGTACAAGTCCTATGGGTGCTTCTGGGAAGAAAATATAGGAACTCTGTGTGATGCCACTAACACAGTACAAGTCCTATGGGTGCTTCTGGAAAGAAAATATAGGAACTCTGTGTGATGCCACTAACACAGTACAAGTCCTATGGGTGCTTCTGGGAAGAAAATATAGGAACTCTGTGTGATGCCACTAACACAGTACAAGTCCTATGGGTGCTTCTGGGAAGAAAATATAGGAACTCTGTGTGATGCCACTAACACAGTACAAGTCCTATGGGTGCTTCTGGGAAGAAAATATAGGAACTCTGTGTGATGCCACTAACACAGTACAAGTCCTATGGGTGCTTCTGGGAAGAAAATATAGGAACTCTGTGTGATGCCACTAACACAGTACAAGTCCTATGGGTGCTTCTGGGAAGAAAATATAGGAACTCTGTGTGATGCCACTAACACAGTAAAAGTCCTATGGGTGCTTCTGGAAGAAAATATAGGAACTCTGTGTGATGCCACTAACACAGTACAAGTCCTATGGGTGCTTCTGGGAAGAAAATATAGGAACTCTGTGTGATGCCACTAACACAGTACAAGTCCTATGGGTGCTTCTGGGAAGAAAATATAGGAACTCTGTGTGATGCCACTAACACAGTACAAGTCCTATGGGTGCTTCTGGGAAGAAAATATAGGAACTCTGTGTGATGCCACTAACACACTAGAAGTCCTATGGGTGCTTCTGGGAAGAAAATATAGGAACTCTGTGTGATGCCACTAACACAGTAGAAGTCCTATGGGTGCTTCTGGGAAGAAAATATAGGAACTCTGTGTGATGCCACTAACACAGTACAAGTCCTATGGGTGCTTCTGGGAAGAAAATATAGGAACTCTGTGTGATGCCACTAACACAGTACAAGTCCTATGGGTGCTTCTGGGAAGAAAATATAGGAACTCTGTGTGATGCCACTAACACAGTAGAAGTCCTATGGGTGCTTCTGGGAAGAAAATATAGGAACTCTGTGTGATGCCACTAACACAGTACAAGTCCTATGGGTGCTTCTGGGAAGAAAATATAGGAACTCTGTGTGATGCCACTAACACAGTACAAGTCCTATGGGTGCTTCTGGGAAGAAAATATAGGAACTCTGTGTGATGCCACTAACACAGTACAAGTCCTATGGGTGCTTCTGGGAAGAAAATATAGGAACTCTGTGTGATGCCACTAACACAGTACAAGTCCTATGGGTGCTTCTGGGAAGAAAATATAGGAACTCTGTGTGATGCCACTAACACAGTAGAAGTCCTATGGGTGCTTCTGGGAAGAAAATATAGGAACTCTGTGTGATGCCACTAACACAGTACAAGTCCTATGGGTGCTTCTGGGAAGAAAATATAGGAACTCTGTGTGATGCCACTAACACAGTACAAGTCCTATGGGTGCTTCTGGGAAGAAAATATAGGAACTCTGTGTGATGCCACTAACACAGTACAAGTCCTATGGGTGCTTCTGGGAAGAAAATATAGGAACTCTGTGTGATGCCACTAACACAGTACAAGTCCTATGGGTGCTTCTGGGAAGAAAATATAGGAACTCTGTGTGATGCCACTAACACAGTACAAGTCCTATGGGTGCTTCTGGGAAGAAAATATAGGAACTCTGTGTGATGCCACTAACACAGTAGAAGTCCTATGGGTGCTTCTGGGAAGAAAATATAGGAACTCTGTGTGATGCCACTAACACAGTACAAGTCCTATGGGTGCTTCTGGGAAGAAAATATAGGAACTCTGTGTGATGCCACTAACACAGTACAAGTCCTATGGGTGCTTCTGGGAAGAAAATATAGGAACTCTGTGTGATGCCACTAACACAGTACAAGTCCTATGGGTGCTTCTGGGAAGAAAATATAGGAACTCTGTGTGATGCCACTAACACAGTACAAGTCCTATGGGTGCTTCTGGGAAGAAAATATAGGAACTCTGTGTGATGCCACTAACACAGTAGAAGTCCTATGGGTGCTTCTGGGAAGAAAATATAGGAACTCTGTGTGATGCCACTAACACAGTAGAAGTCCTATGGGTGCTTCTGGGAAGAAAATATAGGAACTCTGTGTGATGCCACTAACACAGTACAAGTCCTATGGGTGCTTCTGGGAAGAAAATATAGGAACTCTGTGTGATGCCACTAACACAGTAGAAGTCCTATGGGTGCTTCTGGGAAGAAAATATAGGAACTCTGTGTGATGCCACTAACACAGTACAAGTCCTATGGGTGCTTCTGGGAAGAAAATATAGGAACTCTGTGTGATGCCACTAACACAGTACAAGTCCTATGGGTGCTTCTGGGAAGAAAATATAGGAACTCTGTGTGATGCCACTAACACAGTACAAGTCCTATGGGTGCTTCTGGGAAGAAAATATAGGAACTCTGTGTGATGCCACTAACACAGTACAAGTCCTATGGGTGCTTCTGGGAAGAAAATATAGGAACTCTGTGTGATGCCACTAACACAGTACAAGTCCTATGGGTGCTTCTGGGAAGAAAATATAGGAACTCTGTGTGATGCCACTAACACAGTACAAGTCCTATGGGTGCTTCTGGGAAGAAAATATAGGAACTCTGTGTGATGCCACTAACACAGTACAAGTCCTATGGGTGCTTCTGGGAAGAAAATATAGGAACTCTGTGTGATGCCACTAACACAGTAGAAGTCCTATGGGTGCTTCTGGGAAGAAAATATAGGAACTCTGTGTGATGCCACTAACACAGTACAAGTCCTATGGGTGCTTCTGGGAAGAAAATATAGGAACTCTGTGTGATGCCACTAACACAGTACAAGTCCTATGGGTGCTTCTGGGAAGAAAATATAGGAACTCTGTGTGATGCCACTAACACAGTACAAGTCCTATGGGTGCTTCTGGGAAGAAAATATAGGAACTCTGTGTGATGCCACTAACACAGTACAAGTCCTATGGGTGCTTCTGGGAAGAAAATATAGGAACTCTGTGTGATGCCACTAACACAGTAGAAGTCCTATGGGTGCTTCTGGGAAGAAAATATAGGAACTCTGTGTGATGCCACTAACACAGTACAAGTCCTATGGGTGCTTCTGGGAAGAAAATATAGGAACTCTGTGTGATGCCACTAACACAGTACAAGTCCTATGGGTGCTTCTGGGAAGAAAATATAGGAACTCTGTGTGATGCCACTAACACAGTACAAGTCCTATGGGTGCTTCTGGGAAGAAAATATAGGAACTCTGTGTGATGCCACTAACACAGTACAAGTCCTATGGGTGCTTCTGGGAAGAAAATATAGGAACTCTGTGTGATGCCACTAACACAGTACAAGTCCTATGGGTGCTTCTGGGAAGAAAATATAGGAACTCTGTGTGATGCCACTAACACAGTAGAAGTCCTATGGGTGCTTCTGGGAAGAAAATATAGGAACTCTGTGTGATGCCACTAACACAGTACAAGTCCTATGGGTGCTTCTGGGAAGAAAATATAGGAACTCTGTGTGATGCCACTAACACAGTACAAGTCCTATGGGTGCTTCTGGGAAGAAAATATAGGAACTCTGTGTGATGCCACTAACACAGTACAAGTCCTATGGGTGCTTCTGGGAAGAAAATATAGGAACTCTGTGTGATGCCACTAACACAGTACAAGTCCTATGGGTGCTTCTGGGAAGAAAATATAGGAACTCTGTGTGATGCCACTAACACAGTAGAAGTCCTATGGGTGCTTCTGGGAAGAAAATATAGGAACTCTGTGTGATGCCACTAACACAGTAGAAGTCCTATGGGTGCTTCTGGGAAGAAAATATAGGAACTCTGTGTGATGCCACTAACACAGTACAAGTCCTATGGGTGCTTCTGGGAAGAAAATATAGGAACTCTGTGTGATGCCACTAACACAGTAGAAGTCCTATGGGTGCTTCTGGGAAGAAAATATAGGAACTCTGTGTGATGCCACTAACACAGTACAAGTCCTATGGGTGCTTCTGGGAAGAAAATATAGGAACTCTGTGTGATGCCACTAACACAGTACAAGTCCTATGGGTGCTTCTGGGAAGAAAATATAGGAACTCTGTGTGATGCCACTAACACAGTACAAGTCCTATGGGTGCTTCTGGGAAGAAAATATAGGAACTCTGTGTGATGCCACTAACACAGTACAAGTCCTATGGGTGCTTCTGGGAAGAAAATATAGGAACTCTGTGTGATGCCACTAACACAGTACAAGTCCTATGGGTGCTTCTGGGAAGAAAATATAGGAACTCTGTGTGATGCCACTAACACAGTACAAGTCCTATGGGTGCTTCTGGGAAGAAAATATAGGAACTCTGTGTGATGCCACTAACACAGTACAAGTCCTATGGGTGCTTCTGGGAAGAAAATATAGGAACTCTGTGTGATGCCACTAACACAGTAGAAGTCCTATGGGTGCTTCTGGGAAGAAAATATAGGAACTCTGTGTGATGCCACTAACACAGTAGAAGTCCTATGGGTGCTTCTGGGAAGAAAATATAGGAACTCTGTGTGATGCCACTAACACAGTAGAAGTCCTATGGGTGCTTCTGGGAAGAAAATATAGGAACTCTGTGTGATGCCACTAACACAGTACAAGTCCTATGGGTGCTTCTGGGAAGAAAATATAGGAACTCTGTGTGATGCCACTAACACAGTACAAGTCCTATGGGTGCTTCTGGGAAGAAAATATAGGAACTCTGTGTGATGCCACTAACACAGTACAAGTCCTATGGGTGCTTCTGGGAAGAAAATATAGGAACTCTGTGTGATGCCACTAACACAGTACAAGTCCTATGGGTGCTTCTGGGAAGAAAATATAGAAACTCTGTGTGATGCCACTAACACAGTACAAGTCCTATGGGTGCTTCTGGGAAGAAAATATAGGAACTCTGTGTGATGCCACTAACACAGTACAAGTCCTATGTGTGCTTCTGGGAAGAAAATATAGGAACTCTGTGTGATGCCACTAACACAGTACAAGTCCTATGGTGCTTCTGGGAAGAAAATATAGGAACTCTGTGTGATGCCACTAACACAGTACAAGTCCTATGGGTGCTTCTGGGAAGAAAATATAGGAACTCTGTGTGATGCCACTAACACAGTAGAAGTCCTATGGGTGCTTCTGGGAAGAAAATATAGGAACTCTGTGTGATGCCACTAACACAGTACAAGTCCTATGGGTGCTTCTGGGAAGAAAATATAGGAACTCTGTGTGATGCCACTAACACAGTACAAGTCCTATGGGTGCTTCTGGGAAGAAAATATAGGAACTCTGTGTGATGCCACTAACACAGTACAAGTCCTATGGGTGCTTCTGGGAAGAAAATATAGGAACTCTGTGTGATGCCACTAACACAGTACAAGTCCTATGGGTGCTTCTGGGAAGAAAATATAGGAACTCTGTGTGATGCCACTAACACAGTACAAGTCCTATGGGTGCTTCTGGGAAGAAAATATAGGAACTCTGTGTGATGCCACTAACACACTAGAAGTCCTATGGGTGCTTCTGGGAAGAAAATATAGGAACTCTGTGTGATGCCACTAACACAGTACAAGTCCTATGGGTGCTTCTGGGAAGAAAATATAGGAACTCTGTGTGATGCCACTAACACAGTACAAGTCCTATGGGTGCTTCTGGGAAGAAAATATAGGAACTCTGTGTGATGCCACTAACACAGTACAAGTCCTATGGGTGCTTCTGGGAAGAAAATATAGGAACTCTGTGTGATGCCACTAACACAGTACAAGTCCTATGGGTGCTTCTGGGAAGAAAATATAGGAACTCTGTGTGATGCCACTAACACAGTACAAGTCCTATGGGTGCTTCTGGGAAGAAAATATAGGAACTCTGTGTGATGCCACTAACACAGTAGAAGTCCTATGGGTGCTTCTGGGAAGAAAATATAGGAACTCTTTGTGATGCCACTAACACAGTAGAAGTCCTAGGGGTGCTTCTGGGAAGAAAATATAGGAACTCTGTGTGATGCCACTAACACAGTAGAAGTCCTAGGGGTGCTTCTGGGAAGAAAATATAGGAACTCTTTGTGATGCCACTAACACAGTAGAAGTCCTATGGGTGCTTCTGGGAAGAAAATATAGGAACTCTGTGTGATGCCACTAACACAGTAGAAGTCCTATGGGTGCTTCTGGGAAGAAAATATAGGAACTCTGTGTGATGCCACTAACACAGTAGAAGTCCTATGGGTGCTTCTGGGAAGAAAATATAGGAACTCTGTGTGATGCCACTAACACAGTAGAAGTCCTATGGGTGCTTCTGGGAAGAAAATATAGGAACTCTGTGTGATGCCACTAACACAGTACAAGTCCTATGGGTGCTTCTGGGAAGAAAATATAGGAACTCTGTGTGATGCCACTAACACAGTACAAGTCCTATGGGTGCTTCTGGGAAGAAAATATAGGAACTCTGTGTGATGCCACTAACACAGTACAAGTCCTATGGGTGCTTCTGGGAAGAAAATATAGGAACTCTGTGTGATGCCACTAACACAGTAGAAGTCCTATGGGTGCTTCTGGGAAGAAAATATAGGAACTCTTTGTGATGCCACTAACACAGTAGAAGTCCTAGGGGTGCTTCTGGGAAGAAAATATAGGAACTCTGTGTGATGCCACTAACACAGTAGAAGTCCTAGGGGTGCTTCTGGGAAGAAAATATAGGAACTCTTTGTGATGCCACTAACACAGTAGAAGTCCTAGGGGTGCTTCTGGGAAGAAAATATAGGAACTCTGTGTGATGCCACTAACACAGTAGAAGTCCTAGGGGTGCTTCTGGGAAGAAAATATAGGAACTCTGTGTGATGCCACTAACACAGTAGAAGTCCTAGGGGTGCTTCTGGGAAGAAAATATAGGAACTCTGTGTGATGCCACTAACACAGTAGAAGTCCTATGGGTGCTTCTGGGAAGAAAATATAGGAACTCTGTGTGATGCCACTAACACAGTACAAGTCCTATGGGTGCTTCTGGGAAGAAAATATAGGAACTCTGTGTGATGCCACTAACACAGTAGAAGTCCTATGGGTGCTTCTGGGAAGAAAATATAGGAACTCTGTGTGATGCCACTAACACAGTAGAAGTCCTATGGGTGCTTCTGGGAAGAAAATATAGGAACTCTGTGTGATGCCACTAACACAGTACAAGTCCTATGGGTGCTTCTGGGAAGAAAATATAGGAACTCTGTGTGATGCCACTAACACAGTACAAGTCCTATGGTTGCTTCTGGGAAGAAAATATAGGAATTCTGTGTGATGCCACTAACACAGTACAAGTCCTATGGGTGCTTCTGGGAAGAAAATATAGGAACTCTGTGTGATGCCACTAACACACTAGAAGTCCTATGGGTGCTTCTGGGAAGAAAATATAGGAGCTCTGTTTCCTGCCACTAACACACTAGAAGTCCTATGGGTGCTTTTGGGGTGCAATGCTGTGCTAACCGCACTGCGGTTGGTACTACTGAAATACTGTACTAACAGTAAAACACGCACCAGACTAAACCCCAGCAGCAGCTAAAAACACACTAACCAGCAGCAATGGACGATCAATGACAGATGGTTTAGCAAATAAATAGCCAATGGTTTAGCAAAGTAGAGCAAATCTTTCTATATGAATGAATCTAGCAAAGACACAGAATCAGCCTGATCTGTCCTAAAGCCGGTACTCATGTGACCGGCGCCGACAGCGTGGCGGCCTTTTAAATGGTGGGGCGTGTACTAAAGCCCCTGAGCTGTAATTGGCTACAGGCGTCCTGCCTGTAGCCAATTATGGCTCTCCGAGTTTCCGGCGCTGTGATTGGCCAAGCATGCGGGGTCACAGTGCATGCTTGGCCAATCATCAGCCAGCAATGCACTGCGCCGGCCGCGCCGGCCGCAATGCATTGCGGGGCCGCTCGCATCACACGGATGTGATGCGAGCTGCCAAAATAGTTCTGGGCTCGCCGAGCGAGCGAACGCCAGGTGCTCGATGCGAACATGGGTTCGCATCGAGCACCGGGCCCATCCCTACTCAGCACACAAGTTCAAAATTACCTGGGAACCTTGGGCCCAATTTATGGGAATCTTAATCACCCCAGTTATTACACCCCCACAAAGTTTAACCCAACGTTCTGGTGAATGATTCTACCTCTTTACCTCTATTCCCCCACACTATATTATATTTCTTTCCTATCTCTAGCTTTCCTTCCTCTTTCCCACTCTGGGATCCTCCACAATTTCTACTGGAATTAAACTAGGGCTATTCCCTAGCATTCTAAAAATGTTGTGAGGGGGCCCTCCATGGGGGGGGGGGGGGTGTCCCACCATGTGGCACAGTAGGTTCCCAATAGTGGTGCCAGGGTGGTTGGACTCTCTGCTCTTTTCACCTTCCCTGGGGGGTACCATGACCAGAATTAAGAACCTCTGCCGGAAGCTTCCGCCACAGGTGGTATGTGTACAAGTCTATTTTAGAACTTCAGATATTGGTAATCAATATTGTTCAGTCTTATGTTAAGTCCCATCTCTTGTCTGTTTTTTGTTATTATATGACTTGCATCCCACACATCCTTACTGTACATTCAATGTTTGACCCAAATAGTTGCATTCTCAGTATACCATGCTTACTGTTATTTTCACTTATTTTTACTCTGCAGACAGTAAAAGCTGCAAGAAGTGTCCTGAAAATGAATGGCCCAACAAAGCTAAAAATATTTGTATTGACAAGGTCAATGAGTATTTATCATACGAGGAGGACGTTCTAGTTTTATTTTTTTCTATAACTTCACTCACATTTGCTACAACATCTCTCCTTATACTTGGAATATTTGTTTGGTTTCGGAGAACTCCCATAGTCAGAGCCAATAACCGGAACCTCAGCTTCATTCTGCTCCTTTCCCTTATACTGAGCTTCCTTTCTGTATTCCTGTTCCTTGGCCGTCCTGTGGATATTACCTGTATGCTACAACAAGTCACTTTTGGAATTCCCTTCACCATTTCAGCATCTTCTATCCTAGCCAAAACCATCATGGTCTTCATTGCTTTTAAAGCCACCAGACCTGGAAGCTCTTGTAGAAAATGGGTGGGAGTCAAACTTCCCAATACAGTCATGTTATTCTGCTCATCCATTCAGGTTGTGAATTGCACTCTCTGGTTGTCCATCTCTCCACCATTTCAGGAGTATGACATGGACTCCTATCCTGGGAAGATCATCATTCAGTGTAATGAAGGGTCAGTTATCGGGTTCTACTCTATGTTGGGTTATATGGGGTTTCTGGCAGCTGTGAGTTTTGTTCTGGCTTACATGGTGAGGACATTACCGGACAGTTTTAATGAGGCCAAATACATCACCTTCCGCATGCTGGTGTTCTGCAGTGTCTGGATTGCCATGATCCCAGCCTATCTGAGCACCAGAGGGAAATACATGGTGGCTGTGGAGATATTCGCCATACTGACCTCCAGTGCTGGAATATTATTGTGTATGTTTTCTCCAAAACTCTACATTTTGCTTTTCAAACCTGAACTGAATACAAAAGGGACAATGCTGGGGAAAAGAATGTTGTAAATGTAACGCATTGATTCAATGTATAATGCTGTAGACCAGATTAAACAAATTCAGTCATATTGTTAAATCATCATCATCATCATTATGAATGAGTTTATCATCATCATTATGATTTTTTTGTGTATATTAATTACACCCTGTCTGCATATTGTACATACGTAGATGGAAGGTGGATTTTACAGGATGGGAAACTGTATCACAGCTTCATTTTTTTTGCTCTTACATTCCCCCTAGCATACACAAGCAAAATACTGTGACTGCACTGTCCATTGGATGGCGCCAATCACAAAAATATGCTATGACCAATGAAAGCATCAGACAATATAACCAACACCTGCAGTTAACAGCTTGATACCATTTTGCTCTCACATACTGATCAGTGTGTAATGCCGCGTACACACGAGCGGATTATCCGTCAGAAAAATCTTGGATGGTTTTTCCGATGGAATTCCGCTCAAGCTTTGCTTGCATACACACGGTCACACAAAAGTTTGCTGAACTTTCGACCGTTTCTGAGCATGCGTAGGAATTTTGTGCGTCGGAATTGCTACAGATGATTGGAATTTCCGATCGGAACTTTTTCCGACTGAAAAATTAAGAAAATGCTCTCAATCTTTTGCTGGCTGCAATTCGGCCAGCAAAAGTCCGATGGAGCCTACACACGGTCGCATTTTCCGACCAAAAGCTCTCATCGGTCTTTTGCTGGCCAAATTTACGATCGTGTGTACTGGGCATTAGAGGAAATAAAGCTTCAAGATCACCAGCCAGTATAATCCAGCAGAAGTGCAATCCAGTACCAGAACCAGTACCAGCAGAACTAGCAACAGCTTCATCCATCCCTCTATTATTATTATTATTATTATTATTATTATTATTATTATTATACAGGAATTATATAGTGCCAAAAGTTTACACAGCATTTTACAACATAAGGGCAAACAGCACAATTACAATACAATTCAATGATCTTTAGAGTTTACAATCTAAAGCCCCATACACACGCGCGGATTATCCGAGGACCAGGTCCGTCGGATCATGTCCGTCGTACTTTGTCCGATGTTGGTTTTGCGTACACACGGTCGGACAAAGTTGTCGGAAAATCCGATCATTCTGAACATGGTGACGTTTGTTGCCTACGACGGGACTACGTAGAGGCTAGTAGCCAATAGCTTTGGTCTTCTAATGTGATCTGAGCATGCGTAGCACTTTGTCCGTCGGACTACTATACACACGATCGGATTTGGTGTGATCGGACCTTGTTGTCCAAAAATCTATCCAGCAGGAGATAGGACTTTGTCCGTCGGACAATCCGACGTACACTGTCCGATGGTGCATACACACGGTCGGATTTTTCGACAACATTGTCCAATCGGACAGAATCCATGCGAAAATCCGACCGTGTGTATGGGGCTTAAGATGGAGGGTCAAGAAATACAAAAGGTAATTCCTGTGGGGGATGGGCTGATGGAGAGAATAAATGTGCAGTTGTTATGTGAGTACTAAAAATAGAAAGAAATCCTGCGAGCCACCACTGTCTAGATGCTTAAAGTGGTTTAACTAACCCAACTAAGTAACTAAGCCTGTCACATGTATCATGAAAGATGAATAAATTATCTAAAAGCTGCTAGCGTTGAACGCGTCACATATATTGTGCAAAGATAAATACATTCATTGAAAACGCTGGGTTAAAAATGATATAGATTGTAGTGTATACTAAAACTATGTAACATTAATCAAATTAATATAACTAATACATGGATATGATATACACACAAAACCAATTTAAGGTGCCTCGTGCATAACTGTGTTTAAAACCATAAACAAATAACATATAGAAAAAGTGCTTCTGTGCAATATATAGTGTCCAATCATGTCGTAAATGACCGTGCTGAAAATAAACAACACTGCAGGAGATATGTGATTCAGATCATAGGACAAAGTGCTCATGTGCATATACATCGCATCCAAATCGCATCCAACTGCGTCTCTAGTAACGTGATAAAAGTTTGTGTAATTCAGGAACAATTAAAAGTGTGATCCTATATTATCATATTTCCCCCTGAAGAAGATATGATATCCCTGTATTGACACTAGTTGGGGAGGGGTGAGGATGGCACAACAAGACATCTTGTAAACTAAGGAGGACGCTCGTATCATCCCGATACCACCCTGGTATAATCTGCTACATGTTCAGCATAGAATGGTGCACCTGATATATGTGAGTACCCCAGATGGGGATCTTTGCAGAAATAAATTGTTTAAAACGTCATTGCACTATGGAGTTTTTCCTTTCACATATCCCGGATAACTATGCTGAGGAACCCAGGAGCCTGACATTCTAAAGAGCCCAGAGGTGGTTCACATCTGTGCTTTGACTTAGCTTAATCGCAAAGTCACACGCCCCAAGGTGAGCGTTTACTACCTAGGGGGGCATCTGAATGAAGACACCCCAGCACGTCTTGGATCACACGTTTTATTGTTCCTGAATTACACAAACTTTTATCACGTTACTAGAGGCGCAGTTGGATGCCATTTGGATGCGATTTATATGCACATGAGCACTTTGTCTTATGATTTGTATCACATATCCCCTGCAGTGTTGTTTATTTTCAGCACAGTCATTTACAGTACATGCCACCAATATTGTGTCAATCTTACCGCTGTTACGGCGAGATTGACATCGGCGAGCCCCGTCACGGGAGCCAGCGCCGAGCTATGTCGCTCCTCCCGCTCGCGGCCCCAATACATTTCTATGGATGCGCGGCATCTCGTGGGGGCGGCGAGCACGAGAAGCACAGCCTCGCAGCAGTGATGTCTAGCGTGATCCCATCGCGCTGGAGACACAATATCGGCGCCAGGTACTGTGCGACATATTTGGACACTATATATTGCACAGGAGCACTTTTTCTAGATGTTATTTGTTTATGTTTATGGTTTTAAACTCAGTTATGCACGAGGCATTTTATTTTTGTTTTGTGTGTATATCATATCCATTTATTAGTTATATTAATTTGATTCATTTTACATAGTTTTAGTATACACTGCAATCTATATAATTTTTAGCGCAGCATATTCAATTAATGTAGTTATGTGAGTACCAGATAGGCTTCTCTGAAGAGATGAGTTTTCAGGGATCATCTGAAAGTGGACAGCGTAGGAGATAATCAGACAGATTGGGGTAGAGAATTCTAGAGGATGGGCTAGAGGCTCTGGAGAAGTCCTGTAGACAAGCTTGGGATGAGGTGCCAAGGGAACTAGAGAGGTCTTGGAAGAAACAAAGAGAACAATTAAGTTGGTATTTTGAGACTATGTTAGTGATATAGCTGGGGGCCGAGTTGTGGATGCTTTGTAAGGTGTTATTAGTATCTTGAATTTAATTTGTTGGGTGAGTGGAAGCCAATGGAGGGATTGGCAGAGAGGGGAAGTAGACGCTCAGCGGTTTGTAAGGTGGATGAGACTGGCAGCAGCATTCATGAGGGACTGAAGGAGGGAGAGCCTATTTTTTTTCAAATATCATATGAATTTTTATTAAGCATTTTCCTTTCAAATTACAATCCACATTGGAATACGGTGTAATGTGTTTATCAATACAAGTATTGCACTGCAAGGCATGACTTGACTTATAACAAGGAGTCCAAGACATTTATTCCATGTGGAATGTGTTACGAAACCACATAAGTATATAGACAATAAATTATGATTGTATCAGTGTATATATATATATATATATATATATATATATATATATATATATATATATAAACAGAGAGATTGAACTCTTGAAAACATAAAATCTAAAAGAATGTAAAGACATAAGATGAATACTCACTACCAAACTTATTCCTAGAGACAGTTTTTTATTGCTAATACCAGTATTTATTTCAGCAATGTGAACTAAAGGAGGTCCAGGGCTCCCACTGTTTGTAAAAGCGGGTCGTGGTTTCCTCTCTATGAGCCATAATTTGCTCATATCTGTAGGTTTCATCTACTTGCTTAATGACTTCACTAAGGTTTGGAGGCGCATCAGATTTTCTGAGTGCTGGCAGAAAACGATCAACATTTACACTCAGAATAGCCTGCTCGCCAGCACCTTTCGTGATAATTCCCGTTATTGTGGATATTAGGCGGAACACCCCTTTCCAGAAACTTGAAAGGTGGGGGCATTCCCAGAGCATGTGGAGCAGAGTGCCCACTTTGCCACAACTGTGCCAGCACTCATTTGAGCTAGAGTGTTTGAATTTTTCTGTAATGTATGGTGTATAATACCAATGATGGAGTATTTTTTGGAGTAATTTCTCAGTATGTAGCTGACCTAGTATAACATTTATTGAGTTTTACAGCTTTCTTCTATTGATCCTCCGTGAGGGGGGGAGGAAAGATTGTCTTCCCATTTTTGATGAGGGAGGAGTTTTGTGAAAGTATTTTTTTTTGTTGTAGCGAATTGTAAAATATATCCATTTTATAGTCACCTTTGGGTCACTCCAATAGGCCCAGGGTTTATGTGGTACCCTAATATGGTTTAAAGGATGAGCCCTAAAGGAATAAAGCTATTCTGGTATACCTAGAATGTTCTGTAGTCTGTAGGGAATATCTCTGTGACAGTGTGTTGAATAGAATAGCATTCCCATTGTGTAAAAGATCTGTTATCTATTTAGTCCCTTTTTGTTCCCACTGAGCTAATGCGATTTCCGGGATATGTAATTTCATAGACAAAAGTGGGGATGTCTGTCAGATCTCTTGTTGGATTATTAGAATAGCAGAATGCTTTCCATGCGTTCACCACTAGTTGTACAATAGGGTGTGTACGTTTGGTGAATTTGGTGAAAGTGTTTGAGAAAGAACAGGCTAATGCCCCGTACACACGATAGGATTTTCCGACAACAAAATCCATGTTTTTTTTCCGACGGATGTTTTCTCAAACTTGTCTTGCATACACACGGTCACACAAATCTTGTTGGAATTCGAACGTCAAGAAACACATATGACGAGCAGAGAAAAATGAAGTTCAATAGCCAGTGCGGCTCTTCTGCTTGATTCCGAGTATGCGTGTGCGTCGGAATTGTGTACACACGATCAGAATTTACGACAACGGATTTTGTTGTCGGAAAATTTGAGATCCAGATCTCAAATTTTGTGTGACGGAAAATCCTATGGAAAATGTCCGATGGAGCCTACACACGGTCGGAATTTCCAACAACAAGGTCCCATCGAACATTTTTCATAGGAAAATCTGACTGTGTGTATGGGGCATAAGAGTGTGTAACTTAGGGAATTAGGGTGTACCCAGCTGTTTTCTATTAAAGCCCAATGTTTCAGTTCAGAAGAGTTCCAGAATGCATGCTCTAAAATAATCATGTAATATGGGTAGTCCCATTCCTCCCACTTTTTTTTTGAAGTGATTAAAATAGATTGGGAGCATCTTGGTTTCTTGTCTGCCCATATTAACTTGCTAAGTTGTTTTTGTGTTGTTTTATAGAATGAAGCTGGAATTGATAATGGAAGTATAAGATTTTTGGTAAGATCAGCATTTTATAGGCCACTAGCCTTCCTGCACATGAGAGATAGAAGGGTTTCAGTCTATTTAATTCACTTTGTATAGATGTAATGAGAGGGAGAAAATTAATTTTATATAAATTTGAGCTCGGAGTAGTCAGAAGTACACCCAGGTATTGTATGGTCTTATTAGAACAGGGGTAAGGAAATTGTGACGTTAGGCTTTGTTTCATATTATCCTCTATAGTTATCGCTAATATATTAGATTTAGAAGCATTCATTTTGTAGTGTGATAAATTATTGAATTGACCTAAAATGTCATGTACTGTGGGAAGGGACTTACTTGGGTTTGATATAGAGAGAATCAAATCATCCGCAAAAAGTGATATAGAATGAGAATGGTGTGAGGAGGCAATACCACTGATATCCAGGTGGGATCTTCTTTTTTCAGCCAGTGGCTCCATTAGTAGGGCAAATATCACTGGTGATAATGGGCAACCTTGCCTCGTTCCATTTCATATATGAAAGCTATCCAAAAACATGCCCTCAGTGAATACCATTGCAGAGGGGTTAGTATATAAAGCTGTTATAGCTGAGTTAATTGATCCTGATATGTCAAATTTATCTAAGATATGCTGTAGGTTTCCCCAGTGTATTCTATCAAATGCCTTCTCTGCATCCAAAAATATGAACAGAGAAGGCACTTTGGATGACTCTGCGATATGCAGGAGGTTAAGAATTCTACGTGTGGCATCCAGTGCCTGCCGACTTGGAATGAAGCCAACTTGGTCTTGTCTCACCAGGGTAGGCAAGAATTGGCATATACTTTTAAATCTACATTTAGTAGTGAAATGGGTATGAAGGTTTGTGGGGAGTCTGGTGTTTTACCTGGTTTGGGAAGCGTTACAATTGTGGCGGCCAACATTTCTGGTGGGAATGAAGTTTCAGTAAATGAGGGCTCAATATATTTTGATATAGCTGGTAATATTCGGTAATATACCGGTCCTGGGGATTTGTTTTTTGGTAGGGACAAAATTGTTTTCTGAATTTCCAGTTTAGAGATCGGTTTGGTAAAGTGGAAGTAAACCCTCCTATCGTTTTCAGCCAAGGAAGCTGCCATCTTACCTCAGTTTAATCTTCAACTGCCATGATCCTGCACATGTGATCAGTTATGATACCAGCCATTGGATGGTTTGACAGTTTGGTTGAGAGCCCAACCAATGGGAGTGTTACATTTCCGACACATATCTTTTGAAACTGTTGTTCCTCATTTAATTTGGGCAAGGATATAGAATTTAAGATTTTTTTTAAAACATATCAGGAGTAGGTGGTGGTTTTACTACATCTTTTTTTAAGTTATATTGGCTACTGTAGTAGTCACAGAACACATTTGCAATTTCATTGGGGTTTAATAGTTTATTTCCTGTGACTGGATGATAAATAAAGAGTATTTTTTGCTTAACCACTTGACATCCGCGCTATGGCCGAATGATGGCCACAGCTCGGATCTCAATTCCCGGGAGGCCTTCATATGACGTCCTCCCCTGTGCACGCTCCCTGCGTGCGCCCTATAGGGCGCGCACGGAGCACGCTGTGATCACTAAGTCACTGAGACTCAGGTGATCAGCGATCCGAGTAAGGGGCGGTCCCGGCCCCTTACCATGTGATCAGCTGTCAGCCAATGACAGCTGATCACATGATGAAAACAAAAGCTCTGTGATCGTTTTTTTTTTTTCTCCTCACGCTGACAGCGGAGGAGAAAAATAAAGCCGATCACCGGCTCATTTTAAAGGGACATCGGTCCCGAAAAGTCAGAGGCAATTATGCCTCATGTAAAGCCCACAAGTGCCACCTGTCAATGCCCAGAAGTGCCACCTGTCAATGCCCACAAGTGCCACCTATCAATCCCCACAAGTGCCACCTATCAATGCCCACAAGTGCAGCCAATCGGTGCCACCTAAAAGTGCTGCCTATCAGTGTAACCCATCAGTGCCCATCACTGCCACTCATCAGTGCCCATCACTGCCACCTATCGGTGCCCGTCACTGCCGCCTCATCAGCGTACATCAATGACGGACCAAAATTATCCATTTAAAATTTTTATAACAAAATTTAACAGTTGGATGACTGGTGGTGTGATTACCAATGGATTTACATCGGGGGACATTATTATTTTTTTTTTTTTTGTAAAGGATTTGTCAAAAACTTGTCTCTTGTTTTTATTACTTTTTGATACTTTTTTGGTAAATGGGCGGAGGGGCTGTGGATCTAGGGGCCCCCTTGTTAAAAGGGGCTTCCAGATTCTGATAAGCCCCCTGCCCATAGACCCCCACATCCCCTGGCCCCTGTTGTGGGGATGAGGCCCCAAAACACCTACCCCCAATTTTAAGGGCATGTCGTCTGGTATGGTGCAGGGGGGCACTCACTCGTACCCCCCTTCCTGACCTGCCGTGCTCCAATAAGGGCCTAGTATGGACTGGTGGGGGGACCCCACGCCATTTTTTTCTTTATTTTTTAACCAGGGCTTTTTTTTTATCATTCAGCTGTCAGCGGAGAAACCCATTGACAGCTGATGACTCATCAGTTGGTATGGATGCCGCTGCCGGCTTCCCGGCCCCGCTCCTTGACAACCATATTACACTTGATAAGAGGAGGGGAAAAGGGGGGTAACAAACCCCGGGACTTTAACGGTGTTCAATTGGGATACAAGATAGAGACAACAATAGTATCAATAAAAATGTAGTTGATTTTATTAAACAATTAAAAAACATGAGGAAATTGCACCATCCATGTCAGGGCAGCACAGTGGTGTAGTGTTTAGCACTTTCACCTAGCAGTAATAGGGTCGCTGGTTTAAATCCCGACCACCACACCTTCTGCCTGGAGTTTGCATGTTCTCCCTGTGCCTGCGTGGGTTTCCTCCGGGTACTCCGGTTTCCTCCCACACTCCAAAGACATGCTGGTAGGTTAATTAGATCCTATCGATAAAATTGGCCAAATATGTGTATGTGTTTGTAAGCGTGTCAGGACCCCACTGGGCAAGGACCGCACTATACCACAGATGGACACCAATGGTAAAAGCGCCCTGAGGCGATTCAGTTCGCATAGGTAGCGCTATACAAGTCATTCATTCAGGGTTATAGGTTCCACTTTATAGCATACATACAAGCAGCTTCTTCAGGAGTTTCTGGTAAGAAGTAAATTATGCTAGGAATAACAAGGGACAGGGATGAGTTCTCATGTTGAATTTGTTTGTATAAGGTAAGCAAAAAACATTATTCAATAAAAATGGGTACATTTGGCAAGTTCAGATATATTCATATACATATAATTGAAAAAGGGAAAAATGTGTACATTATGTACAAAAAATCGAATTTTTCCCTTTCCCAGGGATATAAACATTATTTTCCTCCTGTGATTATTCTGGAAAAAAGACATTCAGATGGTGGTGCTCTGAACATTCATGGGACGTATAATCTTTCCATAAAATCAGGTTTATATTTGTATCTTTTTGGCATCTTAGGTGATTTTTTTTTCCTTTCGTTAATGTATGCTAATGTATTTATATGCTTCTCCACACGACCCTCTATATGTATTGAATATATCTTGTACTTGCCAAATGTACCCATTTTTATTGAATAATGTTGTTTGCTTACCTTAAACAAACAGATTCAACATGAGAACTCATCCCTGTCCTTTGTCATTCCTAGCATAATTTATTTCTTACCAGAAACTCCTGAAGAAGCTGCGAAAGTGAAACATGTTGAGTGGTATTTTTTGTATGCATGCTATAAAGTGGAACCTATAACCCTGGCATGGATGGTGCAATTTTCTCATGTTTTTTAATTGTTTAATAAAATCAACTACATTTTTATTGATACTATTATTGTCTCTATCTTGTATGCCTATTGAACACCGTTAAAGTCCCAGGGTTTGTTACCCCCTTTTCCCCTCCTCTTATCACATATAACGATTGGGATGTGGTGTTCTTTCTGATGTTAACCCCTTCCCAAGCCAGTGTCATTAGTACAGTGACAGTGCATATTTTTAGTAGGGAGGGGCCGAACAGCCCCGGTTCGGTTCGCAACAGAACATACCGAACAGGCAAAAAATTTGGCAGAACACATGAACACTGTTAACCACTTCAGCCCCAGAAGAATTTACCCCCTTCCTGACCAGAGCACTTTTTGCGATTCGACACTGTGTCGCTTTAACTGACAATTGCGCGGTCATACGACGTGGCTCCCAAACAAAATAGACGTCCTTTTTTTCCCACAAATAGATCTTTCTTTTGTTGGTATTTCATTTTATTTTGGTAATCACCCCTGCGTTTTTTTTTTTTTTTGCTATAAACACAAAAAGAGCGACAATTTTGAAAAAAATAGCGTTTACAAAATAGGGGATAGTTTTATGGCATTTTTATTAATATTTTTTTTTTACTTGTAATGGCGGCGATCAGCGATTTTTATCGTGCCAGCAACATTATTGCGGACACATCGGACATTTTTGACACATTTTTGTGTCATTTATACAGCAATCAGTGCTATGGAAATGCACTGATTCCTGTGTAAATGACACTGGCAGTGAAGGGGTTATCTACTAGGGGGCAGTGTAGGGGTTAAGTGTGTCATAGGGGTGTGTTTATAACTGTGGGGGCGTGGCTGTGTGTGACACATCACTGATCTCTGCTCCGATCACACGAAGAGATCAGTGACAGTGTCACTAGGCAGAACAGAGAGATGCTTGTTTACATTAACATCTCCCCATTCTTCCTCTCCATGAAACGATCGCGGGTATCCCCGCAGACATCGCAACCCGACTCACGGAGCCTGCCGCCTCTTAAAGGGCCACATGCAGGTACGTTAGTTTGCCTATACGAGACCTTCTGCCGACCTATATCGGCGTGAGGCGGTCGGCAAGCGGTTAACGTCTATGGGACACGAACATGAATAATCAAAAGTGATAATTTTAAAGGCTTATATGCAAGTTATTGTCATAAAAAGTGTTTGGGGACCCGAGTCTTGCCCCAGTGCAGTAACCGGGTGGAACTGCCCCCTCTAATGTGACAGGGAAGCCATGGGGAAGTCCCTGTGCTTCAGAGGGGGCGGGGTCACCCAGGTACGTCACTGGGTGGCCCCGATTTCAGTTATATAAGAACTGTCAAAGGCAATGAAGCATCACACGGAGGGAGACTTCCATGGAGGCGGATTGGTGGCCGTTTTTTTTTTTCTTTTTCGGTCTGTCGGTGGAGTGATATAAGAAGTTGAATGGACATTGTGAGACATTTTTATTTTTTAATAAAGGACTTATCCCCAAGCTGTGTCTTGTTTTATTTTAACATTTGGACACTTTTTTTGTAAAATGGTAGGGGTACAATATACCCCGTCACCATTTCACATGGGGGAGGCCGGGAGCTGGGGACCTCTTGTTAAAGGGGGCTTCCAGATTCCAATAAGCCCCCTGCCTGCAGACCCCCACAACCACCGGGCAAGGGTTGTGGGGATGAGGCCCTTGTCCCCATCATCATGGGGGCAAGGTCCTTTGGGGGCTACCCCAAAGCGCCATCCCCATGTTGAGGGCATGTGGCCTGGTATGGTTCAAGAGGAGGGGCGCTCTCTCGCCCCCCTCTTTTCCTATTGCCTACCAGGTTGCATGCTCGGATAAGGGTCTTGTATGGATTTCGGGGGACCCTTATGCCATTTTTTTATTTTGGTGCAAGGGTTCCCCTTAACCACTTCCCGACCGACACACGACGATGTACGTCGACAGGATGGCATGGACAGGCAAAAGGGCGTACAGGTACGTCCCCTTTAAGACTGCCGCCATGCCATCGCGTGCACGCGCCGGTCGGGACCCCCGTGAGTACGGTCGCGGGTCCCGTGGAATCGATCGCTGCGGGGATACCCACGATCGTCTCACGGGAACGCTGAACGGGGAGATGCGGAAGTAAACAGCATCTCCCCGTTCAGCCTAGCAACTAGTGACACCGATCTCTGCTCCCTATGATTGGAGCAGAGATCAGTGTTCACTAAATCACAGCCACGCCCCCCACAGTTAGTAACACGCCCCTAGGAACACTTAACCTCTACACTGCCCCCTAGTGGTTAACCCCTTCACTGCCAGTGCCATTTACACAGGAATCAGTGCATTTAAATAGCACTGATTGCTGTATAAATGACAATGGTCCCAAAAATGTGTCAAAATGTCCGCCATAATGTCGCAGTCACAATAAAAATCGCTGATCGCCGCCATTACTAGTAAAAAAAAAATATTAATAAAAATGCTATAAAACTATCCCCTATTTTGTAAACGCTATAACATCCCACAAGAATGTTATTGTCAAAGATTTACCTTAACTTTAATATTGCACTTTGACCCCTTCATGACCCGGGTTACAACAAATCTCATATCTGTCACATGTGTTAGTAAAGCTGTACATATCATCGCAACTACTTTGTGTATCCAGGGGAATTATACTGCATTTTTCATCATGACAGATTGATTGATTTGGTGGGAAATGTTAATAAATATCTCCTGATTTTGTTTTAACAATAGAGAAAAACTGACCCCAAATACTAAGAATTTTTTTTTTATTTTATTTAGCTGTATATTTTTATGCCATTACCATGACCCACCACCAAAAAAAACAAAAAAAAATATTTTTCTACTCCTGATAGATATGCCACATATGTGTACATTATCTGTTGTTTGTATTTATACAGTTTGTAATATATTTCCATCATGCTGAAAATAAAGTAATTTTTGCCAGACAAGTTTCTCAAAAGGAAGTCTGTCTATTACTGAAGGAGAATGGAAAAAAATTGAAAAAAATGGAATTTGTAACAAAAAAATCTGGTAAACCATACATGGGGTGTATTGTACCGCTCATGCATGTATATTTGAGCTATACACTACTAGATGATGTATGATAAACACTCATGTATTTGTTGTTTTTTTTTTTTTTTTTTTTTTTACATGACAGCATAGTGTACAGGATTTTTTCTGACATGTCATTTAGCTTGGTTCAGGCACAATTTACTACACAAAAAGCCATTCACATTGTTTTATTTATTAATTAATTAATGTATTGATTAATTCATTTTAAGTAAAATGTTAAACTGCATTATGTACTGCATCTTATAGGGGCAAAATGTCCAAAAACATCAATAATTGGAATTTCAACATTAATAACACACTAGAGCTGCAATGTACACACTAAACCTCCCTGTGGAATGTATTAATCATTTGCATAGTGCTAGTTACAAAAATAAAAATAAAAATAAATAATAAAAACAATGTTGGTACTAAAAATATATATTTTTTTTAATATAATGTATAGGAATTTAATTACACTTTAATGTATTTAATTTAATGTATTTAAAATTGTATTTATTTCATGCATTATTTATTTAATATTATTATTATTTAACATTTTTATTTGTATTTTTTTGCTATTCACCTAAACTAAATGGATGAATGAATAGTTAAAGTGAAGAGACATAGTAAGACTTGTATGATGACAGTCTGTATTGGAAAGCAGATGGTGATCAGTGAATTCAGCGTCTGTTTCCTGGGGGAATCTGGCAGAAACTTTCATCCAATAAAATCTCAGGTTTGTTGTTCTTTGGTGACTTTTGTTCTATTGTGAATGGAGCGGTCCCACCACTGTAATCATCTGCCGGTCTTGTGGTGCCTCTAGGGGGCGCTCAGCTCAGGTGTCAGTAGTCCCGGAAGAACGGCACACAGAAGGTTTACAATCACTCTAATAATGAAGAATTATGTCACCGGCTTTACTATTCTCTACAATCTGCTGCCATGTGTGAGATATTGTCACAACATTCTAAATGTGACTCTAAACTTTCATCCAATAGAACAAACTCCGGCTGTTCCCTGAAGAAGATGTCTAATAATACTTTACTAAGGAACTGCTTTCCAGGATCAGCAATGCTGAGGAATAAAAGTTATAAAGTTTAATAGTTTCTTTTGCTGGATATTCAGGATAAATTACATTTAAAATATAGATGGAAGATTACAAAATAATATAATTGTTATTAGCATGTAAAATATTAAGAAAAATGTATATTATAATTAAAGATTAAATGTACTGTTCAATAAAATGTCACTAATAATAATAATAGTAATAATAATTCTTATTATTATTAGTGAAGAAATGTTATGTAATATATATGGATGGCTTGAGTACCAAACATTTTTTTTTAACCACTTCCTCTCTCACACCTGTACCCCACCTATGGACCAGAGCAATGTTTACATTTCTCTATCAACCTATTGTTTTAGAAATAACAGTGTAATAGCAAAGTGATACATTTATCATTTCTCTTAGAGCAAAAAATACTTTTATTGCTGATATTTTTATTGCTGATATTGCCTTGCTATTTTTTTATTTATTTTGTAAGCAAGCCAAAGACAAAAAAGTAGCTAAACCTAAAGCCGTACTCCAGGATAAATGTATAGTAGTGGTAGAAGTACCACTTCTATATATGATGCTCGGCTCTCACCAAACAGGAGGCTGAATGGGCAAAGGTTCAGATATTTAGACAATTGCCCAAACAGCCACAGGTCAGTCCAAATCTAAGTTCAGACCAAAATGTTGGCTCATCCCTATTCTTCTCCCGTAAGACCATCCCTGCCCCCACCATCATGTGGAAGGTAATATTAATAAGTCACTCTACCATAGGGTCAACAGAAGGGTCTACCTGACCACAGACACATGCTCCAGCAAGTCATGGCAGAGATGTTATATATAATTCATCACCCACTGGGTAACTCTGCTGGCAGACAGAAAGGATGCAGGATGGCATCAGTTGGCTACAAACTCTTCTATTCTGCTTCAAAAGATCCTATAAGTCAGGGTACCTATCTAGGAATTGCTGCACCACCAGGTTGGGGACATGTCCCAGAGAAGGCACATATGGGAACCTACCCTGCTGAAGAGCAGACAACAGGCTGGTGCTGTTGTCATACATGGCTTTTCCTGGCACAAGATGGAGTGCCACCTCAGGGCCTACCCCTGCAGAGCCTACAGAATCTCTGCCCCAGTGTGGATCCTTCTGTAACATCTGTAACACTGCATGGCATCATTTTGCCTAAAGCCATTGTATAATCTATTGAACACTTGTGGGGGACTGCTGTTTCAGAGGGCAACTCACCCAATGCAATCTGCTGTTTAGGCAGCATATAGTATGCTGCCTAAACAGGCTTAAGACCCCTTTCACACTGAGGGCATTTTGAAGGTGCTATAGCGTTAAAAATAGCACGTGCAAAATGCCCTAAAACAGCTGCTCCATGCACTCCAGTGTGAAAGCCCGAGGGTATTTTGCGGGCGGATTTAACCCCTTTTCGGCCACTAGCGGGGGGTTAAAACCATCCCATTAGCAGCCAAAAAGCATCGGTAAAACAACAGTAAAGCGGTGCTAAAAATAGCGCCACTTTACCGCTGACGCCCTAGGCGGCGCTGTGTGAAAGGGCTCTAAAAGTTGAGGTGAAAATCTGTTAACATGTACCACCCTGATTCATGGAAAAAAATTATATAATGTCTTAGTTCTAGCTGCAGTCTACTTGCTCTCTCCCTCAGAAAAGGGGACCGGACCAAAAAGGATTACACGCTTAGCAGCAAAACTGTCACATTTTACTTTATTCAGTCTGTAAAAAAGAAGCCATCTATTTAATTGCACATGTAATCTGTTTACTCTTTCCCTCATAAATTGTCACTTATCCAATGAAAGGCCTGAAAAGTGTGGTGCAATACTGTTTAAAGTTTATGCTTACAACTTAAAATAAAAATGATCCAACTTTTAGTTCTAAATGTAAGATGCCCATTCTGTCACTCAGAAATAGAAGCCCCCCCCCCCCTAATATCTGTTGTGAAAATCTCTAACCTTTTCCCATCTTCAGTCTCCAAAGCAAAACACATTTTTTTTTTAAATCTACATGCCATTTTCTTGCTCTCACCCTCAGAAATTGCGGCCTATCCAATAAAAGTTTCAAAGTTGTGCTGCAAATCTTTACACGTTTTCCATTAAAATGTAAACAAATAGGCACTGATTTTTTTCTTTCTTTCTAGATGCTAAATAGCTGTGGTGCAAAATTGCAAATGTTTCCCTTTTCAGTCTCTGAATTAAGACACTCATTTACTTTTATTTCGAGATGCAATATTCCTACACAGCCACTCAAAATTTGCAATCTGCTCATTAGAGCCGTGTACTTGTGTATTGTGAGTGCATGTAGTTCTGCGAGTGCACGTAGTTCTGCGAGTGGTCTACAAGTGCACGTAGTTCTGCGAGTGGTCTGCAAGTGCACGTAGTTCTGTGAGTGGCCTGCAAGTGGCCATAGTTCTGCGAGTGCATGTAGTTCTGTGAGTGGATGTAGGTCTGCAAGTGCACACAGGTCTGCGAGTACCTGTGTATTGATATTGTTGAGTACCTGTGTATTGTCTTGTTGAGTACATGTGTATTTTCTTGGTGAGTATTAGTGTCAGGAAGCTAGTTGTTAGGTAATTTGGACAGGGTATAATCCCCAATCCTGGGAGAATACAAAAGAAAGAAGAGAAAAAAAAAACCTAAAACAATGGCCTATTATACCTTACCTTTGTTAGGCGCATATGTACGCATATGTACAGCTATCTACATACAGCTGCTTTATATGTACATATACTTTCCGGAACTCACTTACCCTGAAAAAAGATAACTTGTAGAAAACTGTTATTACTTATTCCCCTCTTTTTTTTCTTTACCCTATTTAAAGCAATCAATACATCATTCTCATGTGTACATTGGTAAATGGTCAAGGACATTCCCACTTTTATCTAGTGAAACTAAAATGCTCTAGACCTCTAAAACATAACTTATATCTTGTATTTCATAGGGACTGAAGATTTAGATCCTGTAAGAATCTTTGTATGTTTGTTGTTGTGGGTTGGGTGGTTGAAAGATCTCTTTGTAGGTTGTACAAATCGCTGTAGTAGGCAGAAAATTGGTTAGCGATTTCTTGTGGGTTTATGATTTTGTGTTTGAGGGTAGGGTGTTTCAAATATGCAATTCTGGTTTTAATTTGGGCTGCTTTGATTCTATTGGCCAAATATTTGCCCGCTCTATTGGCATTGGCATAGGAGGTCAGTTGAAGGCGTCTGAAGTGTGTATCATACTGTTGGGATAGAAGCTCTCGTAGTTTTTCCCTTAAGTTCGAGAGCCTCTGGGCCAGCTTTGCATTTGGTGAAGCTTTGTTTTGTGTTTCTAATGTGTGGATGTCAGAGAGGATAGAGTCAAGTTTTGATGTGTATTGTTTTTTTTTCCCTAGCTCCCAATTGGATCAGTATGCCTCTCATGTATTCCTTATGGACATTCCAGGTTGTGAATGGGTTGTCTACCGAGTTTTCATTGTTCTGAAAGAAGGATAGGAGGTGTTGAAATATCTCTTTGGAAGTTTTTGGTTCTTGTAGCAACCTTACATTACTGTGCCAGATGGGTGAGGAGGAAGAGACATCTTTCTCAATAATGGACATTGAAATGGCAGCATGATCTGACCACGTAATGTCGTGGATCTGCGTGGACGCTATGTTTTGTAGGGTCCATTTGTAGGTCAAAAATATGTCTATGAGTATGAACAATGTCTGTGTGAAAAAAAGTATAGTCTTTCTCATTCGCATGTAGACATCTCCATGCATCGAATAGTTCCACATTATGTAGTACTTTATTCAGGTACGTGGTGTTGTTGTTTTTATGAGCGGAAGTGTCCATCTTTGGATCCACAATCAGATTAAAGTCACCACATATAATGAGACTGCCATATTGTTGAGAACAAACTTTTTTGAATAGCCGGGTCAGGAATATGATTTGGTGTGAATTCGGAGCATACACTGACACTATTGTGTACAGTTTTGAGTTAATGTCTCCTTTCACAATAATGTAGCGACTGCTGTCGGCTAGGATTGTCTCTTTGTGTTGAAAAGATAAAGTGTTCCGCATTGCCAGCAGCACCCCACCTTTTTTGTGATCAGGCGTAGATGTCAACAATACATGTGGGTAGTCCATGTGTGAGCATTTCGTGTGCTTATTTGTTTGGAAATGGGTTTCTTGCACACACAGGATGTTGGCTTTGTGTTTCAGGGCCTCAGACCACATGGAGAGCCTTTTAGCGGGTTGATTAAGACCTCTGGCATTAATGGATAAGCATTTTATGCTCATTGGAGTTCTTTAGGGTATGTTGAGCGAGGGTTTACTCACTGTGACCATATCTTCTTTTCCAAGGAGGTGGTTTTCTGCTAGTCGATGTTGTGCTGTGCAAGATGTCTTTAGGTAGGTTGTGTGCCGCTGTCTCATCTTTGTTGCATGCTTGAAACATGGTGCTTAGCGAACAATAACAACAAAATAAATTTAAAGATATAACTGCATAGAAAACATTAAGAATAGGATCTTTGAACTGATCCATGTGCAGGCGTAACTGATAAGAATAAAATTGGAGGGTAAAAACAGGGAATTTAACTTATAACCCCCGTGTCCCGAGAGATATGGATAATGAGTTGTGTGGTTGTTCACGCGTTGCCACCAGCATTATTTTTAGTAGAACGTTTGCATGAGACCACTTGCCAGTCGTCATGTAGGTGCCTAGGTATTGGTGGTGTTGTTTCTAGTGGATCTTGGGGAGGTGGTATGCCCCATTGGCGCAGAGCTGTGATGCCTTCTTCCAGAGTAGAGATGAGGATTTTGGTCCCATTGTAGGTGACCGATAATTTTGTGGGGTACCTACACTTTTCACAAGGCTTTGGTTATAGTCGCCAAGTTGCGCCATTGTTGGAGGGTGTGTCTGGACAGGTCCGGGAGTAATTATAGGTCTGCATATTGAGGGTGTTTGTTGTCATTTCTATGGGACGTCATCAAGATCTGTTCTTTGACGTGATAGTAGTGCACTCGTAGTAGGACGTCTATAGGAGTGTTTTCTGGGAGTAATGGCGGTTTAGGGACTTTGTGGATTCTGTCCACTATCAGGTCTTGTCAGGTTGGGGACTCGTGTGGAGAATAACATTTGGGTATATTGGAGTAGTTGAGTGGCTGGAATGGTTTCAGGAATCCCCCTAATCTTTATATTTTGTCTTCTGGATCATTCTTCTAAGTCTGCCACCTTATTCCGCAGCCATGTTATTTCCTTGCTGTGGGATGTATGCGCATCCACTAGTGTATTGTATGAGGCTGAGTATTCCCCCATTTGTTGTTCCATAAGATCCACCCTGCCTCCTAGGGCCTGGACTTCTCTCTGGCAGTTTTGGATTCCTGCTGTCAGATCTGAATGCAGGGATGCCTTCAGTGATAGCAGCATCTCTTTCAGAACTGTATCTGACACTGGCCTATCTGAGGTGGGGTAGGCCGCAATGGGGTAATTTGTGTTGACTGTGCTGACTGTGCCTGTCAGTCCGCTTACCTCCATAGTTGGATCTGGTAGTGGCCTGTCCGGTGAATTTATCCTCTTTTTTTTGTTTTGCTCGACTTCTTGTAGATGGTCTTGCTATCCCAGAGGATGATCTGCTGTGAGATGTGGGCATCGCAATTTGTTTTTGGGCACCTCTGCTGCCGTTGACGGGGATATCGGCCCTGTTTTCCTGAAGATCTGTACGAGCGCCCCCGCCATTTTGTTGTAGCCTGTGCAGTCTAAAGAAGTTCGGTAACTTCTGCGGCTGCTGCTGTTTTTTTCTGTTCCTCGGCATGGCTGGGAGATGCTGCAGGGTTCACCAATCCAGGCGAGGCTTGTGTGGTCACAGGTGAAGCCGGCGTACTTGGATGGAGATGGATTCTCTCAGCTCATGCGTCCATCTTGGAGCTCGGTCTCCACGCCCCCTCTGGCACAATCTAAAATTTAGAAATATTGGTTATTTATTAACTCAATACAGGTTAGCCTTTCGATTTAATAGGAATTGTGTAAAATGTGCTGTGTTTTTATCTGCTAATAATGATTTCTGTGTATTTTTGGTGAAAATATTGTTTTGATAAATATTTGCACAAATATCATTGTGCCCTAAAAATCAGTAGCACTGGTTATGTGCTTTCAGAAAATATATGATTGTGGAATCTTTTACAACTAGGTATAAAGTTTGGATTCCCCGCTACAATGAATTTGCAGCAATTCCCTGGCATTAACAAAGTTTGCACATTTTAGACATGTAGCGCTGGCTCTTGACGAGCAGGCGCTATTATTTTTCAAAAATGAAGTTGCCTGAAGCCACAGTTGAGCTTCAAGCTAATTTCTCTAAATTACTGGTTTCTGTACCAGTCCAGCTGGGTTGCATTGGGTTTTCCTTAACCGTAGGTGTCGCTGTCACCACCGGCAAGAGTAGAAACGCAGTCTAGCTGGATGCATTGAATGCCATTTATCTCTCTGAACCAGCCCAGTGGGAGTGTTTTCCTGCTGTCCATTCTGGGGGGTGGTATTTAAGCTAACAACGCCATGTTGGTGGGGGATTATTTTCTGTATTTTTGGTTCTGGTGGTCCTCCTGATCCAGTCCCATGGCCCTCCTGGCCTGGGGTGCGGGACTATGCATCCTGTGTCTTGGGGCTGTCTGGCCTGAGGCAACACAACTGAGAGGATAGGCCCAAGCGGATCTTGGATCCTATTGATCCAGGGATGGTCCGGTGCCATCTCATCTGAAGGGAGAGGCCCAGCAACTGGAGGATCCAGGGGAGGACTCTTTCAGGAGAAGACGCAAGGCTGGTTTCTCTGGAGGAGCCTGGAGACTTAGTTGAGAGACGCAACCCGGATCACATTACCTACAGTATCGCCAGTTCGGCTGAAAGAGACTGGTATCGTATGGAATTATTTTTCAATCTCTCAGTGACGCTAAAGTTTAAATTCACACGTCTGTGGCAGAGACTGTGTTAAATACCCCACTGGCTGCTAAGTCCAGTGAGAGGGACTTATCCGGTGGTGGCTGGATCTAGCGAGAGGAACTATTGTCTTCTAGATCTTAAAAGAGAACTTGAACCCGCAGTACCAAGTACCTGAACTCACTCCTACCCCTCTACCCTTTATTGAGAGACTTTGTCTTTGTTCTAAACAAATAACCCAAAAGAGGATTCAGTGTCAGTTTCAACATTCTTTGGGCCACTTTCCATGGGAACCCCAAGACGAAGCTACAAGCAGGTGAGGTAAAGGTAAGCCCAAATAAAACCAGCAGCTCTTTTGGGGGTTAGTGCTACAGACTTTTGGATGATAAGTTTGCAGGTTCACCAACAGAAATAAGGGGCAACCTATAATGCAGTGCATACTTATTGCCCCTAGTCATCTGATTGACAAGAGCCAATAATGTAAAGGAATGGATAACCCAGACCTCTTCTTATATAAATGTGGCTTTACAGCAGCCATATAGTCAGTGTGTATTGGAATTGTTAGGGACGGCTGACAATTCTGTGTAGGGAGAGATTTTTTATTTTGTCATTAATACATTTTTCTGCCTCTGCAGCAGAACATTTCATCTTTTGGACCTTGTCTTGTCCCACTACACAACAAATAAAAAAAAAAAAAAAACAGTGCTACTATACCATCTGCTGGATCACAGATTTATTGTCAAAGTTGAAGGCAGAAAAAGTCAGACATCAATATAGAGAACTTGGCTTGCCTCACATAGAAAGGTTTCTATACTGATTTCAAATTGTCAAATTCTCATCAGGAATTAGGATATTGAACAGCAAACAGCAATGTAAAATTGTGCAGTAGCAGGATAGTTTTAATCAGGGATAATAGGCCTAACTGGTGTATGCCTAACTTTTATCTTATCAGTTGGGATAGGGGGTTTGGTGAATGATGGGCAGTGATTTAGGTGCACACTGTTCTTGCACTTAGTCTTTCAAATGATCCAGTTGCATACTTTAAACAAAAGGCAACTTAAAGGGCAGATTGGCAGTAACATGCTAATGTTCTGATTTATGCACTGCCATGGGGGACATGTACAGATGAAAAAATAAATAAATAGCAATCTTTTTCTACACAGAATTGTCAGCCATCCCTAACAACATTAGGGGATGTTTTCTATTTTTGTGGTGAACCTGGAATTTTTTGTGATTCCCAAACGTTTTGAATCCCAGAGATTAACCCCAAATCTATGGTAACTGCTGAACCTCATCCCTACACCTATATTTATATTAAATTGATTGTATAAATAATAATAATAATAATAATAATAATAATAATAATAATAATAATAATAATACACATGGCATTCTTGGCCATCAAACTTCTAATTTTTACTGCTTCATGTACAATATATCATAATGCTTTTTTCTTAACCTTCACTTTCTACAGTGCTGACAAAGATGGATTCTGTGTATTTTAGGTTTGGCCTTTTTTTTCCTACTCTATAAGCAGATTCATATTCCAGTCTATCAGTAATAAATAACAGAATTATTCTTTATAAACCTGACACTCTCACAGCCTTCAGCTGAGCCATGAAGTCAGTGTCAGGATCCTGGGCTGCTGTCAGTGATGATGAGGTGGGAGAAGAGGAAGAAGTAATTGGAGTCTATCAGAGAATCGGCCATGTTGTCTTCAGATATCCACTTAGAATATTGTGGTTGTTGGCTTTGTGTGTGACCCCCTGCACATCTGACACCCAGAACTCTGCTCACCGCTGTGATATGACTATGAGGAATTATACATTTGAGTACAAGTATTCTCAGGATGGAGACATCATTATAGGAGGGATATTCGCTGTACATTCTGTAGTGTCACAGTGGAGGCAGGAGGAAAGTCTTATTAGAAATCTCATGTGTTCAGCGTAAGTGAAATATGAAGAGCAAATCTTCCAATCTGATCTACAGAGCTGTGTCTTTAGGAGATGTGTGTGATAATGTGCAGGACTCATTCAGTCTGTTACACTGCATTTATATAAAATATGTTCAAGAAAACGGGTATTAATGGTCACATTCATTGATTATGAATAGCTGCCAATGCACCACAATGGTGGGAAAAAAACATGCAATTCCTTTTTTAATAAGGCAGCACACCGCAGAGCCTGGTATGTGTATTATGGTGCCTAGAGATGTGTTGTATGTTGGGATCTACTGTACAATGCATTGGGGTGCAATTCACAATGAATGACACGGCATTGCACTGCCCATAGAGAAGGTGCTTTGCCATGGATTGTTATGTGTTACCACAATGCACAAGTATAAATGGGACCTAGAATGACTTTGGCCCTTATTAACTCCATATTTTTTTTTTCCACTTTCGAATACAGTGGGGAAGGATAAATAATCCCTGTCAGGTTTTTACTGGGGCTCCATTAAAGAAATTCCCCTCAACCCTGTCCTGCAGATAACTTTTTACCATAGAAAGTGAGGGAATCTCTCCAATAGCAGCGCAGAAATAAGCACAATTTTTAGTACTGGAAGGCTGGAATCCCTGTCAGCCTTGTATTTCTGTCCATGTCCCTATTGTAGATTTTTCCTTTCTTCCTGTCTGGTAAAACTGTTATCTGCAGGACAGGAAGTGAGAGAAAATCTCTCTAATGGAGCCCTGGACAGTGGCTGTCCAAAAGAAAAAAAGTTTTGGTTGGACATGAATTTTAAGGTACCACAATAACATTATAGTGTATTTCTGTTTCTGATGGCCGGCATTCCATTTACCTTTTCACCTACATGCACAATTTTAAGGCTTTACATGTTGGGTTTCTATTTACTCAGAGAAACCTCATATTTTATATTTTACCAAAAAGTTGACTACCACATTTTGTTTGCGTGCAGTAACATTACTTTTACTGTAGTTTTTACTGAAAATATGTATTTGATAAACAGCTCCACTAATATCACAGGGTCTTTGCTTTCAGAAAAAATATAATGTTTGGGGGGTTTTAACTATTCATTAGGCATTTTAATATTTCACACAAATATGGCTCTGGCAGTGAAAGGATTAAAGACAAAGCAGTCACAGAAAAAGTCCCACTGATCTGTTCATGTTGTGGACTGACAATACTGTTCTATTTGTTAAACAAATTAACAATAATGGTGTCAGCCCTGCCATGTTTCTTTTGCTAAATTAAATAATGTCTCCCCTTCTCCTGAACTCTACAACATGGGTGAATTGTTTTGTTGTCACAGATAATAAAACAAAATAACTGTGTGTGTGTTTGGGGTTTGATTAGACTATTTGAGGTAACATAGGCAGAGTTAAAAAAGAGGCAAGAAAGATAACTAACATCGCTTGGGGTTGCCCTGACCCTGCTGGTCATGTGGCACATCAGCATATTGTATACAACCTACTACAGCAACATTAACATTTACAAATGGAAAAAAAAATCTGTTTAAACTGCTGGCAAATTACAGCTTCAGCAATCTACAAAACAGCTGAGGGTTCACCTAATCTATAGCAGACTCTTATCCCAGGTGAGGGGATCTGGTATAGATGTTAATGGTGGACCCCACACAAAACAAAAAAGTGTATAATTCCCCCTAAGGATGCATAAATGACCCTTTACACTAATGAGGTTCTGATAAGAATATCAAAGGGTACCCCAAAAAAATAGCATATTGCCTCCCCCCATAAATATTCATACCAGACCGGTAAGGCTTGGTATTGATTTTAAGGGGCAATTTCAGGCAACATTTCCACTCAAAATCCACATATGTAATTTACTATATATATGATCATGGCCCCTGTCAGGCCAGGAAAAGTGAGAATTCAGCCTCCCCACTTGAACCATAATAGGCCACATACCCTCAGCATGGGGGGTACATTGCCAGGAGGCCACTGGCAAAGCACCAGAATGATGAAGACAAGAGCCTCTTTCCCACAACCCTGGTCTGGTGGTTGTGGGGGTCTGCATGCTGGGGGGCTTATGGGAAACTGGAAACCTGAGATACAGGCCTTCCCACCTATGTGAATGAGTAGGAGACACACAGTAGCCATACTCATTTATAGAATAAGTGAACAAATAAACACACCACAGTTTTTGACAAGTCCTTTTTTTAGCACACAAAAAAAAACCCCACAGTGTAAATTCATCATCAAACAGTTTGTCCAACATTTCTGATCCAACCCACCAACACGAATGAATGACGGAGCAGATTATGTTGGCGGTTGCCGGTTCCCAGTCAGAAGGAAAGCAGTCACATTTATCAGCAGTAGTAATACTGATGCCAAATGTATTGCTTTCAGCTGGTGCCGGAGGTTTGATCGGGCCACACTCAAAGTGAGTTCAGTTGTTTGCCTATCCTCCACACAAACAAAATCTGGTCCAAACCTGGGTTCAGACCAAACCAAAACCTCATCACTAGTCATTTCACCCGTTCACAAGAGCCAATAATATGAGAAAATCAATGACCCAACTCACTCTCTGAAAAAAGTTGGGATTACATCAGCCATATTGTTAATGTGTGGAGAGCTGAAAATACTGTGTAGGGAGAGACACTATTTATGGTATTGGTACATGCCCCCCCCCCCCCCCCCCATCATGGCAGTGGCCAGTTCTCATGACTTTTTGTTTGACAATAGTTTGTCTATTAGCTCTAGAAATGAACAAAACTAAAAAACAACATTCACCACCACAGACTTCAGGGGGTTTTCTGACAGTTCACAAAATTCAGAATTTAAGCAAGATTTGGGAAACTTTTCACAAGCTAAACCCAGGAAGATCGTCTTATCTCTGGCCCTGACTGTCTCCTATGGAATGTCTGGAGGCTCCAACCAGTCCTGTAGCAAGTTTGTAGTCTCTGACCCTTTCCTCTAGTAAGTCTGCATTCTCTGACCTTCTTCTGTAGCATTACATATACTGAATATTATGTGTGGCTACTTGGTGATATCAGGGGCTACAGATGAGGTCCTCTATGCCTTGTAAACAGCCAACCACTGCTATAACTCATATAAGTGCAGGAATGATTGAATGTCATTATATGTTTCATGGAGCAATGCACACAACCACCAATCCCACCATAGATCTCTAGTTAAAATGTATTATACATTTTGCCATAAAGAATTTCTGCTTGAATCCTTGTACTGTAGACCAATAAAAAACTATCCATTTTCTGCAGGGCTTATAGCAGAGAATACAGACATCTATTGGCTTTTATATTTGCTATTGATGAGATAAACCGCAGTCCAGATATTCTTCCCAACATAACTCTGGGATACCATGTGTATGATTCTTGTGGACATGTGAATAAAGCCATAAAAGACGTTCTACAGATATTGTCTGGACATACAAAGGAAGCTCCAAATTATTCCTGTATGGAGCGGGGTGCCCTGGCTGGTTTCATTGGAGATCTCAATTCTGACACCACTCTCCAAATGGCCCAGCTGCTGAATCTATATGGTTACACTCAGGTAAGAAAAGCTGAATTTCCTATATTACATAAGGTTAGGACAGCTAGTCGTCTTATGGTGAGGAGGGTCAAAAGTGTACAAATAATCCTTGTGGCAAAGTGCTGTAAAGTATAAAATTGTTCTAAAAAATAAAGGCAACACTGTGTAGGGATGGGCAAATGTTCAGTCCAGACTGTTGTGGCATTTGGAGTGCGTGATCTGTTGCCCATTCAGTCCCCTGATGATCATATATCCAGTATCTTACAAAAGTAAGTACACCCCTCATATTTTTGTAAATATTTTATTTCATCTTTTCATGTGACACTGAAATCTGAATCTTTGGGGGTTATTTACTAAAGGCAAATCTACTTTGCACTACAAGTGTACTTGGAAGTGCAGTCTCTGTAGATCCGAGGGGGACATGCAAGGCAAATAAAAAACAGCATTAACTTACACATGATTGAATGATAAAATCAGCAGAGCTTCCCCTCATTTCAGATTTACCCCTTCAATTTAGAGCGACTGCACTTCCAACATGTAGTGCAAAGTGGATTTGCCTTTCGTAAATAACCCCCTTTACTACAATGTGAAGTAGTGAGTGTACAGCTTGTATAACAGTGTAAATTTGTTGTCCCCTCAAAATAACTCAACACACAGCCATTAATGTCTAAACTAGACATGTGCGCCGTCAATAAATTTGTTTTGTTTCTTTCCGTTTTGTATTAGCCGTTAATTCGTATTTCGTAATTCGTATCCGAAATTCAATTTGGATTTGGATAAAATACGAATTTTCGTTATGATGAATTTAAAAAGCAAAAAATACCTTTCTCAATATGGGTTTGTACCCCTGCTGTGCTCATTATGAGGGGCTCCCACCATCCATGTTCTTTGGGAGCCCCTCATAATGAGCACAGCAGGGGTACAAACCCAGGAAGTCAGCACAGCACAGGGATAGTGGTAGCCTCTCATAATGAGTACAGCACAGGGATGGTGGGAGCCCCTCATAATGAGCAAAGCAGGGGTACAGCCCTAGGAGGAAGTCAGCACAGCACATGGATGGTGGTAGCCTCTCATAATGAGTACAGCACAGGGATGGTGGGAACCCCTCATAATGAGAAAAGCAGGGGTACAGCCCTAGGAGGAAGTCAGCACAGCACATGGATGGTGGTAGCCTCTCATAATGAGCAAAGCAGGGGTACAGCCCCAGGAAGTCAGTACAGCACAGGGATGGTGGGAGCCCCTCATAGTGAGCACAGCAGGGGTACAGCCCCAGGAGGAAGTTTTCTGTACCCCTGCTGTGCTTATTATGAGGGGCTCCCACCATCCCTGTGCTGTGCTAACGTCCTAGATTTTTAACTTCATCATAACGAATAATCGTAATTATTATGACAATAATAAAATGATAATAAAATGATTTTTATTTTGTCCGATTCTGAATCTCCCATCGATTACCATTACCAGTCTCCCACTCCCATATTAAAAAAGGTAATTTTCCCAATCCTCACTCAGGATAAGCAGCAGAAGAAAACCTCTGATTGGTTAACAAAACACCAGTCACGTTTTTTCGTATAAAATTCGGAAGCATAGTAAATCGTATTTCGGATGCTTCCGAATGTAAGAATTTTCTGAAATTTGTACGAATTTTGAATTTGTAAGAATTTTCGGAAATTTGTACGAATTTTGAATTTGTACGAAACGAATCGCACATGTCTAGCCTAAACCGCTGGCAACAAAAGTGAGTACACCCCTAAGTGAAAATGTCCAAATTGGGCCCAAAGTGTCAATATTTTGTGTGGCTACTATTATTTTCCAGCACTGCCTTAACCCTCTTGGGCATGGAGTTCACCAGAGCTTCAAAGGTTGCCACTGGAGTCCTCTTCCACTCCTCCATGGCAACATCTATCACATACCTGATAGTAGAGCCTGTTTGGACGAGGAAGGCCTCCCTTACACCTCTGACTCGGGGCCTCTGATAATGTGAACAGAAGGCGCCAGAGTACAGAGTCGCAAGAGTGCCAAGGAATCATGAAGGCCGGAGAAGATACCGGAAGGTCTTGGCAGGTAGGCAGCTGGTGTAGGTGACAGCAACAGATAGCAAGGTTAAGCAGGCTGGGTCATACACGGCAAGGCGGTCAGATGCAGGGTGCAGGCAGGAACGTAGTCAGGAGGCAAGCTAGGTCTGGAACCAGATGAGTCCAAACAGGAGCCAAGGGAGAAGGCAGAAGAGAGGTCACAGGAGAAGCCAAGGTCAATGCAGGTGGGTTCAAGGGATGGTCAAGACAAGCCGGGTTAACACATAGATCAGGACACAGGATTCACAGGTAACAGGGTACACAGGAGCTGAAGACGAAGCAGCACTGGAGCCAGGCACTGGCTGGTTTAAATAGACTATAGCGTCAATCACAGGTGTGGGTGCTATGTGCCAATGCCCGTTTCTTACAAGCAAAGGGAATAAGTGTTCTTCTGCACTTTAGACTACTTCTAGAGGGGCAAACTTTTCTGATGGTATGTGCACACTGACAACATCACAGAGCTGGTGGATGTTAGAGACCTTGCACTCCTCTACCTTCCATTTGAGGATGCCCCACAGATACTCAACATAGTTTAGGTCTGAAGACATGCTTGACCAGTTTATCACCTTTACCCTCAGCTTCTTTAGCAAGGCAGTGGTCGTCTTAGAGGTGTGTTTGGGGTCGTTATCATGTTAGAATACTGCCCTGCGGCCCAATTTCCGAAGGGAGGGGATCATGCTCTGCTTCAGTATGTCACAGTACGTGTTGGCATTCATGGTTCCCTCATTGAACTGTAGCTCCCCAGTGCCAGTAGCACTCATGCAGCCCCAGACTATGACACTACCACCACCATGCTTGACTGTAGGCAAGACATACTTGTCTTTGTACTCCTCACCTGGTTGCCGCCACACAGGCTTGTCACCATCTGAACCAAATATGTTTATCTTGCTCTCATCAGGCCACAGAACATGGTTCCAGTAATCCATGCCCTTAGTCGGCTTGTCTTCAGCAAACTGTTTGCGGGATTTCTTGTGCATCATCTTTAGAAGAGGCTTCCTTCTGGGACAACAGCCATGCAGACAAATTTGATGCAGTGTGTGGCGTATGGTCTGAGCACCGACAGGCTGACCCCCCACCCCTTCAACCTCTGTAGCAATGCTGGCAGCACTTACACGTCTATTTTCCAAAGCTACCCTCTGGATATGATGCTGAGCATGTGCATTCAACTTACATAGTTACATAGTTACATAGTAGGTGAGGTTGAAAAAAGACACAAGTCCATCAAGTCCAACCTATGTGTATGATTTTATGTCAGTATTACATTGTATATCCCTGTATGTTGTGGTCGTTCAGGTGCTTATCAAATTGTTTTTTTTTAATTATCGATGCTCCCCGATGAGACCACTGCCTGTGGAAAATAATTCCACATCCTAACCACTCTTACAGTAAATAATCCTTTACACAGTTTAAGGTTAAACCGCTTTTCTTCTAATTTTAGTGTCTTATTAAATTCCCTTTTGCGGAAAAGTATAACTAAGGTCCTCCTGTCCCTTAATTTGTTTTGTTGCCCTTCTCTGGACTTGCTCCATTTCCACCACATTCTTCCTGAAGACTGGAGATCAGAACTGGATGGCATAGTCCAGGTGCGGCCGGACCAGAGTCTTATAGAGTGGGAGAATTATTGTTGTATCTCTGGAGTTGATCCCCTTTTTAATGCCAATATTCTGTTTGCTTTGCTTGCATTGCTGAGCCTATAATCTACTAGGACCCCCAGGTCCTTTTCCATCCTAGATTCCCCCAAAGGTTCTCCCCTCAGGGAGTAGATTCCATTTGTATTTTTGCATAAGTATAAGTTATTGCCCTGGTTATCTAAGTATTGTCCACATATACAGATATTGAACTGTTTATCCCTTCCTCCAGGTCATTTATGAATAAATTAAATAGGATTGGTGCCAGGACAGAACCCTGGGGGACCCCACTTTCTTCTTTGGTTGACCATGGTGAGGCTTGTTCTGAGTGGAACCTGTTTGGTAAACCGCTGCATGGTCTTGGCCACCGTGCTGCAGCTCAGTTTCAAGATCTTGGCAATCTTCTTATAGCCTAGGGCATCTTTATGTAGAGCAGAAATTCTTTCTTTCAGATCCTCAGAAAGTTCTTTGCCATGAGATGTCATGTGGAACTTCCAGTGACCAGTATGAAAGAGTGAGAGTGATAACACCAAATTTAACACACCTGCTCCCTACTCACACCTGAGACCTTGTAACACTAATGATTTGCATGAAACCGGGGAGGGAAATGGCTAATTGGGCACAATTTTGATATTTTCACTTACTTTCTGGATGCCTCCTTATTTTTAAAAAGGCTTCCAGCTTCCAATAAGCCTACTGCCTGCAGACCCCCACAACCACCGGGCCAGGGTTGTGGGGGGGAAGACTATCTATCAGTGGATCTTGGATCCCACATATAATTGAAAGAGGACTTTTAACAGAAGTTTGTTTTGGTATTGAATTATTGTATTTCACATTTCATTCGGCAGTCGGGGAGATTCCGGTGCACATGGTGGTGGAATGAATTTATTGGAGATGTGGAAGCACTGCATAATTCTAATATGTATACTGTATACAGTATATAGAGTATCAAGCCTTGTAGGACTGAATCTTATATGTGCTGTAGTTGCTTTTGGTGATTGATACAATGGGGGTCATTTACTAAGAGGAATGTGCTGCGCCGGTTCAGACCTTAATTGGTGCGCCAGATAAATTATTAATTGAGCGTATGAACCGGCGCAGGAATAAGCGCAACACATTATATGCCAGCGCACAGCAATAATAATATGCCATTGATAATAGCACACATCATTATCATTAACAGTCCAGTCACACAGGGGCAACACGACTTCCAGCGTGACTTGGGGCGACTTACAACACGACTTGGGGCGACTTTACAACGTGACTTTGGGCGAATTACAACATGACTTGGGGCGACTTTACAACACGACTTGGGGCGACTTACAACACGACTTGGGGTGACTTTACAACACGACTTGGGGCGACTTACAACATGACTTGGGGCGACTTACAACATGACTTTAAGTCACCCCCAGGCCAGGTGACTTTAATTTTAAAACAAAAACTGGCATGGGTTCCCCTCCAAGAGCATACCAGGCCCTTAAGGTCTGTTATGGATACTAAGGGGAACCCCGCGACCAAAAAATAAAAAAAAAATGGCGTGGGGGTCACCCTCAAAATCCATACCAGACCCTTATCTGAGCATGCAACCTGCCAGGCCGCAGGAAAAGAGGGGGGATGAGAGAGTGCCCCCTGAATCGTACCAGGCCACATGCCCTTATATTGGGAGGGTGCTTTTTGCCATCCCCCCAAAGCACCTTGTCCCCATGTTGATGATGACAAGGGCCTCATCCCCACAACCCTGGCCAGTGGTTGTGGGGGTATGCAGGCGGGGGGCTTATCGGAATCTGGAAACCCCCTTTAACAAGGGGACCCCCAGATCCCGGCCCCGCCTATGGTAATGGGGTACAAAAGTACCAGTACCATTTCACTAAAAAAGGTGACAAAAGTGTTAAAAATTACAAGAGACATTTTTTGACAATTCCTTTATTAAAGTCTTCTTCTTTCCATCTTGTTCCTTCTTCCTTCTTCCTTCATCCTTCAGTTTCTTCCTCCATCTTGTTCTTCCTCCATCTTCTTCTTCCTCCGATCCTCTGGTTCTTGCTTCGGTGTTCTCGTCCGGCACGGCGTCTCTTTTTCCCCGCTTCGTTTTCGGGCCGCTCCGCGCAATGGGAGGCTCCCACTGTGTGACGCTTCTCTTCTTCTGACCCCTCCCCCCTCTGATGCCCAGTTCCATTATATTAGTGTCAGACTAAGAGAAGTGTCACACAGCGGGAGCCTCCCATTGTGCGGAGTGGCCCGAGAACAAAGCGGGGAAGAAGAGTCGACATGGAGGAAGATGCTGGACGAGAACACCGGAGCAAGAAGCAGAGGATCAGAGGAAGAAGAAGATGGAGGAAGAAGAAGGTGGAGGAGGAAACCGAAGGATGAAGGAAAGAAGAAGGAAGAAGGAAGAAGATGGAAAGAAGAAGACTTTAATAAAGGAATTGTCTTGTCTTTTTTCACCTTTTTTGGTGAAACGGTAGGGGTTCTTTTGTACCTCATTACCATTTCACACAGGGGGGCGGGATCTGGGGGTCCCCTTGTTAAAGGGGGCTTCCAGATTCCGCTAAGCCCCCCGCCCGCAGACCCCCACAACCAGGGTTGTGGGGATGAGGCCCTTGTCCTCATCAACATGGGGACAAGGTGCTTTGGGGGGGACCCCAAAGAACACTCCCAATGTTGAGGGCATGTGGCCTGGTATGGTTTAGGAGGGGGGTGCTCTCTCATCCCCCCCTCTTTTTCTGTGGCCTGCCAGGTTGCATACTCAGATAAGGGTCTGGTATGGGTTTTGAGGGGGACCCCTACGCCATTTTTTTTTGGTGCGGAGTTCTATCAATACCAGACCTGAAGGGCCTGGTAATGGAATTTCGGGGGACTCCCACACATTTTTTTTCCTAATTTTAACAGGACCTGTGTGCAAATATCCTTAAATATCCATAATATTGGCACTTCCAGCTTCTTTTAATCCTGAGTTGAAGATGCCGTGCACCATGTCTATAGCGGCGCACCGATCGCCGCCTCCCACGCGCCGGCAAGATAATAGTAAATGGGAAATAGCATTGTGTCACAGGCGCAAATGTTTTGTAAATACGAAAACAGCCATTGCGCATCGCCGTGCACCACAACTCATGACGCAAACCGTTCGTAAATCAGCCCCACTGTGTGTACACAGTGAAAGGAAGGTATTGAAAAGACATATATATATATATATATATATATATATATATATATATATATATATATATATATATATATATATAAAGGATATGCAGGTTCAGGAGCTGAGCTGGTAATTGTGTTTATACTCGGTTGTCCACCTCCAGCTAAAGCCAAAATCAGTCTTGCAGTGGGAGTGTCTGGCATGAAAACTGATGATCAGGAGACCCCTAGGTGGGATTACAGGAGGAAGAACTCTTAGAGGGTAATTTATCAAAACTGGAGCAGCCAGAATCTGGTGCAGTTATGCATGGTAACCAATCAGCTCTTATCTTTCATCTTTGATGTTTAACTAAACAAGCTGAAGATAGAGGCTGATTAGTTGGTCCAGATTCTGGCTGATCCAGTTTTGATAAATTCCTCATTAATATAATATTATCAGCGTTCACTGATGGCTGTAATCATTTATGAAATAATACATTTATTCTTGTATCTTTATCTGATTGGTCCGGTGAAATAAAGCCACCACTAAAATCTGCTTATAGATCTCTTGTAGACAGCTCAGATGACATGTTTGTTGCTCTTAAAAAAAACATTAAAACATTTTCTAAGGTTTTCTTCTGTCCATTAAGAGTTCCAGATTAATTATACAGACGGTTTTATTTCTTTCTAGATTAGTTATGGAGCCAGAGATACTTTGCTGAGTGATAGAAAGATGTATCCAAACTTTTTCCGGACAGTTCCGGATGATGAGATGCAATATGTGGCCATAGCAAAGTTACTGGATAGGTTTAAGTGGAACTGGGTCGGGATCCTCACATCTGATGATGAATACGGAGAGAGGGAGATCCGACAACTCAGCAAACATTTATCTAATCATGGAATTTGTATTGAATTCACAATTCTGGTGTCTGTAAAGAATTATAATAAAATTCCTCCAGAGCTGCGGACCTCAACTACGGAAGTTCTTATTATTTGTGGCTCAGTTAGTCTGACTTATTACAAGTTTTTATTGATCAATGTCCCTTATTACGCAGAGAAAACATTTATTCTACCAGATTCTTGGTCATTGAGTGAAATGTTTTTAGCTCTCAGTAACTGCAGCTTGGTGTTTACATCCCCCCATCTCTACAAAAAGGAATTGCTGAAATATTTTTATAGTATTTATCCATCCAGCCGCCCAAATGACCCCCTGATGGAGGATATTCTCATATCTGAATGTAGATGCTTTTCAAAAAACCAAATGAAAAATGTCCTTATTCCACTCACAACTGGATATCCTCTTAGGGACTGCGGTTTGGAGACATGTCTACTTGATTTATATTTTCCTGATGAGAACACATCCTATAAAGTGTATATTGCAGTCTACATTTTGGCTCAAGCATTACATGACATGGATTTCTCTTTTAAAATAAATAACAAAACTTCTGAAATAAATCCACACACACTAAAGTATAAGGTGAGAGCGTCCAATGAAAGTTTACTCGTATCTTTTTATACTCAGTCAGTTCAGTACTGGAACACAATGTGCCCAGACAAAATTTACACCCAGTTTAGGTTCATGTTTAGTTTAGAGGTGTTTAACCCTTTCACATCTGGAGCTGTTTTTTTGTTTGCACCCATGGTAAAAAAATAATTTTAGACCTGAAGATTATATAAAACCCCTAAACAGTATGCAATATATTTTCTGAAAGCAGAAACCCTGGAGAACCAATGCTTGCTGTATCATCTTTTTCTGTCACATGATATTAGTGCAATGGTTTACCAAATGTAATCTTTTGTTTTTAGTAAAAGATACACAAAGTTCATTTTAGGGCATACAAATGTAATTACCCACTTATTTGGTAAAATATAAAAGATGAGGTTGCACTGAATAAATAGATAGCCAGTATGTCAAGCCCTAAAATTGCCGGCATCTCTGAAATGGTGACAAACTTTAGATTAGTTATGGAGCCAGAGATACTTTGCTGAGTGATAGAAAGATCTGTACCTCAAACCATGCAGAGCTTATTACTAATGTTCAGATAAAGGAACACCTGGGTAACAGTGACCATAACATGATTTCATTTGATGTTAGCTGTAAGCAAGAAATACATACGGGAAAGATAAAAACGCTCAGCTTCAAGAGAGAACATTTTACAAGGATGAGGGCTGCTCTCCAGGACTTAGACTGGGAGGGAATATTGGCATCAATGAGCAAAGAACAGAAACAGAAATGGGAATTCTTCAAAAAGACTGTTTGGGACCTCACTGCAAAGTATATTCCCATGGGCAATACGTTTAAAAGGCTTAAAATAAAATCTAAGTGGCTCACAGTCAAAGTTAAAAAAGCTATAGACAATAAGAAAAGAGCTTTTAAAAAATATAAAAATAAAGGAACACTAGTGTTGTTTAAATGTTACAAAGAATTTAACAGAATATGTAAAAAGTAAATTAAGGTTGCAAAAATTCAAAACGAACGACAGTTTGCAAAAGATAGTAGGACAAACCCAAAAAAATTCTTCAAATATATTAATAGTAAAAAGGTCAGGTCTGAGCATGTAGGCCCTTTGCAAAATAATCTAGAGTGGGTGACTGGGGACAAAGAGAAGGCTAATTTATTAAATACTGTATATCTGTGTATACAAAAGATCTCATGTCCATAATGGGGGTGGTATTGACACAGCCCCGAATGATCCACAATGGTTCAAAAGTGATATGGTCCAGAAATATTTAGACAGAATGAAGGTGGATAAAGCACCTGGACCTGATGGCATCCACCCACGGATCCTAAAAGAATTGAGCTCTGTAATTTCAAAGCCATTGTATTTAATTTGTAGGGACTCATTAATGATGGGAATAGTACCACTTGATTGGTGCAGGGCGAACGTGGTACCTATATTTAAAAAGGGAACAAAGTCTTTACCAAGTAACTATAGACCTGTTAGTTTAACTTCTATAGTTGGGAAGATACTGGAGCGTTTAATAAAAGACCACATAGATGAGTTCTTGCTGGAAAAAAATTTTAAGCAACAGACAGCATGGGTTCATGAAAGACAGAAGTTGTCAGACAAACCTGATTTCTTTTTATGAGGAGGTAATAAAACCTTGGACAGAGGGGTGGCGGTGGACGTGGTATACTTGGATTTTGCAAAAGCGTTTGATACAGTTCTCCAGGTAAGGTCTACAGGTTTGGAAATATCAGTTTGTAAATGGATAGAAAACTGGCTAAAAGACAGAATTCAGAGAGTCGTGGTTAATGATTCTTACTCTGAATGGTCTAAGGTTATCAGTGGTGTACCCCAAGGTTCAGTGCTGGGACCCTTACTTTTTAAAATATCTTTATAAATGATTTTGGGTCTGGGATCAAAAGTAACATTTCTGTCTTTGCAGATGACACCAAGCTATGCAGTGGAATAACGTCCATACAGGATGTCTCCAATTTACAAGCCGACCTCAATGCTCTGTCTAATTGGGCGACTATGTGGCAGATGAGGTTTAATGTTGATAAATGTAAAGTTATGCACTTGGGGGCTAAGAATATGCATGCATCATACATGCTAGGGGGAGTACAACTGGGGGAATCCGTAGTGGAGAAGGATCTGGGGGTTTTGGTAGATCATAAGCTCAATAATAGCATGCAATGCCAAGCTGCGGTTTCCAAAGCGAACAAAGTCCTTTCTTGTATTAAGAGAGGTATGGACTCCAGAGAGAGAGATATAATTTTGCCCCTGTTCAAATCATTAGTAAGACCTCATCTGGAATATGCAGTTCAGTTTAGGGCACCAGTTCTCAAAAAGGATATCGGGGAACTGGAGAAAGTGCTGAGAAGGGCAACCAAACTGATAAGAGGCATGGAGGAGCTCAGCTATGAGGCAAGATTAGAGGAACTGAATTTATTCACTCTTGAGAAGAGGAGAATAAGGGGGGATATGATCAACATGTACAAATATATAAGGGGTCCATATAGTGAACATGGTGTTGAGTTATTCACTTTACAGTCAGCACAGAGGACAAGGGGGCACTCTTTACGTCTGGAGGAAAAGAGATTTCATCTCCAAATACGGAAAGGTTTCTTCACAGTAAGAGCTGTGAAAATGTGGAATAGACTCCCTGCAGAGGTGGTTCTGGCCAGCTCAGTAGATTGTTTTAAGAAAGGCCTGGATACTTTCCTAAATGTACATAATATAACTGGGTACTAACATTTATAGGTAAAGTTGATCCGGGAAAAATCCGATTGCCTCTTGGGGGATCAGGAATGTAGGAATGTATTTTTTCCCCTGCTGTAGCAGATTGGAGCATGCTCTGCTGTTTTTTTTTTTTTGCCTTCCTCTGGATCAACTGTGGGTATAGAATTGGGTATATTGGACTATACGATATTTTTTATTTATACTTTATTTATTTTTTTTATGATTGAACTGGATGGTCTTTTTTCAGCCTAGCTAACTATGTAACTATGTAAAAACTGCAGTTCAAAATGTCCTCATTGAACGTTAAAGGCCTGAATAGCCCTACTAAACGACATATGACATGGAAAGAGGCAACGGCTCAATTGTGACATTTTTTGTCTGCAAGAAACACATTTCACCTCACAAAGGCCTCTTATATTCAAGCACAAAAAGTTTCCTCATATATATCAAGCCAATGCTTCTTCTAAGAAAAGAGGAGTTCTCATAGCAATCAAAGACTCAGTTGCATTCACTATGATCTCACAAGAGTCAGATCCGCAAGGTCTAGTGTGTCAGATAAATGATGTCCTCTACACTATCATTAACGTCTACCTACTCAATGTTAGACCGATCTCTTCTTTGAGAAAAATTTGGAAAAAACTTCCCTCTGTCAAGCCAATGTTATACTATGCGGGAACTTCAACGCCCTAATGGATCACAAAATGGACACTTCAACATACTTCCCAAATCACTCTTATAGGGCCACTCTGGCAGATTTTCTAGAGTCCTCCTCGCTGTTTGACGTGTGGCGGTGTCAACACGCCATGGAAAAAGATTTTACTTTTTTCCCATGCCCACAAAACTTATACTCGTATTAACTTTTTTCTAACAGATACGTTTCTTTTACAGAATGTGCATGAGTCGGAGATAGGTAACATTACGTGGTCTGACCACGCAACTATATCTAAAAATGGTTGGGAGGGGGAACCTGGGGACGAGAGCAAACAGATGGCGCAATGATGCTGTGCTAATGGTTCGCCCAGAGCACGAGACAGGGCTGCCCCCTGTCTCCGCTCATTTTTGCATTGATCATGGAGCCATTAGCAGAGAAAATTAGAGCTCATAAAGTTATTAAAGGAATCTCTGCAGGAGGGGAATCACATCCTATAACGCTTTTTACAGATGACATTATATTGACATTAGACGACCCAGCCAGATCACTACAAGCTGTGCACCAGATCCTTAACAAATTCTACCTAGTCTCCCTATATAAAATAAATGAAACTAAATCTAATATTTTAGGTATTAATATCAACAACTCCTTGAAAAGAACATTACAATCCCAATTCTCATACCCTTGGACTGCAAACTCATTGCCATACTTATGAATCACATTAACCTCCCCTCTTTCTAACTTGTATAAGGAGAACTTTGCCCCACTGTTGACAGAGACACAAAGAGACACTGCTAAAATGGGCAAACTATACTTGTCATGGGCGGGAAGATTGGCAGCATTTAAAATGTCCACTCTCCCCAAAATGTTATATATCTTAGAACATTACCAATCCAAATCCCTCTCGCCTTTTTAAAACATATCTACATTTCTCTGGAACAAAGGTAAATCCAGATGCAACCACAATACTTTACGAAAACATAGAAGGGCAGGTGGTATGGGAGTACCAGATCTATATGATTACTACACAGCTACACTGTTAGACCAGCCCAGGTTCTGGTTTATACAACCACATCTCAAACCATGGTGCACTTTAGAACAATCCACATCCACTGTCTCATTAGGTAACCTACAGTCACTTCTACTAACGAATGACATATCTCCCAATGTTAAAAATAGTATGGATCAACCCACAATATCAGCCTCCATACTAGCATGGAAACGCTTTATACAACATGGCAACCATTCAACCAAACAAATGAGAGTCCCAATCAACATAGGTAAAATCAGATTCATTAACCCAAACATAGCAACCCCAAGATGGGAAGCGAGAGGGATTAAGGCTGTTTCAGCCATTCTTAAGGAAGGTCAACTACTTCCCTACGAGGAACTAGCTTCCAAATTTATCCTCACAAAAGGGGAGTTTTTGACGTATGCCCAACTAAAGTCCACTTTACCACACAATTTAACTTCAGTAATACACATCTCACAAGAAGCCTGGAATTTTTGGACATTGCCAAATCCCAACTGCATGCATGACAAACTCACCTTTAAACTAGCCAACCCCCTGATTAAATAGGAAACAAAACTTAATGTTACCATCACAGAACACCAATGGCAAAAGGCAATAGTAAACAACATGTCTGCTTCTAAATGTGCAACCTACTGGGAAATGGCACAGAACCTCCACCCTAAATGGTGGCCAAATTTAAACCAGAGCAATCTAACCAGTGCTGGCGTAGTTGCGGTCTAATAGGTACACTATCCCATATGTTGTGGTTCTGCCCCAACCTACGCAGCTACTGGAATTAAGTGTTTAAACACATAACAAAGTTGATTCATATCCAGACCCAACTTCAAGCTAGCAATTCTCAGTAACGGAATAGAAAAATCCCCACCCAACCTTAAACATGTGGTTATGTACTTACTATTTGCCGCACGGTTGGTACTCATGATGGGATGGAAATCGAATGCAGCTCCGAAATTCGGTGAAGTAATTAATCTTACTTCTGAAACATACACCCTAGAACAAATAATGGCACACAAACATGGCTGTCTAGATAAATTCTACAAGCAATGGTCTCCCTGGAGAGAATTTTTCAAAGAGACATAAAGCAATTCCCCACATATCCATACTACTTGAGTACACATTAGTCACAAAGTCCCAATCTTTTATCCTATTACATTTAACCTAATGTTTACAACAGGTAAATGAGGTAGTTTTCCTAGAAGATGACCACAGATGGATACAAAGTTCATAAAGTTTATGGTATATGTACAACTGCGGTAAAATGTTGACTTTTTATGTTCTACATATCCTAGCACCTCTGTACCTACAAACTCTTATGTGTAACATTGCTTGTTAACCTCATTATATGTTATCTTTTATTCTTATAAGCCAAATAAAAAATATTTGAAATAAAATCATCTTCGCTCACACAGTCATGCCATTTATTCACATGAATCTGTGAATGAATAAACTACAAGTCCTGTCTACCATTGTGGCAGACAGAATTGTACAATGGACTGTGATTGTGCAGATCAGTGCACCCATTGTCCATTCACAAGTCCTCCAGCTTTCTAACAAAAAGCCTGTACAGATGTATGGGCAGAAAGCTGAAGGACTTGTCTGCAGGAGCCTGACATTGCAACCATGATCCATTCATACCAGATAACTGATAACAGGTATAAAATTATTGTTCTCACTCCAGTATGCGTGTTGATAACATGTGCAGAAAAATGTAAGCTTTAGTGCGCAGGCGCCCCTCCCATCTGTGTTTATTTTTTGTATATGCGTGTATGTGGGGGAGGTTCATATTTATGTATTTTGAGGGGTTAAATTGCTTGGAATTAACTTTATTTTCTTACACTTTATTTTTTATCACATGAGGACAGGTTCCCTTTAATGAGACCCCTGATGTCTCCCCTCCCCTCTATTAAACTAATGGAGTGCAGATCACGCTCCATTAGCTTCTTCTCAGTGGCAGCAGGGCCCCAAAGTCACATTTTACTGATCACTTCCGGGTTCTTAATTTATAGGGGAGATCAACAACCAGACATAATGGAGGCTGCCATTGCTGAACTCTCCTTGGAGAATGCTAGTTCTTTGGCTGTTCAGATGCATTCATATCAGAGTTGTCTGACTCTAGTTATAAAGGAAATATTTCTGGCACTGATTTCCTGAAGTCACACACAGCAAGGTATCTATACATTTTTAGGGATAAACTTTAAAAAGTCAAGATGATATATTAATTCTGACCACATGGGGGGGTGAAGTCATCTTGAGGGATCTGACCAGCAGTGGTGCTCTGTTTTGGTTTTCTTTTTTTTCTCTAATAGTTATTCCATTTTCAACCACCTCAGCACTGTAACACTTTGAATGATAATTACTTAATTACTCAGTCATGCAACAATGTACCCAAATGCGATTTTATATCTTTTTTTTAGAGATTTATTTTGGTAGGAATTAATCACCACCAAGTTTTTAAGTTTTGCAATATAAATGAGAAAAATCTATTCTGGTTAGAAATGTTGATTATAAAATTTTGCAAATAAATAATCTTTCTTCATGAATTTGGACCAACATGTATTCTGCTACATTTCTTGGTTAAAAATAACCCAAATCAGTGTATATTATTTAGTCTGTGGTAAAGTCTACACACTATGGGATATAGATCTGAAAATTGATCAGTTCTGATGTACCGATGGCCTCAATTCTTGAGGCCCTAAAATGACAGGACAATACCCCCCAAATGATCCACATTCTGTTCTCGAAATCCAGGTGATTTCTGGTATTGTGAAGGACCTGGAGCACCCAGAGGGACACAATAATTTGATACACATAACTTTCCACTGCCAACGGTGTTTTAAAGAGACAGTGGGGTTGATTAAGGAGTGCGAAATATGGTGCAGCTGTGCACAGTAGCCAATCAGCTTCTATCTTTAGCTTGTTCAATTAAGCTTTGACAAAAAAAAAACTGGAAGCTGATTGGTTTCTGTGCTGAGCTGCACCAGAATTTGCCCTCTCCAGTTTTAGTAAATCGACCACATTGTTAAACAGGATCTGGGCCTACTTGCTGTACTTTGTACCCCAAAAATATGTTTTAATTATTTTGCCATAAACCACAGTCTTATACAGACACATAAACGTTGGTACATAGTTACATATTTGATAAATTTGAATGGAGACACCAGTCCATCCAGTTCAACCTCTGTGTGTGTGTTTAGGCTACTACCATAATTGTGTATATTGCATTCACTAAGATGTCCATCTAAAAGTTTTATTAACACTTTCTGACACCACCAACTGTGAAAGGGAGTTCCACATCCTTACTGATCTAACAGTAAAGAACCCCTTACAGAGTTTAAGGTTAAACAGCTTCTCATCCAACTTCTTTGAGCTGCTGCATATCTTCTTAAGAAACCTGAGACTGAATAGTTTACTCTCTATGTTAGAATCACCATTTAAAAATTTGCATGTGATAATATTTTCATAAATCAGGAAGGGCTATTCCTCCTCTAGATTTTGGTAAATTTAAGCGAGTATGCTTGATTCAGGGAGGCTTGCCTCTCCATATGAAGGTTAAACATGCGCGGCAAAAGGAGGTAAAGAAAGAGTTTGGTATTTGAGTGGGAGTTGTTTGCATGACATAAAGGAACCATGGTAGAATTGTCATCTTGATCAAAGATGCTCTGCCAAACCAAGATACATTTAGAGAATTCCACAGTTTTAGATCATTGTATGTTTCTTTGAGGATAAGTATGTAATTGTGATTGAAAAGGTCTGGCATGTGGGTAGAAATTTGAATCTCAAGGTTTGTTATAGCATCTTTGGACCATGTTAAGGGGAAGTTATGTTGGCATAACTTTACTAAATCTTGAGTGAGATATTGAGAGCGTTTGATTTGGAGTGATTTATCTTTAAATTAGATAGTGATTGAAAATGTTCCAGGTCGTCTATCAGGTTAGGGAGTGATATGTGTGGTTGAGATAGGAATAAGAGCATATCATCTGCAAAGGCTGCGAGTTTATATGTTTGGTTCTGTATTTCTTTTTTTGTATAATTTTTATTTTCATTTTCAAATGTTAACAAAACAATAACATAACATTGCAAGAAAATTCAGGGGGGGAGACAAAAGGGAAGGGTAGAGGGGGGGGGCAATGGAGGGGAAGGGGAGGAGCGGGGAAAGCAAGGTTATTGTCCTGAGAATAGGTAGTGCAATTCACCACTGCTGGGATGTAACTCTTCTTGTGCTCGGAGGGGCTCCCCGCCCGTCTTGGACATTCGGTCCATTTAGACTAGCCTCCCCACATATTGGGAGGTGGAGGGGTGCTCCCCTTCAGTGGCTATGTATCCCATGGTTATCTCACAATAATATGAAAAAACCTAGCATAATAAAAACAACAAAAACAACAAAAGAAGGTAAGTAAGAATTGAGATAGGAGTCTCAAGAGAAGGAGAAAGAAAGGATAAGAGGGTAAAGCAAAGGAGTGAGAGTCGTAAGAAACAGGTAGTCAGGGTGGAAGTCTATCGATTGTAGAGGAAGCATATATACCAAGTCTCACCTGATTCGCTGGGGTCCACCTTTAGGCGGAACTTGTGGTTGCTGACTGATGGTTTGCCTGGACAAGTCTCTGAAAGGATGGATCTGCTAGGCCAAGTAGTGCTACATCTAAGCTAGAGGGGACCCAGGCTGGGTCTTGTGTATGGGTTCTCCATGCTGCCCATGTGAGCTCAAATTTCTCTCGGGTGTCTCGGCAGGTGGCAAGCCAACTCTCTGCTTCCATGATCTCTCCCACCTTTCCCAACCAGTCTTGTTCGCTTGGAATCTGTGCACTCTTCCAATGTATTGGAATTAAACGTTTAGCCGCATTGAGGAGGTGGGGGAGAGCAATTTTTTTGTAACGAGACAGGGGCATGGGAGGTACATGGAGGAGAAAGTGTTTCGGCTGGTCCGGGACATCTATGCCTAAGCTGTCAGAGATGTGTTTGCTTACCATGGACCAAAATGGCCTCAATATCGGGCATTCCCACCAAATGTGTAGGAATGTGCCTTTCATTCCACATCCCCTCCAACAGCGATCGGATGCAGTGGGGAAAATTCTGGCTAAAGTAGTGGGGACCCTATACCATCTTGACAGAATTTTAAAGTTGTTTTCCTGGGTTTTGGAGGCTATGGAGCTCGAGTGGGTCAGTCGGTAAAGGTGGCTAAGTTGTTCTTCTGTGAATTCGAGTTGCAAGTCCTTTTCCCATTCCTTGACGTAGAGGGGCTTGGGATTGGGGGTCGCTGTCTCCAGCAGTCTATAGAGTACCGAGATCATGTGGGGGAGTGGTTCTGTATCTGTCCAAATGCTTTTGAATTCCGTCAGCCTGGTTCTGAGTGGCGTTTGTCTGTGGCGCTTTGTTACAAAAGTCTCTAGCTGACGGTGTCTCCAGAAGTCGAAGGGGAAGCTGCCATACCGTTCCCTTAAAGTGGCCAGCGGCGTCACTGAGTCTCCCTCAAGTAGTTTTATCAGGCTGACATCCCCATCCCCTATCCATGTGCCCAGTGCTGCTACCTGTTCCCCCGGAGGAAACCACGGGAAGCCACTCACCGGGATCAGTGGGGACACCTGTGGGGCCAAGGCCAACCGAGCGTTCACCCTGTCCCACGTTTGCAGGGAGTGGGCCGTCAGGGGAGAGACCCAGCTAGAGAGTCCCCTATCCCCTGCAGGGATCCAAGGAGCGCTCGCCAAGTCTCTGCCTGCCATCGTCTTCTCCAAGGGAACCCACAACTTGAGTGATGTATGAAATTTCCAGTTCAAGATTCGCTGCAAAGCGATCGCTTGATAGTATTGGGGAATATTAGGTATTCCCAAACCCCCTCCTGTCTTGTGTCTTTGGAGTGTTGCCATGGCTAGATGGGGCCTCTTGCCCCCCCATACAAACTTAATGAATGAGCTACGTAGCTCAGTGAAAAAGCGTTTTGGTAGGCGTATTGGCACCATTTGTAGCATGAAAAGGATGCGGGGCAGTACCGTCATCTTTATGATGTTTGTCCGACCTAGCCATGTAAAGTGCGTCCTGTCCCAGTGTAATAAGTCTTGCAAGGTCTTCTTGAGTAATGGCATATAGTTGTGTGTGTACAGGGAGTCTGGTCTGTCCGTAAGCTGGATTCCTAAATATTTCATAGATGTGGAGGCCCAGGTAAACGGGAACGATCTTTTTAGCGTATCTGCCATGGTTGGTGGGATGGTAACTGGGAGTATTTCAGATTTTGTAAAATTTATCCGAAAGTTAGATACCTCTCCATATGTACTTAATTCCTCCATCAGATTCGGCAGCGAGACCTGGGGTTCTACTACATGGAATAGTATGTCATCTGCATAAGCAGAGAGCTTATGCTCGGTGGAGCCCGTTCGCACCCCCTTAACATTATGGTTGTTTCTAACCTTCTGCAAGAGAGGTTCCAAGACCAGTGCGAACAGTAGGGGTGAGAGCGGGCACCCCTGCCTCGTGCCGTTTTGGATGGGGAATGGTGAAGAAAGACCCCCATTCACCTTAACTTGAGCCGTAGGGGATACATACAGGACCGAGATCCATCGTAACATATGTGGCCCCAGTCCCGTGCCCTGGAGCACAGCGCTCAGGAAAACCCAGTCTACGTGATCGAATGCCTTCTCCGCATCCGTGGACAGAATTAGATATGGAGGCATTCGATTGCGTACACGTGCCCAATGGATGAGCTGGAGGGCTCTGTTGGAATTGTCCCTAGCCTCCCTGCCCATTATAAAACCTGTCTGATCCGCGTGGATCAGCTCAGGTAACAGATGTTTCATGCGGTTGGCGATAATTTTGGAGAAAATTTTTAAGTCTGTATTGAGGAGGGAAATTGGACGATAGCTTTGTGGTTGGGTGGGGTCCTTCCCTTCTTTTGGGAGTACAGTGATGTGGGCAAGTGAGGTTTCTCGTGGAAGGGAGCCGCCGGTGGCTAAGGAGTTGAGTAGGGCACAGAGTGGGGTTTGTATTTTATCAAAGAACTTTAGGTAGTAGGCCTTGGTGAAACCGTCCGGTCCAGGGCTCTTACCTGCCGGCAAGGATTTGACAGTGGCCAATAATTCAGCAGCGGTAATTGGGCATTCCAAGTCGGTCACCTGTTCAGGGGACAGGGTGGGGAGTCCGATCGAAGAAAGGTATGTTTTAATACGGGACCTTTTGAGTTCCATCTCTGTGGGCGAGGAGGCGGGGTTCAGGTTATATAGGTTCTCGTAATAATCACAAAACAAGGATGCTATTTTAGAGGTGTGTTGTGTAGGCTCTCCTGTAGAGGAGTGTAGTTTATGAACGTGTGCCAGGAGTCTTTTTTTTTGCGGAGAGCTCGAGCTAGCAGCCTGCCGCACTTGTTACCGTGCTCATAATAGGTGTGGGCTAGGTAACGTAATTTGCGGTTTATTCTGCAGTCTAGCAATTTGGAGAAGAGCTGTCTTAGCTCCGTCAGTCTCCTGAGTTCTTCAGGATCCAACGATTTTTTATGTCTGATCTCTGCCAGTTGTAGCTCCCGCAATACTCTCTGGAAGTCTGCCTGTCTAGCTTTATTGAGCTTTGCTCCCATGGCTATAAAAGTGCCCCTCACTACCGCCTTGTGACCCTCCCAAAGGGTACCCTCGTTTACCTCCCCGTTATCGTTTTCGGCAAAGTAATGGGTCAAGGTCTCCCCAACCCCCGCCACCACACCCAAGTCGTCTAATAAGTTTTCATTCAGTTTCCATGTCCTTGCTTTAGCCTTGGCCTGAGCTAGTGAAAGTGTGAGTGTCACAGGGGCATGGTCTGAGATTGTTATCTGGTCAATAGTTGCCCCCAGTATCAGGTCTAGAGAACCTTGGTCCACTAGCATTAAGTCAATCCTAGTATATATTTTATGTACACTGGAGTAATAGCTATAGTCCTTCTCGGTAGCGTGTAGTGCTCTCCAGCAGTCTACTAAGGTGTACCTCTGGAGGGACTTACGGAAATGTCTCAGGGAAGCAAGTGAGTGGGATGATCTATTCGCTGAAGTGTCTAGCATGGGGTCTGGGCTGACGTTAAAATCTCCGCCTAGGATTAATCTACCCTCACGGAACTCAGCCAGTTTGTGGAGAACTTGGTCAATAAATATAAGTTGTTGGGAGTTAGGCGCGTACACTGTGGCAAACGTATATGTCTGCCCCAGTATAGTGCCCTTCAGGAACACATAGCGACCCTGGGGGTCTATTACATGTTCTATAGGTAAGAATTGACAGTTTTTATGTATAGCTATGGCCGTGCCCCTGGTTTTGGGTCTCGGGGAGTTACACATGAACCATTGCGAAAACATGTGGGTGGGCAGCTTGGGGAGGGAAGTGTCTGTGAAATGGGTTTCTTGTAGAAAAACCACCTGCGCCCCTAATCTCTTCAATTCTAACCACAGCTTATTTCTCTTGTTAGGGGAGCACAAGCCCCGTACGTTATAAGTGACTACCTTAATCGTGGCCATGGTGCGGCAGAGATGTTTGTCCAGGCGACCGTCTTGTTGCAGCAGAATCCGGTGGTGGTGGTCTGTAGGTTCCTTCCTTCCTAGTAAGAGAAAGTCAGCAGATTAAGCAGGGGAGTGGAACAAAAAGAGGACAAAAGCGAAGTAGATATAGAAAGGAATAAATAAAATATACAATAAGGTGAGAAAAAAAAGAATAAAAAAAAAGATAAATAAATAAAAGAGAGAGAAAAACAAAAAAAAACAACGAGATTTAAATAAAACTCAGACCGGGCCTATATTAATAGGGCCAGCCAGCAATATACTTCACACTAACAGGGCGAGCACTCGGGGGACTCAGAGAACTAAGACCCCGAGTACCGTCCTGGTGTCCCTCAAGGGACTAACACCTAAATAGGTGAAACCTATATGGGTAACGTGGGCAACCACAAAGGGGACGCGGGACCCGCGCCCCGTCCAGTCCATGAAATCCTGTTTCAGGGTGACGATACAGTTGACAGTTGCTTCTTCTAGGGCGATTCAATTGCACTCCCCTAGGAGTAGCTGTTGACCCCGGCTAGTAGGTAAAAAGCAACAAAAACACGAACGTAGGGGAGATAAACATTTCACGGCCAGTTCTGCAAACGTTGCTCTGTCCGGCATCTCTCAAATTGTTGTGAGGCCTTAAACTTGCCGTCTCGATTAGGGAAACATTCGGTCGGTTCCTTCAGTCCTATCCCGCCTGGGGGGGGAAGATAAAGGCGAAGCTTTGCGGCACGATGGCTGTAGCTGGAGGTCCCACGGCCAGGTTAGTCCCCAGACACAGAGGCCCTAGGGGAGTGTCCTCTTGCTCTCCTCTGACGGTCCTGGGGTCTCCTGTTGCCAGAGGCGGGCATCCATGGTTGTGGCATTCGTGGGATCGGTATGCTCGGGAGACTGCGCCAATCCGGGAAGTCGACCTGTTCAAGCTCCAAAGTGTGTAGGAAACGTGGTAGATCATCTTTGGTTCTCAACACTGCCCATCTGCCGTTCCGTGATGCCTGGAGGCTAAACGGAAAGCCCCAGCGGTATGTAAGTCCTGCTGCCTGGATCTCTGTCAGTAGCGGTCGCAGGGCTCTGCGCTGCATGAGGGTTCTTCTGGAAAGGTTTTGATAGAAAGACAGGGGGGCCCCATCAAAATCAAAGGTTGGTCTGTTACGCATTTTTTGCATTATGCGTTCCTTCAGCGAGTACTTGTGGAGTTTACAAATGACATCCCTAGGTCTCTCAGGGTCATCTGATGGGGGCTTAAGCGCCCTGTGTGCCCTGTCTATTTCAAAAGGAACAGACGCTGGTAGGTTTAAGATGTCACGGAATATCCCCTGCAGTGAGGGAATAATGTCTTTGGGTGCAGTTGCTTCTGGTAATCCGCGTATGCGGATGTTCGCACGTCTGCAGCGATTTTCCATGTCATCCAATTGGCAAATAAGGGCCTCAATTTGTTGGTCATGTGCGGATGACTGATCTCTTAACATGGCTATAGCAGGCGCAGAGTCATCAAATTTCTGCTCCAGAGTCTCAAGTCTGTGGCCCAGTTTGGTTGTGTCAGTTTTCAGTTGCTCAATATCCTGTTTAACTGCTTCTTCCACTCTGCTGGTGAAATGTTCTAAATCAGCCTTAGTGGGGAGAGACCAGAGGTGCTGCCTGATGTCCCTGTCCCAGGTTAAGTCAGCTATATCAGCATTCTGTTCCTGTGATGATGTAGAGCAGGGAGATGCAGTGGGGACAGTGTCACTTACCACCCTAGGAGAGGGGATGGGAGACATTGCAGGCTGTGTGCTTAGCGATGGCTGTGCAGGCTGTGCTGTTTGCGATGGCTGTGCAGGCTGTGTGTTCGGCGATGGCTGTGCAGGCTGTAAGTTCAGCGGTAGCTGTGCAAGCTGTGTGGTCAGCGATGGCCGTGTATGTTGAGGGTTGAACGATGATTGTGCTGGCAGGGCCGACTGTGCGTGCTGAGCAGGCCGAGCCTCGTGGCGAGCTGGCGAGGCCGCTCGTTCCGGCGCCATCTTGGATTTCCCCTTCTCCTGTTGTTGGCGTGGGGTGTCTAAAAGAAAGGCTTCCATCGATCCCTGGCGGGTTTGGTATGTCCTTTTAGGTTGAGAGGATGCCCGCCGCCGCTGTGACATGCCCTGGGCTGAAAATCGGGGGATAATCGCCCCTGTAGCTGCTCTTTATGCTGTGGACCGGACGGAGCTCAGGCACAGCACGTCCTCACTCCTCCATAGCCAGACCACGCCCCCTGGTTCTGTATTTCAATGCCTTTTATATCTGGGTTTTGTCTTATTCTGTTTAACAAAGGCTCTAACGTAAGGACAAACAATAATGGGGATAAGGGGCACCCCTGTCTCGCTCTGCTTCGCAAATTAAAGGCGTCCAACAGGTGACCGTTGACTCGTACTTTTTCTATTGGATTAGAATATAGTGCATGGATTCTTGATCTCATTAGAGGTAGAATACCTATAGAGCATCCATATAGTCCCAGGCCACTCTGTCGAATGCTTTTTCTGCATCTAGTGAGAGGAAGAAGCCTTGTTTCTTATTGGTAGTTACCAATGATGTTAAGTGCTTTTATTGTGTTGCCCTGTCCTTCCGGGAATGAACCCTACTTGATCTAATGAGATAAGGGAGGTAAGTAGTGGTATAAGTCTATTTGCTAGTATTTTGGCGTAGATTTTAACATCTACGTTTATGAGTGAAATTGGGCGATAGTTTTTAACCTGAGTTTCATCTTTTCCTTCTTTGGGAATTACCGCTATGTGCGCTTCTAAAAGATGTGGAGATTTTTTTTTCCTGTCTGAAGTGATTGTAAGGCTGCTATGGTTGAAGCGTGGCTTCAGGATGTTTGAAAATGTTTTATAATATTATAAAGGGAAACCATATGGTCCCGAAGCCTTTCCCAGTTTTGTGTCTTTAATTGCTTTGTCAAATTCCCCATCACATATAGGAGATTCAAGTTTGTGTGCGGTTTCTACCGAGATTGGAGATGGGCTGTATTTCTCTAAAAATTGTTGAATGAGGTATGACCTTTTTTGTGAATTTTGCGGACATTTGGGGTTAGAACGGATGCTGTATAAGGATTGATAGTATTGTTCAAATTGTTTGGCTATTTCTTCATTTGAGGAGTGTAATTTGCCATGTTTATCTCTGATTTGGTGTACCGTGGTAGCGCTTTTTTTGTTTTGTGCTGCCTTTGCTAACAACTTCCCACTCTTGTTACCTTGTTCGTAGTATATTTTATGCCTGAGGATATATTGCCGTTTGGTTTTCATGTTAAGTTCTTCTGCGAGTTGAGCTCTGGCTTGTGTCAACTCGGTTAGCGTTGAGGCAGCCATATAGAGTTTGTTTGTTTTTTCAAGTCTGTGGATTTGCAATATGAGGGAATTGATTTTAGTTTGGTGCTCTTTTTTAATAGTGGCCATCTTGGCTATGAATTTCCCCCTTATGACACATTTGTGAGCTTCTCACTGGTTGAGAAGTGATGTCTCTTGATTATCATTTCATGTGAAATAGTCCCCCAGACAGCTGTTGAAGTTTTGGATGTCAATAGGGTCTTTGAGAATGGAGGTGTTCAGTCTCTGGGTCTTTGTGTTAAAGATTTTTCCCGGGAATATAAGGGACATTGTAATGGGATGGTGATCAGATAAGATCATGGGTTCAATTGTGGTTTTCCCTATAAGTTTAAGGTCAGGTTGAGATAAAAAGAAATAGTCTATTCTTACTTTCGAAAAAAAAATTATTTCAGAAAAATGCAGTAAGCATACAAACAGGAAACAGTAGAACAAATGAACAATAACATGTGAGATGAGGTCACGAGTGCAGAGATTACAAAGGATGGAAGACACATAAGTACTATAAATTGTGAGAACTGATATGAGTTCTTGCTGGCCTAAGTACAGAAGTAGACTATGCTTCATAAAATAAAGAAGGGAGAAAAGGGTTAGGATGGAGAGCCCCCCATCCGGCACCCCTAAAGGGAACATGCTGTGCCGGACGGGGGAATCCCGAGCCCACCCGTCTGTCTAAGTCCAACAACCGAGCCAAGGCGAAGTCTGGTGCTATAATAGAAAACAAATTTCTACCAGAGACTCAGGGCTGAATAAATCAGTAATCATATCAAAGTATGTAGGTTCTTCCTGAGTTTTAAAATTTGTGGACCTCAGGTCTTAGAACGTAACGGTTAGAGAAAAGAAAAGTGGGACAGAAAAGGAAAGGTAGGAAAGCTCAGGGTGAGCAGAAGAGAAAGAGAGAGAAGAGCAACGCCTAATACACTGAGGAGTCATTGGATTTGTTGCGGGGGGTGAACTAAGGTGACCCCTACATGTTGGGCCCAGGGTTCCCAAACCAGATCAAAGTTTATAGTGGTATTTAGCAAAATACTGGATAGTTTTTCTTGTGACATTATCCACGAGATCTTCCTTTTTGCTGCAGAGAACGAAACCGTCGGAGATTTCCAAGCCCTAGCAATAGTGAGCTTAGTTCATAGCAAGATAAAGTGGATCAGTCTCCTAGAGTTTTTAGAGAGCGATGGTATTCGATCATTTAAGAGACCAATCATCGGGTTTCTGGGAATCCGACTAGCAACCAGTTTATCTATTAATTTGAATATGCGTCGCCAGAAGGGGCGTATTCTAGGACATTCCCACCATATGTGGGCCATAGTGCCAACATGTTTACAACCTCTAAAGCACGTGGGGTCTGCTGTCGGGAAGATGGAGGCTAGTCTAGAAGGGGTGTAATACCACCGCATGAGTACCTTAAGGCTGGCTTCCATAAGTGCAGTATTGAGGATTCCTTTGAAGGAAGTGAAGGAGGCAGTTTGCCATTTATCTAACTCCCAATGAAAGTTAAAGTCGGATTCCCAGGCAGTCATATGAGTTTCTTTGGTGTTCGAAGAGATAAGTGACATGTAGATTATAGATATCCCCCCCCCCCCCCCCCCCCCCGCTGGTCCATGGCTTGTCCACACCAAACTTCATAGTCGGTAAATTTTGGAGGCAGAGGTTTTTCTTTCCAGAGAGATTGGAGGAAATGTATAATTTGTTGAGATCTATAGAGTTCCGAACTAGGTAGTTCTAATTTGCGAATACAATGGCTGCGGGAGAAGGGGCCTGCTGCCGTGAAGTAGTGACCAATTCGGTACAGTCCCTTATCTAACCACCATTTGAAGGCCAGTGCATTCTTCCCAGGGGGAAAAAGTGAGTTATTAAAGAGGTGAGAAAGGGGTTTGTATGAGGAAACCAGAGTATCCGAAGTCCGCAACGTATCCCAAAGGGCGAGGGAGTGTGACAGAGTTGGGGCCAGTATCGGAGGCCTATCCTTTGGAGGGTGCCATAGAAGGTAGTCCAGTGTAAAACCAGGCGTAGCTAATCTTTCTATGCTCACCCAATCCGGTTTTTCAAATCTAGTGTAGACGACTGACAACTGAGCTAGTCTTGCAGCCTGGTAGTATTTATAGAAATGAGGAAGACCTAGGCCACCTTTTTTCCTATGTAAATAGAGCGCTCTCTGAGCTATTCTATATCCCGCCTTACCCCAGACAAATTTCAGTACTTTACTTTGGAACGCTGTAATGTGATCTTTTCTAATGGGTATCGGAAGAGAGCAGAACAGATACAACAGCCTAGGGAGTAGTGTCATTTTGATAGAGTGCAGCCTCCCTAACCATGAGAGGCTGTGTTTAGACCAGGCTGTCAGATCTGCTTCCAGCTTCCTATACATGGGGGGGGGGGGTAGTTGGAAGCATACAGGGATTCTGTTTTGGTTGTTAGATTGATGCCCAAGTATTTGATGGAGGAATCGCTCCAAGCAAAGTTAAAGGAGTTTTTTAGTAGGTCTACCGTCTCGGACCGAAGGGAGACATTCATAGCTGTGGATTTAGAATAGTTCACTTTCAGGCCCGAAACAATAGAAAAGTCCTCTAGTGTTTTACAGATGTTTGGAAGGGAGGTTATAGGGGATGTGACAAATAGGAGAATGTCATCTGCAAACAATCCACATTTGTGTATATGGGGGCCTCAAGAGACCCCTTGAATGTTTGGATTCTGACGGAACGCGATGGCCAGAGTTTCAATGGCTATCGCAAAAATTAGAGGGGATAAAGGACAGCCCTGCCTAGTTCCTGTCTGTATAGGGATAGAATTAGAGAGGAACCCTTGGATTTTGATACGGGCTGTGGGGTTAGAGTAAAGCGCGTGCATTATACCCAAGAATTTTGTGCCAAAGCCCCAGCGGTCAAGTATAGCAAATAAGTAAGGCCAGGAGACCGAATCAAAGGCCTTGCTGAGGTCGAGTGACAGCAGCATTCCCTGCTGCTTGGGGCCACCCAACCAATTTGTTTGCATAATAGAGACTATATCTATCGCCCGTCTTATCTGATCTGGACCCTGCCTGCCAGGGATAAACCCAACTTGGTCTTTATGAATATATTTATTCACAAAAGTCGCTAGACGAACAGCTAACAGTTTAGTTAAGATTTTCAAGTCACTATTAATTAGGGATATGGGCCGATAATTTCCGACTTCTTCTGGATTTTTGTCTGGCTTGGGGATAACTGTAATAAATGCTGTGTTGAGCTGCGGATCAAGAGGGTCTCCCTTTGTTTTGGAGTTCAGAAATCGCGTTAAATGAGGCACTAGTGTTTCGGTGAACGTCCTATAGTACGGATTTGAGAGACCATCTGGTCCCGGTGCAGAACCCAATTTCATGTCTTTAATCACACCTATTACTTCCCCTTCCGTAAAGGGAGCTTCCATTTCCTCCCTGTGTTCAGAGGACAGTGTAGGAATGGGAAGGTCCGCCAGGAATTTGGTTAGGGCAGCGTCCGACCCAGTTGTGTGCTGGCTATATAGATCAGCATAAAACGAATGGAAAGCGTCCAGAATTTTTGGAGGGCTAGAGGTAGTGCCTAATCCCGGAATTCTAAGTTTAGGCATGGTGTAGGACCGGAATTTGGGCGTTAGTTTAGCGGCCGACATCGACCCCATTTTATCTCCATGGGTGTAAAATTTATTCCCACTCCATCTAATTTGCTTTTTAGCCTTGACTGTTAGTGCTAGATTGAATTCCTTTGTCAAGTTGTGTCGCTGTGGCGGTGGAAGGATCCTGTTTATGTTGAGCTTTCAACTGTGTGTATAGGCCCTCCAGCCTTTCTATGTCTACTGTTCTTTCTCTACGAAGTTGAGCAGATAACTTGATGAACTCTCCTCTGATAAAGGGTTTGTGGGCAGCCCATAAAGTCTCTGCTGATGTCCCCTCTACCTTGTTGAGTAAGAAGTATTCCTTTAGTGCCTTATCTAGCATAGTTACATGGATCGGGTTTGTGAGAATAGATTCATTAAGCCTCCATTGTCTCTGGCTTGGCTCTGAGAATTGGGTTTTTATGAACATGACCACCAACGAGTGATCCGAAAGCACCGTGTCTTTAATAAGGGATTTTTCAATTAGGTGAACAGAGCGGTTCGCAACCAACAGGTGATCAATGCGGGCATAAGAGTTATGTGGGTGTGAGAAGTGCGTATAGTCCCGCTTGGAAGGATTAAGTTCCCTCCATACATCAGACAGACCTTGTGCATGTATCATTTTAGCGATGTTCAAGCTTTCCCTGGTAGGCCTGGTCAGTTGATAAGATGGAGGTTTATTTCTGTCTAAGCCCTGGTCAAAGGCTGTATTAGAATCCCCACCAAAAATGACTGTTCCTTCTAACATGGGAGCTAGTGTAGTGAACAAATGTTTAAAGAAGGCAGTTTGGCCTTTGTTGGGAGCATAGTACGAGATTAGGGAGTATATATGCCCTTCTATGGTCCCCTTTACAAGAATGAATCTGCCCTCTGGATCTTTTTTGTCTGCAGTCCAGGTGAAATTACAAGATTTTGCAAATAAAATGCCCACCCCTTTGGTTTTGTTGGGAGCATTGGCCAGATAAAAGTTAGGGAAATGAGAGTGGAGGAAATTGGGACTGTACCGGATTGGGAAATGGGTCTCCTGTATGAGGACTATATCTAATTTAGAAGATTTGTAGGTGTTAAACAATTTTTTGCGTTTGAGAGGGGAATTCAGGCCTTGCGTGTTGTGAGTGGCGACCTTTAGGGTCTTCTTAATCTGATCAGCCATGGAACCAGAGGAGAGAGAAGCTACCAAATACAATGTCACTTACCTGTGAGGCCCTGCGTGGATCAAGCCCGGAGGTGCGACTGTCAATGTAGAATACCTGGAAGCAGACAGTTCGGTAAATCTTAAAGGAGTTGCAATCTGCAAAAAATAAAGAGATTAGGCGTTGCTCGAGACAGGAAGGCAGAGAAAAGAGAAGAAAGATAGAAGAAAAAGAATAAGGAGATTTTACTCCCCGTGGGATAGGGGACCCCTGTGGGGGAGAAAATTTCCGTAGAAACATCTCACGTAACTCCGTGAGAAAAGTTGCACTAGGCAATATCTCCAGGTAAATCACCTTGGAGATCCTATCCCTCAAGGACCAGCCGGTGATCGAGGGATAGGTGGAGGCACATGGGTACCACCCCAGACCAGGGCACCCTGTAAAAACTATAATGTGGGCTCTAGGAGCAGCCCAAACTAAGCTGCAAACCAAAAACAACAGAAAAATATTGACAACCTGTAGTAAAATAGAAAAATTGCAAGAGGGCGGGCCAGGTTGCCCCCCCACATTTGCCTATCAACGTCAACCCCTCCCCTCCCGTGTCCACGGGGGGGGGGATGTAACGATCAATTTTGATCATTTAAGGATCGGACTCAAGCTGAGAAACCCCAAAGATGATGAGACTTCACGGCTTAACAACATTAGGGATAGTTCAGCAGTTTATGGAGTGTGATAGTGCAGGTAGTCCCTCCGACAACAATCAGGGAAGAGGAAGTCGTTGAAACCATTCCTACTTCATCCTGTGAGCCATACGGCTAGAAGTAGAAATAGTAAAAACCTGAGTGACACAATACCAAAAAAAAAACAAGGATGTGAGTTCAGCAATAGCAGAACTTTAATCGCTCATGAAGGGCCTTTGTGCGACGATCTTCGAGTCTTGGACTTGTTCCAAAGCGGTTCTTGTGGACTGTTCGGTGGTGGACGTTTGTTTGATCCCGCATAGGAAGTGGTGGTCTCCATATCAGTCTCCTGTGATATTAGCTTGAGGTGAAGGAGCAGCTTCTCGCCCGATGCAAAGTTGGAGAAGGCATGATTCTGACCTTTATAGGTGAATTTGACTGCAAAGGGAAATGCCTATTTATATTTAACTTCTTTCTGGGTCAGAGCAGTTAACAGCGGTTTGACATTTCTTCTCCTTTGAATGGTTGAGGGGGAAAGGTCGGCAAATATTTGAACGGGGTGGCCCTGGCAGGTAATCTGGGACATCGTTCGTGCTTGTTTCATCAGTGCCTCCTTTACAGCATAATAGTGTGGTTTAGCAATAATGTCCCTGGGGGAGCCATCTTTTCTCATAGGGCCCAAAGCTCTATGGGCCCTGTCCAATTCCAAGCAGAGGGTGGGGATATTAGGGATCAGGGAACGCATCAGATCCTGCGTGGCCGTTTCTACATCCAATATCGATTCAGGCAGACCCCGGATCCGAAAATTATATCTCCTGGACCGGTTCTCGAGGTCATCTATGCGTGAATTGGCCGTGTCCAGCTGATCGTGGAGGGTTTGGATGAGGTCTGAGTTCTGGTATGTGACCGCCGCAGTTTGATCGAGTTTACATTCGATATTATCCATTCTGGAACCAATATTATGCAGATCTGCCTTGATCTCTCCAGTTATTTTAGCAGCTGTGGTGGCAAGGCCCCTTTCCAAGAGGGCGGATAGCCTGATGAATAGATCATCTGAGGCTTAAGAGAGGAGAAAAGTCTGCAGGCCCAGCCTGGGGGAAAGCCTGACCCCTGAATGTGCGGCCTAGGAGGGATTCAGTGGAAGCTGGGGACGGTGTATAGGGCTGTTGGCCGTAGCCTGGCATGTCAGGAGAGTGGATGTGGAGAGCAGGGGCCATGACTTGCCTGTCATTAGGAGGGAATGCAGAGTCCTGCACCTGTGTCTGAGGAGACGCTGCCACCGCCGCGGCCATCTTGGTACACCCGGGTGGGGTGGAGGTAAGAAAATCTGGCCCCAAATTACGCCTGGCGCTAGAGCGATCCATGCGGCGGTAAGCCGACTCGTTTGCGGATATGGAATCCCGTGTCCCCGAGGCTCGGGAGTGCTGAATGGCAGTGCTGTGAGTGCTGCTGGTCCGGGGTGGCGCGGAGCTCCGAGTCAAGCGGCCATCTCGGAACTCTTGCGCATGCGCACTGAAATAGTCTATTCTTGAGTATTTTTGGTGTAAAAGTGAAAAATAAGTGAAGTCTTTCTCCTGGGGGTTTAGAGTCCTCCAGGCATCAAGCAACATGAGACCTTGAAGTTGTAGTTTGATTTGTTTTATGCCTCTAAATGGAAGAGTTGACGTACCATTTGAGGTGTCTAGAATGGGATTAAGTGGTACATTGAAGTCCCCTCCTAGAATGAGGATGCCTGTGGAGAATGAAGTTAGTAAGTCCCCTATTTGTCGGAAGAATGCAACTTGTTTAGTGTTAGGAGCATAGATGTTTGCAATTGTGACGATTTTTCCTTTAAGAAATTCATAGCTACCCGATGGGTCATACATGGAGTCTATCAGTTGAAAAGGTGTTTGTTTAGAGATTAATATAGTTACAACTTTGGTTTTAGATTCTGGGTTTGTGGCATGATATTCTAATGGAAACCTATTATCTGTGAATTTTGGAATTTTGTCTGATTTAAAATGTGTTTCCTGGATACATACAATGTTAGCCTTCATACTACTAAATGCTTTGAGAAATTTAGATCTTTTTTCAGGGATGGTGAGTCCTGTTGCATTGATGGAGACTATTTTCATTGATAATGGGGAGATTTGAGATTTATGATTTGCCATTATGTTTGTGCCTAGTATCAGAATGTTGTGATTTAAAATGAACAGGGGGGGGGGGGGGGGGGGTTGTTAAAAAATAAATAAAAAGAAGAAACCATTAACTGATTAGAATAGAATTAGACCTACTATTCCACCTTATGTGTTAGGATGTGTAGTGTTCTTCCCCTGATCTCTTTTTAGGGAGTTCAGAAGAGAAACAGTGAAAAATGTTTAGAGATGAAAAGATCCGGACTGTTTAGAGGGGGTGCAAAAGGATCTCCCTCTGGTGGGGAACTTGTTCTAGAGGCTCTACTGTTATATTGATTCCTGCCACCGAAGGGCATTGTGTTGATGAAAATGTATTTTATTTTAGGGACAGAAGTGGATAAGTGGATATGTTTGGGAAAAAGGGTTGTCTCTGAATGAGAGTTTAGAATAGGGCCATGCATTGTCTATGGGGTGTTATTAAATTCTTGTTTTGTCTTTTTTTATTTTGTTTTACTCTCTATCCTCCTATGAGCATATTTGCCTAAGGTTAGTTCACCTTTTATAGTGATTGGGTAGACATTTAAACTGAACTTAATAACTTCTTTACTGTTTTGTTTAAAATCTTTCTCTCTCTTTTTTTATTACCATATGAGAGATGAAACAAATTCTAGAAGAATGGGAGTGGAGGTGAGGAAGAGCTGCCTGGAGTATTCATGAGGACCCTAACCAATCCCCAACAGATGGTTTGGCAGGGGGCAGGTCCCCTGAAATACTCTGGGTGAGCTCAGTTGGGACAGAGAAGTTCAGGGGGAAGCTGGATATGGAATGTTTGGCTGTCTGTGGCCCTTGAGTGTGCCCCCTAATCTGGGGGGGAGACCTCGGGCTTGGGTTCATGTGTGGAAGGGACTCTCTTCACGACACACAGGGGTGTACTGACCAGAGGCACTGGAACAAGTAGAGGACAGCAGGGGAACATTGCTGGGCAAACCTCCAGGGAGGAAGACAGCCAGGTGAGCTGGTGAGTGTTACAGTTGGAGAGGACTGAGAGGCATGCCTGAGAGGACTGGGAGAGAAGAGTCTGGGATGGATGCAGAGTCAGTCTGGGAGGACTGTGGAGTCTTGGCCAGGAGGGCTGGAGAAAGGGGCAGCTGCAGCCAGGTGGGCTGGCAATGCCTCAAGCAGTGGTGCTGGGATCAGTATGCACAAGAGAAGGACAGCTAGGCACTAGGACTTTGCTACACAAACAAGGGGCCCATGGTCCCCGACTGCTGGAGGTAGAGGATAAGTGTATATACAGAATGTATATTGTTGTGTTTCTGAAGAGTTCTACTGCTTTGATCAAGTGGGCATCCCATAATATCCCTATACCAGTTTATTTCCCTCAATTAAATTTAAAACAAAGCACTGGACTGTTCTTCAAACTTAAATGTTCTGTGAAGATGCGGTGTGCCTGGCTGTGCAGGGTGGGGAACCCTTTACACTTGCGGCTCCTTAGGGGGTGCGCTACATAATTGTCAATCAGCTGCTGCTCCTGCAGGGCTTTAATGGGGAAAGTGGGAAGGTCTGCATCCCTTTAGATGTGATTTCCCTTTGGGAGTATCTTACCAAAAATTAAATTTTTGTTGCAGGGGATGCACAAAATCTGATTTGTATCTTAATTGTGTCTGACTGATTTGTATTTTACTTCTCTAAAATCAGTGAGCCAATCACACAGGCAGGAAATTACATTTCTGGGGGAGGGGTTTTCTGTACACCATCTGTGTTAAGAATGCCTCCAGGTGGCCATATTGCATTTTACAGAACATTACAGAGCTACAGATTGAAAGAAAAGGTAATTTTAAATAACATTCAATTACAATATTTGTATACGCTATATTATTTTTTTACTTGCTAATTTTTTTTCTCATGAAAGTGGAATTGCCCTTTAAGTGCCTCTTCTCCAGAATGAATACCTGTAATCTATCAGCCCTCATAGCTGAGATCCTCTGTCCTCCTTGTTCATTTTGTTGCCCTTTGCTGAACTTTCTAATTCATTGACATCTTTCCTGAGGATTGGTGACCAAAACTGAACTGTATATTCAAGATGAGGCTCAGCCAGTGTATTGTAAAGGGGTAGAATTGAAACTGTCATAGCGGTACGTTGGCCCTTTAAATGCCCCGGCTCCCCCACTGCATGACGGGGGGCCTGTTGCGCATGGCTGGCGGTCTCGATGACTACCGGTCATGCGCGATTGCGGGCACGAGAGCCTGAAGAGGGACGTGTGTGTGTAAACACACAAATCCCTTTTCTGTGTGGAGAGGAGAGACAGATCGTCTGCTCTTACTAGCTAGGAACAATGATATGTCTCCTCCTCTAGTCAGTCCCATCCCCCCACAGTTAGAAACACAAATGAGGGGACACATTTAACCCCTTGTCCACCCCCAGCAGTGGTCGCTGTCATATCAGTGGTAGCCCATCCCCCCTACAGTTAGAACACCTCCCTAGGACACACTTAACCCCTTGATCATCCCTAGTGTTTAACCTCTTCCCTGCCAGTGACATTTACACAGTAATCAGTACATTTTTATAGCACGGATCACTGTATAAGTGTCAGTGGTCCCAAAAATGTGTCAAAAGTGTCCCATCTGACTGCCGCAATATCGCAGTACTGCTAAAAATCACCGCCATTACTAGTAAAACAAATAAAAATAATAAAAATGCCATAAATCTATCCCATAGTTTGTAGACACTATAACCTTTGTGCAAACCAATCAATATACGCTTATTGCAAACATGTTTTACCAAGAATATATATTGGCCAAAACTGATGAAGAAATTAGATTTTTAAAAACATTTTTGGGATATTTATTACAGCAAAAAGTAAAAAATACTAATTAAAAAAAAAAAAATTTCCGCTCTTTTAGTGTTTATAGCACAAAAAATAAAAACCACAGAGGGGATCAAATACCACCAAAAGAAAGTTTTGTGGGAGAAAAAGGATGTAAATTTTGTTTGTGTACAACATTGCATGACTGCGCAATTTTCAGTTAAATTGACGCAGTGCCGTATTGCAAAAAAATGGCCTGGTCATTAAGGGGGCAAATCTTCCGGCCTGTAAGTGGATATACTTGTTACCTATAATCATTTCTGTCATTTTTAAGCTGTCCCACTATGTAAAAGAAGTCCAGTACAAGGATCCAAATGGCAAGGTCATGATTTTTAATGATAAAGGAGAACTGCCTATCCCATTGGACATTATAAATTGGATTACAAGAATTAATGATAGAAATATCACTGATTGGATGCTTGTGGGTCACTTTGATGGGTCTCTTTCAGAGGGTCAGCAACTTATACTAGAACCAGAGCAAATATCATGGAAAGGAGACAAGGTGAGTTACACTGGGGAAGCTGATCCAGAACTTATACAAGAAACATACTAGTTTTGACCCTAAAGCCCATCTTCAGACAAAACCTAACCCCCTCCCCCCATCCTGTTCCAGGGATGATGAGACTGAGCTGTTGTAGACATAATTGGAAAGGTCAGGGCAGGAAAAGGGTAAGCTTTGGTAATAAAAGGTATTTGGTTGCGGAGTAGAGAAGGGCTAAAGTGGTGAAGATTTCTATGGGTTTGCTGGTAGTATGGATGGGGGGGGGGGGGGTGTACAGGAGACCAGGAATGTGTCCTGGATGGCAGGTATATTCCCCCAGTATTTGAGTTGTGGTCCCTCTAAAAGGGACAGTTTGAAGACATTGTTGAGCACTTGGGGGTTCTCATGTTGGGTGAAATGTTCCAGGGTATTCTGGCTAGAGAGGACTGACTTCCAGCACTCTTGGGATTGATAAGTCCTATTGGGTTATACAAGTGGTCTGTTGCATTGTAGATAAGAGAAGGGCTAAAGTGGTAAAGACTTCAGCAGGTTTGCTTCTAGGAGGGATAGGGGGGTAAAGATATGGAGAGTAAGAAACAGATAGGTTTATGGCCAGAGAGAGGTAAATGGGTGTTTGGGAAGTTGCATGGAGTACAGAAGTGTGTGTCTATTGCGTTAGTCCAAAGGCAGAGGTCAGGCTAATGCGGCGTACACACGTGCGGACTTTGTCCGCCGGACCTATTCCGGCGGATTGTCCGCTGCACCTAGTCCGGCGGGACTTCCCCACACACGCCCGGACTTCCGAGCATGTGACTTGCCCACACACGCCCGGACTTCTCCGGCGGACAATCCGCTGGACAAAGTCCGCGGGACTTTTGAAAATGAACGGACTTGCCCACACACGGAGCAGTCCGTTCATTTCGAACGTAACTTTAGGTACGTAGCTAGCGTAGGCAGTAAATGCCGCCGCGCTAGCTCCGTGACCTGGCATGGATTTAAAGGGAATTAAGGGGGTCCCCCCCAAATCCATGTCAGACCCTTATCCGAGAAGGCAGCCCGGCCGGCCAGGAAAGGGGTGGGGACGAACGAGCGCCCCCCCTCCTGAGCCGTACCAGGCCGCGTGCCCTCAACATGGGGGGTGCCCTGGGGAAAGGGGGGCCGTGCGGCCCCCCCCAACCCCAAAGCACCTTGTCCCCATGTTGATGAGGACAAGGGCCTCTTCCCGACAACCCTGGCCGTTGGTTGTCGAGGTCTGCAGGCGGGGGCTTATCGGAATCTGGGACCCCCCTTTAATAAGGGGGCCCCCAGATACCGGCCCCCCACCCTATGTGAATGAGTATGGGGTACGATGTACCCCTACCCATTCACCTAAGGTGTAAAATGTAAAGTACAAAAACACACACATTTTTGAAAAAAATACTTTATTGCACTGCTCCGGGGGTCTTCTTCCGTCTTGGGGGTCTTCTCGCCGGACTCCTCCGCCATTTACCTAGCTCTTTTACCGAGCGGAGAAGTCCGGCTACCTTCTTCGTCATCGCCGCCGTCGTCTGGGGGTCTCGATCCGCCTTCGGGGGTCTTCCGGGGTCTCTTCTGTTCTTCTCTCATCCTCCGGGACTGTGACATCACAAGGGGGCGGGGTCACCATGTGACATGAGCATGTGACCCTGTCCCCATGTCCCTATATAAGTCCCAGCACAGCACGGCTCTGGCATTCCGGCCAGAGGGAGCGACGAGTCAACATCGGAAGAAGAAGAACAAGAAGAAGAACAAGAAGAAGAAGGCGCCGGCGGCGCGGAAGACGACGACCGCCGCAAGAACAGAAGAGACCCCGGAAGACCCCCGAAGGCGGATCGAGACCCCCAGACGATGGCAGTCCAGCGGATAATTTTAAAACAAAACTTAAAACTTTGGTCCTCCGGACTTTGGCGCCAAAAAGTCCGCCGACGCCCACACACGAGGGGATTGTCCGCTGGACTTGAGTCCAGAGGATAATCCCGCAGGATTGTCCCTTCGTGTGTACGCCGCATAAGGAGTTGGGAGGTAGCTGGGGTATAAACATTATTAGGGATGTTAAAGTCACCAAGAATGATATTGGGCATTTCAAAGAAAAGAAAAGAAGGTAGCTGGGCAGAAAATTCATCAAGAAAGAGTGACACCAGGTGCAGAGGCAGATAAATCACAGTGCAGAGAAACTGGAGAAAATAGAGGAATACAGTGAGCTTCAAACGAGGAGAGGGATAGAGAGGGAGGTGCAGGAAGGGCTTGAAAAGTGTTTAATGGAAAGAGAAGGTGAAGGACATTGTAGTCATATTAGTGCACTTGCAACAACACAGTTGAGTACATTTGTTTTTTGTTTTTATGCACAACAGTTACATTTTCAAGCTATTGGGGGAATCCCTCCCTTCTTCTAATATCCAAGCAGTACAGAGGAGCAGTGGAAAAATCACGAAGCTGAGAATTGTCAAAAAACTGTGTGGTAGTGATATAAAATACTGTGCTTCACATATCAGATCATTACCTTTTCCTCATACAGAATTATTATTCACAGTTTAAAGGTTTTTATTTCCTGAGTATTTTTTAAAAAGCCCCTTTAGTAACCAAAACTTCCAGGTCTTCCATAGAATGGTCTGGTTGGGGGAAATTATGTTCCACAGCTGCACAGTAATCCTCTTCTTTATGTTCTTTTATTGTGTCTGTGACAGACCTAGCCAGGACAGGGGCTTTTAGAGAGGACTGGGAGCAAGCCTCTTACCCACTGACTATGGGCCCTGGCATTTAAGGTAACACTACTCTATGGAAGGTGTATGTCTGGGGGATCCATGGAGTGGTCTTGTTATTTTGGATTCAAGTCCATGTCTCCCCAAGACACACAGACTCTGGGACTCTAAGCCCAGGGTCCATGTTAAGGGCCTAGATGCCACATTTCCATCAAGGACTGCTCCACACTATGGGACTCATAGCAGATGTTAATGTCATCAGCAAGCCACTTGTCTGGGGGTTGCCTGATATAATTTGTTTATTGCAAGTAGGTCTAGTGTGCCTCCTAAGGGTCTTTCACCCATTGTTAATTGTGCTAATTAACTCACCTTTTGTCTGTCTGCTAAGCAAACCATTGTGGGCTGTTTTTATAATAATGTGTGATGTCCAGTACACTGTATTCAGTATTGTAGAAGTCGGCAAGTCTTATCTGGAATTAAACCTCTGAGTCATCCAGGTGGCTAATTAATGTAATGTTTATAGTATATATCTGTTGTTCTAATTATATTCCTGTGTACAGTTTGTATTGTTAGGGTAATATGATCAGGAGGGGGGTGTCTTCCTGTGGTCTATATATTATCTGTTAGTTCATTCAAATAAACGTGTTCCAGCTTTGCAGCCAAATGAGTCTCGCCTAGTTCTTGGTTGCAATATGCAGCTATAATATCTGATATCTATCTTCAGACTGGAGGAAGTGGTATATGACGGAAGCACTCAAGCAGAGTGTGGGGGAATATTGCGTTACAGTGTCTATAAACATTCATTCTGTTTTTGTAACTTCTGTCCTGTCTCACCAATGTATGATCCATGCTTGTACTTGCTGCATTGAATGAATTACATCCCATTACTGGAGGCTAAGCTGTATGATCCTGTAATACTGAAGGTTCCTTTTGTTTGTGTGACAATGTTTAATACATTTATGTAGATGCACAGTTTGCAGCATTTGGTGTTGCAAGGTTTTGTTCCCTTGTTTGAGTCTCTGTCCTCAGAATGAAGCTTCCTGATGATTAATCTATGTCTGAGGTTGGGTGTTATCCTGAAGGTCATCACTGGGGGTTGTTGGAATATTCCTTTCAGGGTTCTATCCTCTGTTATGATAGGTTTCATCTATTTCATTATCTCTCTCATCCCTTCTAGTGCTGGATTGTATCTGGTTATTAGAGGTACACGGCTATTTGTTTTCTTCTCTTTGTATTGTAGGAGATTTTCTCTTTGGACTTTTAAGGCAGCGTTTATGCTTGTACTGACAGTTTTGTTGCTGTAACCTTTCTAATGAAAGGATTCTGCTAGTACTCCTAGATGTCTATTTCTGTCTTCTGGTTCGGAGCATATTCTGTGGTATCCAGACAAATGAAAGGCCACCTTCTGGAATGGTCCATGTTTTTCCACCAAGGTATGCATTCTACATCATTGTACACACCATAAGCTTGGCTTACTTACACTATTATATCTGTAGTTTTGCTCTTGAATTGTTCATATTGTTCTATATTATCTTAGGTCCCAAGGGGTCGATGCTCTGAGGAATGTCTTCCAGGGTTCAGAACATCTATAAGAGAAGGATATCACCCATGTTGTTATAATTGTGCTCCGTGTTCAGAAGGAGAAATATCAAACCATTCTGGTAAGCTTGATTTTTTTTTTTTTTTATAGAAACTCTGATATTGGATTAGAAAATTAAAACTTTTAAAGTCCTTTAAAGTGATTCTGTAACCACTTTACACTTTGCAGCAAGCAACGGTAACCAGCTTCCTCCTACTATATATCTATTCAAAACTCACGCTGAAGTACTAAATCCAACTAAAAATCAAAATGAAGCTAAGACTGCATCCTCTGTGCAAAGGTGCTACAACCTTAAAAGTGATAGAAAGTATAAAACAGCGCTTACAGCCTATATTATACAATACACATCCTAGTGATTAGTGCCCTATACATCAATCTGTTTGTGACATACAAATCAAAATACAACAAAATGATATATAATAATATATGCACAAATCTGTAAAGTGCTTGGTGCTTCTATAAAAGTACAATGGTGCTCCAAAACTTTGCAAAATGTGAGGTGACTTTCCCTTCGGTGACCCCACTTGACACCCATACCTGTAAATTGAGTCCTTCGCTGCATGAACTGATCAGGCAGATTTCACAGATGATATTTTTACCTGCTGTTCACTCCGGGTGCCAGGATATCAGGCACTCATACATGTGAGTTGAATATTTTTAGATTCTTTGGAATAAAAGTTATTTTTAAACGGTACTGCGCAATGAGGCTTTCTCTATTCTATCCATCTATATGAGGAACATTCATCATAGTTAACCAACGGTCCAGAGGATATCTACAGGTGTCGCCACACACACGCATTTGACCTAACTAGCAATAGTTGGTCCAATTTCAAGGGTGCACATCTACTGGGGGGGCACCCTATTTTAAGCACATAAGGAGCACGGAAATACTTATCAAGTCACAGCACTGTATATGAGTTTTTCATCATTGTTTCACAAGCACCAGCACTTTTCACTGGGGACTGTTAAATGTATTTATTTATTTATTTATTTATTGATTGTTTTCAGTATTTTACTATTATTTTTCTGTATGTAGCAATGTATTGCATATAGCATTTAGCGCGGTATATTTATTAGTTATTTTTTATATAACACTAATCACTAGGATGTTTATTGTATAACCCCTTCAATACCCGCCCATAGTCATATGACGCCCACAAGGTGGATCTACCATCCTGGGTGGGCGTCATATGACGTCCTCCCATTCTTGGCCGCCTGGGGGGCGCACGCCCCCGCGGCGTCGCTCGGGACCCGGTGCGGGTGCCCGGCGGCCTCGATGTCCGCCGGGCACCCGCGATTGCCTGTTAAAACAATGGGACCGTGCGGGACAGTGGAGCTGTGTGTGTAAACACACAGCTCCACGTCCTGTCAGCGAGGAGGAGACCGATCATGTGATCCCAGTACGGAGGAACACATGATCGGTCTCCTCCCCTTAAGTCCCCTCCCCCCACAGTTAAGCCCCATACACACGGTCGGACTTTTTCATGGATTCTGTCCGATCGGACAAGGTTGTTGAAAAATCAGACCGTGTGTATGCACCATCGGACAGTGTTCGTCGGTTTGTCCAACGGACAAAGTCTTATCTCCTGCTGGAAAGATTTGCCGTCAACACGGTCCGATCACACCAAATCCGATCGTGTGTACGCATGCTCAGAAGAAATTCTGTGACGGAAGCGCTCGGTCAGGTAAAACTACCTTTCCTAATCGACACAGCACATTCGTCACGCTGCAATGTTAAAATGTCTTTAATGCAGCGCATTCTCTTTTTCTTTACAATGCAACAAGAATGACATGTTTTAGCTGCTCCTATTCACCCGCACTTCTCACAAACTTACTTCTTTATTACTTTTCAGCATTTATACACTACATGTTTATTTTTACTCAGATCGTAAAAGAATCTTTGTTATATTTTTAGCATCATTTGTCTTTTTTTTTTTTTGGGAATACATATTTGAAGGTTTTTTTTTGGTTTTTTTTGGAGGGGGGTTGTGTGTCTCAACTTAGCAAAACCACATTATTAACATTTGTATTTCTTGCTTAAATTTACTAGGAGTTTGTTGGTTGTTGGTGCCCCTTGTTAATTCTACTTTAGGATTAGTGAAATGTACCTGCCTACTCACAAATAATCTGTCATTGTAGAAAAGTAAAACACATAGTCAATGATTATTTCAAATCAAAAAGACCTTTATTTAGGTGTCAGCAACAAACCAAAGAGGAACGCAGCCATGGTGAAACTTGGGGAATTTGCAAAGCCTTGGCCCCCCACGGCAACCATCATTTTTCAAGCGTAGAAAATTGGGGGCCTGAGGAGTACGTATATTAAGGGGAGTGCAATCTGGTCCTGAAGTCCAAAGTATCCGTAACTGCAGCAGATGCCATCTAGGTCCCCAGGCTCTGGTACTACAAGAGGCTCCATCTTCTCTCAGACCAGACTGATTCCAGGTCGTCACTCTCAGGTCTTCCTTCCACGCTTCCTTGCACGCTGTGGCTGTCGTGCTGGTGGGGTGGCAGAAGGAGGAGGAGGAGGAGGCGGAGCATGGTAGCTATGGCAAACATGTGTGACTGGGGTCATCTCCCCAGCCCTACCCTTATTTAGGACATGGAGGATGAGCCCCTCACACATGTTGCGTTGCCTCACCTCCATACCCATCATTTTTGTGACAACCACCGAGCCAAAGGTCTCCTCGTCGGCGGGTGTGGCATGTAGGGAGGCTGAAGCCTCTCTGATCATGCGGAGCGCTGACTCTGCCGCATAACCCCCCCTTCTCGCCCTTTTGTAGGGAAGGCGGAGAAGAGGGGTTTGGGTGTCAGTCAGGCTCCGAGGCCTAGCCTCCTCCTGACTGCCACCTTCCACAGCCACCTCCTGGCTGAGGTCTTCCTGTGTATGAAAAAGGGACATAGTTTCAGTTATTTGTTCATCAAACACACACAATTCTCATCTTGTGACTGTTGCAAAATGTTTACAATTAGAAAACCATACAATTCTCAGCCCTGCAGTTTAGATTGTGGCCCCAACTGTCTCCAACACTACTGTCAGTTGATATGTCAAACACGTTAGGAACTAAGCAATTGGGTATCCTGAATTAAGTGAACATCATTCATTATTCACATAAATGGTAAACAAACTACTATACCTGGAACAAGCTGGGCTCCTCCACCTCTTCCAGACTGGAAGGCCCAGGTTGGTCCTCGGAAGCCTCATCAGGGGTGGCCTGCGCGCAAGGAAGCGTGGAAGGAGGAGTCGAGAGTGGCTCCGTGACATCAGCCTGGTCTTTCAGAAAATGTAGACTCTGATAGTACCAGAGCTTGGGGACATAGACCTCATCTGCTGCAGTTGCAGTTTCTTCCGACTTCACAACCTTCTTGCGATCCCTGATATACGCACTCCTCAGGCTGCCAATTTTCTTTCTTATAGCATCAACAGTTGCCGTGGGGAACCTTGGCTTTACAAATTCCACAAGTTCCTCCAGGGCTGCGTGCCTCTTTGGTTTGTTGCTATAATGGAGGTGTTTACCCTGCCATAAAATGGGAAATTCCCTGTATTTCTCAATGAAGAGGGGGAGAAAACTCATGTCGTTGAATCCCTTCATAATCTCTGCAAGACACAACACCACACAAAACACTATAAATTATGTCTGGCTAAACTCTCCTAATCTTCTCCATAAAGAGGCATCAAGTTCGAATCAGTCTAGGCTAGTTATGTACCAACGTCCAATTGTACCTTCGTTTGTAGCGATCGTCTCGTGCGTGAGTTTTCTCTCCCCTCGTCTCCCAGATCGTGGCTACGACACAGGCGTGTGACGTTTTATATACAGTGCGCATGCGTCAAACTCCGCCCGCCCCTGACGATCTTTCTCGTCTATTCCCCACCCCTTCTCTTTACGGCGCAGTGGGGAGAGCACATGGCGGGGACACAGCAGGTGCGCCACAAATATCCCACCAACGAGGAGGACGAGGAAAGTCCGGAGGCAGAAACGTCCCGATCCCGGAGCCTGAAATTCAAGGCCTCCAATATGTCATTTGGAGAAATGTTGGAGATGGTGGACATATTAAAGAGGAGCGACTATGATGGGAAGTATGGGCCTTACCTCAACCCCAATGTCCGCAAGGCCAAGATCATGTCTAAAGTTGTGAGAAGGCTGTACAATCATTTTGGGGTACAACGATCCAAGGAGCAACTGAGGAAACGCTGGTCAGACCTGAAACTGAGGGAGGCCGATCAGTACAGAAAGTTCAAGCGAATTCTTCAAAAAAGTAAGTAGTTGTGTTTTGTGTTTTATTTCTTGCTTGCATACTGCTCCATGTGGTTTGATTTTTACAAAGTTGTACATTCCAAAATGGCCACTTTCATGTTCGTCTGTGCATTCGATCGTACTTAGCCTCGATCTTTCTGCCACTGTCATGGTCGTGTGTGTGTCCATTCGATCGTACGCAACGATCGGCCACTTATAATACGATGTTTGGTGTTTTATTTGTGGAAAGGAAGTTTGTTCTCACTAGAAATGTCATCAAGAATGTAAAGCCAATTTATTCAATGTAAAGGAGAGGTCACCCAGTAGCTGGTTCCCCATCTGGACTCTAGAGCACTAGTGCTGGGACACCCAAACCACCTTTTTATTAGGCTTTTCCACACATGTGCTCCAGTGGATACTAGAGGGGGGTCTCCATCACACAAACTTCTACCAAAAAGCTAGTCAGTTTAGCACCTTTACAAAGTGACTACATTCATGTAGTTGGCATTTGTAACTGGCCAAACAAAAATTGTGTCCGTCACTTTCAAGCAATGTTTGTCATTTCCTATTTCTGCCCTCAATAGATTGTGTTGCTAAATCTTCCTTTTGTACATTCTCATAGGGGAGCGAAAACTTGGCCCGTCTGAGGAAACCCCAAAACCAACACCTCCCAAAAAAGGTGAAACAGCAGAAGCAGAGGAGGAGGAGGAGGAAGGAGAGATCATCGAACTTGGAGAAATTGTCACCACAACAGGTGAGTGTGGGAGAACACAGCTAAGCTACTGGTAAGCTAATCAATGTATGCCTGCCTCATTTCCAACACCCGATTTTTTTTTTGTTTGTGGTTTTTAGGTGACGTGGATGTTGTGGAAGAAAAATCGCACTTTACCACAGAGAGTGCCCACGTACTCATCGGGGAGATAATGGTCTGCAATAGAGATCTCGATTACATAAAGCAAAACATCAATGATGTTCAACAAAAATTGAAGAACATCATTGATGTTTTAGGAAAAATATGAAAACGCACCAAGTAATTAACACACATTTGTAACTTAAGAACTGTGTGAAATTTGGAACATGCACACATTGTGTCCACATGTGCTAGCTCCCATCATGGTGGATGAATGCCCTCGTTTTTTTGGGGGTGCAACCACTTTACGAACTACGAAAGTGTTTGTTGTGAAGGGGTTGCACCCCCAAAAAACGTCCATTCATCCCCATGATGGAAAATGGCACTTTTGAAGCTTCTAGGCATGTGTTTTACCATCTAATGACCATTTTCAGACCCAAATTGTGTGCATGTTCTAAATTTCCACTTTCCAGGGGTGACCCCCCCATGTGATGAAGGCAAGATCAAACACACTTTGAACATATAGTCATGTCTGATCTTGTCTTCACTTTACAAAGTTGAACTTTCCAAGTTCCTAGGTTCTGTTTTGCTCCATGCCTGGTTTTACCAATTGCGGAATGTTTCTAAACAATGCTGTAAATAACCAAGATGTTGTCAGTTTTGGCGTGAAGATTGTAAACGCACTTGTGAATGTTTTCCAAGTAAACTTTTTTATTTTTCTAAATGTGTGGCTTCCTTATTTAAAAAACACAATGCATTATGTATGTAAAATTTAAAGGATATGGGGGGCAATGGGTGTTATTTACTAAAGGCAAATCCACTTTGCACTGCAATTTTCTTTCCCAGGGAACTTTTTCAATGCACTTGTAGAGCATAGCGGATTTGACTTATGTAAATGACACCCACAGTGCTTTGTACGAAAACACGGAGCACAGCATTTTTGAGAATACACACATGTCAGACCTGGTGATGAAAAGGAGTATTTTGGGTGTCAGTTATGCAGGACAAACCTTCTCTAGACCAAAGATTAGGTAGCAAACACACAACATGAGAATAATCTTTTTGGGAAGAAGAGACTGTTACCTCCTTTTGCCCAGAAAGTGCATTCCCACTGTCGAAGGCAAAAGGAAAAAATGTCAAGGTAAAATAAGCTAAAAAGAATACGGAAATGACAAGAAATCATAGGTTGGTTAAAATATCAGATTTATTAAAAAATGCCTCTCACACATCGTCAGGCAGAGCAATGGCCCCCCTACCCACAAAGTACTCCATATATTGCTCGCGGACCATGCGGGCATTTAGAGGGGGCAAGCCTGGACGTGCCACTTGAAGGGCTGTGAGGTCCGCATTTGGAGGGCCCTCCACATCTGGGCCAACGGGCACCACATAGTTCCTGTTATGTCTTTTGAGAAAGTTGTGCAATATGCAACAGGCAAGAACTATGTGGTTCAGTTTGTATTCCGCCAAGTTAAATGCCGTCAGGAACAGGCGGAAGCGGCTGGCCAGGATGCCAAAAGTGTTCTCCACCACTCTTCTGGCTCTGGAAAGCCTGTAGTTGAAGACCCTCTGGTCCGGGGTGAGGGTCCTCATCGGGAACGGCCTCATCACATGGGGAGTCAACGCAAACGCTTCATCTGCGACAAAGACGAAGGGGAGTCCTTCGGCATTCTCCTCTGGAGGTGGCAAGCACAGACTGCCACTTTGGAGACGCCAGTAGAACTCCGTGTGCGTAATGGCACCACCATCCGAGATCCGGCCGTTCATCCCCACGTCCACATACATAAACTCGTATGTTGCCGACACCACCGCCAACATCACTACACTATTAAACCCTTTATAATTATAATAGTAGGACCCCGAGTTGGGCGGTGGGACGATGCGGACGTGTTTCCCATCAATTGCCCCTCCGCAGTTAGGAAAGTCCCAACGGCTGGCAAAGTGGGAGGCCACAGTCTGCCATTCCTGTGGCGTGGAAGGGAACTGTGGAGTGAAACAAGAAAAAATAATTAGTCACTTTGCACCTAAACATTGCAAGCAGATTAGACAATCAACATCTTGGAACAAGAGCATTGTATAAAATTGGAGGCTGGAAAGTATTTGCACAGAAAAGTAGAGGCTCCCCTTCACAGATTACTCACCCCCCATCAATCCCCCCACTTCTGATGGGACATTGGCAATAACTAGGGTTTTGGGGGGGGGGGGGTGGACAGGTAACCCTCTGCACTTCATTGATTGGCAAATGGCTCAATAATGTGTGCTAGTTTGGCCAGACCCTCTGTACTTAACACTATTGGCAGCCCCCAGGAAAGATCAAATAACATTTCAACCCCCCCCAAAAAAAAGGCAGGCACAGTGTGACATTATAAAATTACCAAGCAAGCTAATAGGAGGAAAATAAGACAAAAAAATAGGAAATGGAATGTATGGAGGCAGCCCCTTGCACTACATGCTTTGCTGAATTCATCCCTAAAGATGCCCACTATAAAGAGGTAGGTATATAGTGTGTATTGACCTTGGGAAAGCCAGCAGATAAAAGATTGGTACCATCTGACAGAGCAGTTGGGGGAGGGGGTTCCTAATGAGTTTGCCCCCCCCCACCAAAAAAATAAAATTAAAAAGGGGCTCTACATGAAGTAAACCACACAGCAAACATTTGTGCATATTTTAGGGGGTGTTTGGGGGCAAACAATACTATGCAGCAGACAAAAGACATTGCTTAAGTGACTAGGCCATAGGTGTCTATTGGGGCAGAAGAGCATGCTGGGGAGGTAAGTGAAGGGAAAAATGCATGAAGGAGAAAAGGGGCACAGCATATTAGAACATATTGCAATCATGGTAATTAGGGAAGGAGGTCAAAAATAGAAGACATTAGCAAACAGAGCATACATAGAAGGGAATAGTAAAGTATAAATGTTACCTTAATATAGTCCTCCTGCAGGACCTGGATGATGGCAGAACAGGTCTCTGGAATAATGATTCCCAGGGCCTGGGGAGAGATACCTGAAGAGAACTTCAAATCCTGAAGACTTCTCCCTGTCGCCAAGTACCTCAACGTGGCAACAAGCCTCTGCTCCGGAGTAATGGCTTGTCTCATGCAGGTATCCTGCCGGCTGATAAAGGGGGTCAGCAAAGCCAAAAGACGGTGAAAATCGGGGTCCGTCATCCTGAGAAAGTTCCTGAAATCATCAGGATTATTCTCCCGGATCTCACGAAGCAAAGGCATGTGCGAGAATTGGTCACGCTGAAGCAACCAATTCTTGGTCCACATACTCCTCGTCACTCTGTTCATGGACGGGTCTTGGCTCAAAGCTAAAAGCCTGACACCAATTCCACGTACAGCACGAACTCGGCGACGAGTACGCACGGGAAACATCGCTCACAAGGTCACAAAAGGTCGGCTGGTCAGAACGGACAAACAGAAAGCACCGATAAACAGCAAGGCCTGAAAGAACGAAATGAATACCAGCAACGAGCAGACAATAAGCAGTGCAAATCAAAGCGTCCTATATCAAGATATAGGCCGCAATAACCAACAAATGCGAACTGACTACACGCACTAATAAACAGATACGCACGACAAGCACAAACTGAAGAGCAGTAACGATCTGAGTCAGAAAACTGAGAAGCGCGAATCTTAAGTCACCAAACTTCGACTAACTCTCGATAAACACGGGATCAGCAGAAGGAGCCCAACGGGTGCCTGACGTGGTGCTGAACTTCCCTTTTCTAATCTCGTGGACGACGACTTACGTCACGATGTTCTTGCAGACCGGATATTCCGACAACGTAGTCCGACCGTGTGTACGCAACACCAACATCGGACAAAGTACGACGGACAGGATCCGACCGACCTGGTCCGCGGATTGTCCGACCGTGTGTATGGGGCTTTAGAATCACACCTATAGGGAATACATTAACCCCTGCAGCGCCCCCTAGTGTTAATCCCTTCCCTGCCAGTCACATTTACACAGTAATCAATCCAATTTTATAGCAACGATCGCTGTGTAAATGTGAATGATCCCAAAAATGTGTCAAAAGTGTCCGAAGTGTCCGCCGCAATGTCGCAGTCACGAAAAAAAATCACAGATCGCCGCCATTACTAGTAAAAGAAAAAAAAAATGCAATAAATCTATCCCCTATTTTGTAGACGCTATAACTTTTGCGCAAACCGATCAATATACGCCTATTGCGATTTTTTTTTTACCAAAAATATGTAGAAGAATACGTATCGGCCTAAACTGAGTAAAAAAATTGTTTTTTTGAAAAAAAATTGGATATTTATTATAGCAAAAAGTAAAAAATATTGTGTTTTTTTTCAAAATTGTCGCTCTTCTTTTGTTTATAGCGCAAAAAATAAAAACCGCAGGGGCGATCAAATACCACCAAAAGAAAGCTCTATTTGTGGAAAAAAAGGACGTCAATTTTGTTTGGGTGTAACATCGCACGACCGCGCAATTGTCAGTTAAAGCGACGCAGTGTAGAATCGCAAAAAGTGCTCTGGAAAGGAAGGGTGAAAAATGGCCCGGTGCTGAAGCGGATAATATAGGCTGCCGGAGCTGTTTTATACTATTTATAGCTTCATCCTACTGTCTCTCTGAGAAAACCTCCAACATTTATCTAAAAGTAATGGTCAGGAAAATGATTACACTGAAGAGGCCAAAACTGTCAAATAGTTGCATTCTCTGTATACCATGCTTAATGTTATTTTCACTTATTTTTACTCTACAGACAGTGAACTCTGCAAGAAGTGTCCTGAAAATGAATGGCCCAACAAAGCTAAAACTATTTGTATTGACAAGGTCAATGAGTATTTATCATACGAGGAGGACATTCTAGTTCTATTTTTTTCTATAACTTCACTCATATTTGCTACAACATCTCTCTTTATACTTGGACTGTTTTTTTGGTTTCGGAGGACTCCCATAGTCAAAGCCAATAACCGGAACCTCAGCTTCATTCTGCTCCTCTCCCTCATACTGAGCTTCCTTTCTGTATTCCTGTTCCTTGGCCGTCCTGTGGATATTTCCTGTATGCTGCAACAAGTCACTTTTGGAATTCCCTTCACCATCTCAGCATCTTCTATCCTAGCCAAAACCCTCATGGTCTTCATTGCTTTTAAAGCCACCAGACCTGGAAGCTCTTGTAGAAAATGGGTGGGAGTCAAACTTCCCAATACAGTCATGTTATTCTGCTCATCAATTCAGGTTATGAATTGCATTCTCTGGTTGTCCATCTCTCCACCATTTCAGGAGTATGACATGGACTCCTATCCTGGGAAGATCCTCATTCAGTGTAATGAAGGGTCAGTTATCGGGTTCTACTCTATGTTGGGTTATATGGGGTTTCTGGCAGCTGTGAGTTTTGTTCTGGCTTTCATGGTGAGGACATTACCGGACAGTTTTAATGAGGCCAAATACATCACCTTCAGCATGCTGGTGTTCTGCAGTGTCTGGATTGCCATGATCCCGGCCTATCTGAGCACCAGAGGGAAATACATGGTGGCTGTGGAGATATTCGCCATACTGACCTCCAGTGCTGGAATATTATTGTGTATGTTTTCTCCAAAACTCTACATTTTACTTTTCAAACCTGAACTGAATACACAGAAAACAATGCTGGGGAAAAGAATGTTGTAAATGTAACACATTGATTCAATGTATAATACTGTAGACCAGATTAAACAAATTCAGCCATATTGTTAAATCATCATCATCATCATTATGAATGACTTTATTATCATCATTATGATTTTTTGTGTATATTAACTGCCTTCGGTCTGCCTATTGTATATAAGTGAATGGAAGGTGGATGTTACAGGGTGGGCAATTATATTACAGCTTAATGTTTGTCTTGCTCTTACATGCCCCCTAGCCTGCACAAGCAATGCACTGTGACTGCACTGTCCATTGGATGGTGCCAATCACAAAAATATGATGTGACCAATCAAAGCATCACACAATGTAACCAACACCTGCAGTTAGCAGCTTGATACCATTTTACACTCACACACTGATCAGTGTTTCAGAGGAAAGAAAGCTTCAAGATCCCCATCCAGTATAAGCCTAATTCAGTACAAGTGAAATCCAGTAGCAGAAACAGCTTCAACCACCCCCCCCCTATTATTATTATTATTATTATTATACAGAAATGTTATGGTCCCAACAGTTTACAAAGCACTTTACAACATACTGTAAGTTATGGGATGGAAATCTCTGACCTGGTCCCTTTCAACAGTTTACAAAGCACTTTACAACATACTGATAAAACTGCTCTAAAGGCACATACAGTGTATTTTCCCTGCAACTATTGTCCTTTGCTTTGCCTTTCCCTGTTGCTACCAATTTATCATTATTACTACTTTAGTAATGTATTGCTTGTCCATATTACAATTGTTTACTGGGTTGTGTCCTTTGCAGTGGCATGTTGACCGACCACTCGGCTCTGGTTGGCTCTCCCCATTTTTGGGAGCTGTGACGCGCCTGACGTACCGCTTCCCGCCCCCCCCCCGCCTCTTGTGTATCCGGGGGGATGGACTTGGTGTCATAGCGCGTCAGCGTCATGCGTCCCGCGCTGCATTGGCGACGCCTTCCGGCGCCGCTATGCGTGCGGTGTTTCCACATTCGTGGGCTCGGGGATGTTTTAATTGCGCCGGTGGGCCGGCAACATCGTGGCGCGGCTCACGGCGCTCCTCCCCCAGCCTCTCGGCATGACGCTGGTGGGTTGTCCTGCGGTGATTTTTTAGGGGCGTCCCTCCTTACGTCCTCGGCACTCGAGGCTGCTTTTTCACTGGACCTAAGGTCCATTCTGATCGGGTTGGGTTCACCTCCCCACAAGGTAACAATTCCAACCTCACCACCTTCTGATCCTTCCTCTCACTCACCTCACTCAGTCCCTTTTCAATTCTTATTAGGTATTTTCCCCCCCCCTCCCTTCCCCTTTCCCCCCCAGCACTTTTTATCCTTCACACTAAAATTTGTCAATGTTCAACGGGTGGCCCATCCTTGCCTCCCATCTCTTTTTCACTTAATTTCACTTCCCCACCTCCCCACGCTTACCTTCATTGTTTCAGGGTTAACCATCTTCACTCTTTCACAGTTCCGCCTCGTTTTCCTTGGTCTATTGGGTTGTCGCCCTATCCCGCACGCTCACCCGCCACGGCTCCCATTCGGGGACACACTCCGATGCCTCTGGGGGTCTGGCCCCCATGCCGCTGCTATATCCAACCGCAGTAAGTAGCTAATCTGGCTCCTGGGGGTTACTGTATCACAGTTTGCCCCCAACCAGCAATTTATATGTATCCAACAATTGGACTTATTGTAGTCTCATTTCAGAAATCAGAGGGCCCTGCTGCTCATTAGAGCTTACACTCTAAGAGGATGGGTCAAGAGATACAAGAGGTAATAATTGTGAGGGATGAGCTGATGGACAAAATAAGTTGTACAGTTGTTAAGTGAGGGCCAAATAGGTTTTTATGAAGAGATTAGTTTTCAGGGAACATCTGAAAGTGGACAGAGTAGGAGATAATCGGATAGACTGGGGTAGATAGTTCCAAAGGATAGGAGAGGCTCTGGAGAAGTCATGGAGGTGAGTGTGGAATGAGGCGACAAGGGAACTAGAGAGCAGGAGGTCTTTGAAGGAACAAAGAGAATAATTTCGTTTTTTTTTTTTTTTTTTTACTAGATTAGTGATGTAGCTGGGGGCCAAATCGTGGATGCTTTGTAAGTTATTGTTAGTATCTTGAATTTAATTTGTTGGGTGAGTGGAAACCAGTGGAGGAATTGGTAGAGAGAGGTAGCAGACGCTGAGCGGTTCCTAGGGTGGATGAGCCTGGCAGCAGCATTCATGATAGACTGAAGGAGGGATAGCCTATTTAAAGGTAAGTCATTGAGGAGGGAGTTGCAATAGTGAAGGTGAGAGATGACCAGCGAGTGAATTAGAAGCTTTGTGGTGTCATTGGTTAGGAAGGGGCGTATCTTGGGGATGTTTCAGAGGTTGAGGCAGAAAGCTATGGACAGTGATTGGATGTGCGGTCGAAAGGAGAGTTCAGAGTCCAGGACTACACCTAGGACTTTGGCATGGGGGGACAGGTTGATAGTTGAGCTGTTGATTTTGACAGAGAAATGAGGGGAAGCGGCACAAGGGGAGGAAATATTATGAGCTCGGTTTTGGATAGATTGAGTTTGAGGAAGTGGTGTGACATAGAGGCTGATATCTCTGTTTGTTAGTAAGTTGGTGAAAAGTGAGGAGAGTGATGGAGTGAGCTGAGGTAGAGAGATAGATTTTGGTGTCACGGGCATAGAAGTGGTATTGGGAGACAAGCAACTGACCCAGGGAGGAGATGTAGGAATAGGAGAGGTCCAAGAACATTTACCATTCTACAGTATATGTAGGTAATTGTTTTCTTTCAATATTTTCTGTTCCAGCATGACTGTCCCCTGAGCACACATCCAGCTCCATAAAGACATGGATTAATATGTTTGGTGTGGAGGAACTCAAATGTCATGAACACAGTCCTGACCTAAACCTGATTGTGAGTCAGGTCTTATCATCCAACCTTAGTTATATTGGTTGAATGGGCACACATTCCCACAAATAGGTTCCAAAATCCAATGACAAGTGGAGACAGTTATAGGCACAAAGGTGGGAGGGGCAACTCCACTTAATTGATCGTAATTTTGAAATGAGATGCCCAACCAGCCCATATAGGTGTGATGGTCAGGTGACTACAGATGTTTGGCCATATATCATATGTGTGGAATGCAATCTCCTGATAAACTTGCATTTCTGAATATCGTTTCTGCAAACATCTCTACTTATATCTCATTGTGCTGCTGGATTCCTTCCTTGTCTCTTTCAAAAAGTTGAATTCATAATTTGTCAATGTTGAGCAGTATGCCAGGTGGCTCATACCCGCCTAATTCTAGAGTCTGTTCAGATAAACTCCTACTCATCTCTGTAGGTGCAGACACTGTGAAGTAAATACTATTCAAAGTTTCCAGCAGAAGTACTTTCATTCTGATCCGCCTTCCAGGAGTTAGTTGACAGCCGGCCAGACTTTCAGTCTCTAATGTATGCACAGATCAGGTACACAGGAGGAGGGGAGAGCAGAGTGCTCAGCCCTGAAAAAAGGCTACTGTACATTCAAGAATTTTAGGATGAATTACTCCATGGTGCCTTTGGCTACAGAGGTCAGTAAGAAATTGGTTTAACCCTTTTTGTTACACCAACATAAGGTTTATATTGGTGACAGCACTGACCTGTAAACAGACTCCTGACCATTAAAGCACCTGGGAGATTGTTAACATTTTCTTGCCAGTTTTCAAATGGAAGTGATTTGAGTGACTGTCAAGCTGTCTAATCATTTCCCTTCATACTGTAAAATGCTTACCGTCTCTTCTGCCCTCCTCCAACGCTGTGTCTAGGGACTACCAGTCCCACCTGGCTGCCCAGGATCTCCAAGGTGAGTGTCAGGTATGAGATCAGCAGGAAGAAAAGACCCAAAAGTGATGTGCTCTGTTCCCTTATGGTTTAAGTGTCATTCCCCGATCTCCATGGCCAAGGGAGAAGATATTTGAGCATGATTGTGCTTTGTTCCTAACAGAGTGCCGAGGTAACATTAAGGCTGAGTCCACACCTATGCGAATTGGATGCGGATTTCCTCGCATCCAATTCGCATAGCAGGAGAATGTGACCGGCTCTCTATGGAGCCAGTTCCCATGTCTCCGGGGAGGTTGTGGAGCGCACTGCACAGAAACGCTGTGCGTCTTTGCCTCCATTTCAGGGCCAAATTCAGGCAAAGATTCTGCCCTGATTCATCCCTGAAATGACGAACAGGAAAGGACAGCATTGCTGTGGGATCTGCGGTTGGTTTAGGTGTGAACCGAGCCTAAGAGTCTAAAAGACCCCGATGTCTCCTTAAAGACATTTCTAGAATTCTTCCAACTCTTATTCACTCTAGGGCTTCTGTACATAAACAATAAATCTGATTATTATATGTCAGCCTTGGATTCTAATCCCAGGACACTAAATGAGAGCAGAGACATTATTCTAAATGCATTTAAACCCAAATCTGACCACTAAGAAAATTATAAATCACAACTCTGCATTATTAAATAAACTCATATCACTTTTATTATTCCACATTTGAAAAGCTAACCCCCTAATACCTAGTGGGGCCCTGAACCCTGAATAAGTAATCATACAAAAGTCAGTAGGAAATGTATGTCTTCTCCAAAGAACCAATATGTTTTTCAGATCTATATTAGGACACATACAGTATCTCACAAAAGTGAGTACACCCCTCACATTTTTGTAAATCTTTTATTATATCTTCAGTGACAACACTGAAGAAATAACACTTGTCTACAATGTAAAGTAGTGAGTGTACAGCTTGTATAATGGTGTAAATAACTCAACACACAGCCATTAAAGAGGAAGTAAAGCCTCTTAAAAAAAAGACACCCTGCAAGGCAAAGGCATAATGAGCTAGTATGCATTGCATACTAGCTCATTATGAATGACTTACCTGAAAACAAAGCCCCCGAAGCGGTCCTCATCCACGATCTTCTGCGCCGCCATCCAGAGCCTGAGTGACTTCCGTGTCTCGCTGCTCCATCGCTGTCATTCACTGGAGCGGCGATGACGTCACTCCCGCGCATGCGCAGGAAAGCGGCATATCGCCGTGAACCCGGCATGTGCAGTGCAGATTTGTCGGAGGACATAGGTGGGGGATGGGAATTGAAGGTGGCCACATTTAGAGGAAGAGTTTGGACCACATTGTAATGTTCTTTTATGTATTAAATCTTCCAATCCATCTCTTCCATATGTCCCATCACCTGCCCCTCCCCCGCACAGCAGTCTAAAGCCCCATACACACGGTCGGACAATCCGTGGACCAGGTCGGTCGGATCCTGTCCGTCATACTTTGTCTGATGTTGGTTTTGCGTACACACGGTCGGACAAAGTTGTCGGAAAATCCGATCATTCTGAACGTGGTGACGTTTGTTGCCTACGACGGGACTACGTAGAGGCTATTAGCCAATAGCTTTGGTCTTGTAATGTGATGTGAGCATGCGTAGCACTTTGTCCGGTCGGACAACCGTACACACGATCGGATTTGGTGTGATCGGACCGTGTTGTCGGCAAATCTTTCCAGCAGGAGATAAGACTTTGTCCGTCGGACAATCCGACGTACACTGTCCGATGGTGCATACACACGGTCTGATTTTTCAACAACATTGTCCGATCGGACAGAATCCATGAAAAAGTCCGACCGTGTGTATGGGGCTTAAGGGGTCTCTACAGAGAAATACAGAATGATTTCTAACATTCATCTGATGATGATTTCTGCAGCAGATTCTCAGTTCATAGATCTTCTTCATCAGGAGATATCGGGGGAGGGGGAGGAGCCTCCAATATTCTAGAAATACTGACATAACAATGTCATAGAAATGATTTACAGACTGAAGACACATTATTATCATATGTAGAATATTCCATACAGTATCCACCAATTCCTCCATGAAGAAGAGACTCTCTCCTACCCACAGGAGACTGTAGGGGGCGTACAAGGGGTCCTGGAGAGACCATCTTATCTATGTTTAAGTCACTCAGCACTATTCTGTCTGGTGAACCTGAAAATAAAAAGACATAAACAGAGCTCAGAATCCCAGTGAGGACCCCTCCGGTGTAATGACCCCCCTCCCCCGTGTGTGGGGACATCATCCAGGGATATGTCCCCCTCCCCCGTGTGTGGGGACATCATCCAAGGATATATCCCCCTCCCCCATGTGTGGGGACATCATCCAGGGATATATCCCCCTCCCTCGTGTGTGAGGACATCATCCAGGGATATATTCCCCCTCCCCCATGTGTGGGGACATCATCCAGGGATATATCCCCCTCCCCCGTGTGTGGGGACATCATCCAGGGATATATCCCCCCTCCCCTGTGTGTGGGGACATCATCCAGGGATATATCCCCCTCCCCGTGTGTGGGGACATCATCCAGGGATATATCCCCCCTCCCCTGTGTGTGGGGACGTCATCCAGGGATATATCCCCCTCCCCCGTGTGTGGGGACATCATCCAGGGATATAAATCGAAGATCGAACTCTGAATGTCCAAGTTCTACAAAATCCCGGATACTGGCAGAGAAGGGGATTGGTTCTCATGGAATATCTATGGTGGGGGATTCGGGTCTCAAACATAGAAAAGATTTCTTGGACATGTAAGTGGATGGATGAGATGTGAGGAAAGGTATGTTAGATATTCCATTCCATTCCGGGGGGTAAAATCACTGCCTTTGACCATCATTTTACATTGAATATGCGTTAGCAATGGAAAGTAGACATGTGACATTTGTTTAGTTCCAAATTTTTTTTTAATGAATTTTGACAAATTCATTAATTTCCAAATTTTCAAATGTTTCAATTTCCGAAATTACGAATTTCCTGAATTTGAATTCCGAATTGCAAATTTCCAAATTTTCTAATTTCTAAATTGTAGAAAATTCTAAATTTCTACATTTTGGAAAATTCTAAATTTCTACATTTTAGAAAATTAAAAATTTCAAAATTTTAGAAAATTCAGAAATTCGGAATTTCAGAAAGTCAGAAATTCTGAATTTCAGAAATTCAGAAATTCGGAATTGCGGAAATTCTGAATTTCAGAAATTTCGAAATTCAAGATTTTGGAAATTCAAAATTCGCAAATTCAAATTCAGAAATTCGGAAATTTGACATTTCAGAAATTTGAAAAATCTAAATCAGGAAATTTGAATATGAAATTAATTTGAAATTATTTGAAATAAGGAATGCCACATTATAAAGAAATGGAACGTAACAATCTAATAAAAATAAATAACAATAATAATAAAACCTTTATATTATTAATTTGTTCCATACCATTTGTTTAGATGCGGCATTCCTTATTTCGGATAATTTGTAACTTCAGATAAATTTGTATTCATTACGTTCACAAACAGTCACATTTGAAAGGAAATCCCAATACCTATAATTTAATAGTTAGTTATTATTAGTTAGTTATTATTTAAAATTTTACTGATTTTCTTTCTTTTTCAGATTTGCACAAACTCTGAAATTCGGAATTCAATAAAATTCGAAACTCGGATATTTGGAAATTCGAAATTTGAAAATTTGAAAATTCGGTAATTCTAGAATTCGGAAATTTGAAATTCAGAAATTCAAAATTTCAATATTCATATTGGGAATAAATATTCCTATTAATACAAATAAGATGAACGTGTCTTGGATGAAACGGACAATTTTTTTGGTGAATGGATCATTTTCTCATCATTTGTGTGCAGATCATCATACAGATCATTCATAAATCCCCCTTCACTTCTCTCAGGGTTGTTATGTTGCCCCCGGATGATACTACAGATGTTCCATTCATTGTTTTCTCATTAATCTACACTCAGCATCCCATAATGACAAAGTGACATCACAGTATTAGAAATGTTACTAATGTATGAAAAAGAAAAAAAAATGAAATCTGAAAACTGAAATCTCACATTGGCAGAAGTCTTCACACCCTTCACATCAACACTTGATGGAGCCGCCCAATTCTGGATGGTTGGTGAGATGTTTCATGAGTCCACCTGTGGGGAACTCGGAAGTTGGCTAAATAGTGTTTCTGTTTTATTCTATTCTATTTAATTTGATTTGAAATTTGACTTTTGAAAGATGATTATATTCATTCTATTCTATTCAAAATTCAAATGTTGATCTATTCTTTCTATTTTATTCTATAATGTTTAGAATTTAAAATAACATTTTCAAAATTAGAATTTTTAAGGACGTATATATACTTTTTTGGGCTATTTTATTTAAAATTAGAATTTTGGAATTTGAAACTTAATATTTTGGATGGCAGTACTGTATATTCTTTCAATTTTAATCTATTTTATTCTATTCTATGCAAAATTTTGAAATTTGAATTTTGGAAGTTGGCTTTATATTTTTTTCTACTTAATTCTATTTTATTTGAAATTATGGATTTTAGAAGACAACAATATATAATTTCTCTTCTATTGTATTCTAAATGTAAAACTCACATTTCAAAATTTGAATTTCAGAAGGTTGCTATATTCTTTTTATTTTATTCTATCCTATACTATTATTTTCTATTCAAAATTAGAATTTTGAAAGTATGGATGTATTCTTTCAAAATTCTAATTTCAAAATTGAAATTTCTGAAGACAGCTATATTCTTTCTATTGTATTTTGTTTTATTATATTCAAAATTTGAAGATTACATTTCAAAAGATGGCTATATTCTTTCTATTTTATTCTAGTCCATTCTTTTGAAAGACAGATATATATTTTCTTTTTTCAATTCTTTTTATTCTTTTTGAAATACAAATTTTGGAATCTGGCTACATTCTTTCTACTTTATTCTTTTCTATTCAAAATTTAAACTTCAAAATTAAAAATTTGAAAGTAAGTTATATATTTTTTCTATTTTATTTTATTCTATTTAAAATTAGAATTTGAGTAAATGGTTGTTTTACTTCTTTTTTACTCTATTCTATTTATTTCTATTCAAAATTCATATTTCAAAATTTGAATTTCCAAACACAGATATATATTTTTATATTTTAAGTTATTATATTTAAAATACACGTTTTGGAAAATGGCTATATTTATTCAATTTTATTCTATTCTTTTCAACTTTGAAATTTGGGAAGACAGCTATATTCTTTCTACTCTATTCAACTGCATTCTATTTTAATCTATTCAACTTTACATTTTTGGAGGGCAGCTATATTCTCTCTATGTTAGTCTTTTTTTTAAAACATTCTAATTTTGATATTTGAAATTGGATTTTGGATGACAGCTTTTGGATCATTCTATTGTATTCTATTAAAAAAATTAAATTCACATTTTGGAATTTGGCTATAGATGTTATTCTATTCTATTGTATCTGAAATTCTGGATTTTAGAAGGTGGCTATATAATTTTTATTCCATTGTATTCAAAATTTGAAATTCAAATTTCACACTTTGAATTTAAGAAGAATGCTATTTTCTTTTTAATTGATTAAATTATGTTCTTTTCTATTCTATTTCTGTTCAAAATTAGCATTTCAGAAGATTAGCATTTTAAAGCTACTGTATATGCTTTATATTTTATTCTGTTTTATTATATGAAAAATTTGAAATTCAAATTTCAAAGACAGCTAAATTCTTTCTAGGTTATTCTATTATATTCTTTACTTTTTTTAAAATTACATTTTTTTGAAAGTTACATTTGAATTTTGGAAGACAATTTTTTTTCCTATTTCATTAATTCTATTGAAATGCTAATTTTGGATAACATCTACATTCTTTCTATTTTATTCTATTCTATTATATTCAAAATTCGAAATTTGAGTTTTTAAATTCAGTCAACTATATATTTTTATATTTTATTCTATTCTATTTATAATTTGAATTTCTCAAGAAGGCTATATTCTTTTGATTCTATTCAAAATCTGATTTTTTAATTCAATTTTTGGAAGGTGGCTATATTTTTTCTCTTTTACTCTATTCTATTCAATTCAAAATTCAAACTTCTAATTTTGAATGAAAGCTATATTCTTTCTATTTTATTCTGTTCAATTATTTTCTATTCAAAATTCCTATTTCAAAATTTGAATTTCAGAAGACGGCTTTTATTTATTATGTTATATTTGAAAAACAAATTTCAGAAAATGGCTATATTCTTTCTGTTTTATTCTATTCTGTTCAAAATTCGAATTTGGGAGGACAACTATATTCTTTATATTGTGTTCTACTCCTCTCTATTTTAATCTATTAAAATTCAGATTTTTGGCAAAAATTTATTATATTCAAAACTTGAAATTCAAATAAGGAAAGACAGTTATATTCTTTTCTTTTATTATATTCTATTCTTATCTATTGTCTATTCTATTCTATTTGTTCTATTCTAATCTGCTTCTATTTTTTTATATTTTTTTTTCTATTATATTTTGTTTTATGCTATTCTTTCATATTCTATTTGATTCTTTATATGCATTTTATTATATTATATCCTATCTTATCATATTATATTCTATTATTTTATTTTCTATTCTATTCTGTTTTATTATTTTATATTCTGTTCTATTCTATTCTGTTGTATTCTATTATATCCTTCTATAGTATACTCTATTTTATTCAGACTTATTCTATTCTTTTATATTCTGTTCTATTATGTAAAGCAGCCCAAGTAGGAATCAGCATAGTTTTTTCTTTTAAACCTTAATGTTATTACTTTGGTCTACAAATGTTGGGAAATTATCACCCTCGGAAATAAAATGTGCTAATTCTTACATATTTTAATTAGCTGAATTAGAAAACAGATAATAAAGGTGCTTGTTAGGTAAAGTTTTCAAGATGTTTCACAATAAAGATTTATACACAGGTGAATATATTTCCCTACAAGGGAGGGAGGTGTCTGATGATCATGATGACTCATAACTTCTCCACAAAGTACAATAGAACAATGGAAATGGCACCACATGGAAGAATATATAAATGAATCTTCACTGTGAGACTAAAGATTATTACCTGACTATAATTTATTGTTCTTTTATTACAAGGTACATTTGTCTTGGTCAGATCTACGCCTCATACAGTTACATCGGGTGACTTGTGAAAGTGTCATTGCCTAACATTTCCAAGGAACAGTTGTGTGATATTTTCCCTCAGAAGCCAAAATTAGACATGTGCAATTTGTTTCATTCCAAATTTGACAAACTTTTTATTTTTCAAATATCCAAATAAAAAAAGACTATTTAACACATTTGACAAACTTTTTATTTTTCAAATATCCAAATAAAAAAAGACTATTTAACACATTTTTACAAATATTTGTAAATTATAATATTTGAAAAATCAGAATTCGTAAATTCAAAAATTCGGAAATTGATAAATTTGAAAATTAGAAAATTCTAAAATCCTGAAAATTTTAAACTCTGAAATAATAACTAACTAATAATAACTTAACTGTTACTAACCATTAAATTATAGGTATTGGAATTTCCCTTCAAATTTGGCTGTTAGTGAACATAACTAATACAAATTTATCCAAAGTTATGAATTATCCGAAAGAATGGAATGTAACTAATTAATAATAATAAATAACAATAATAATAATAATAATAATAAAAACATTTTATTATTATCATTGCTATTTATTATTATTAATTAGTTACATTCCATTCTTTCGGAAAATTCATAACTTTTTTTGGATAAATTCATATATGCTGCGTTCACTAACAGACAAATTTGAAAGGACATTCCAATACCTGTAATTTATTAGTTAGTTATTATTAGTTAGTTAGTTATTCTTCAATTTTTCTGACTTCCTTTCTTTTTTTCTAATTTTCTAATTTATGAATTTTCTAATTTTAAATGTTAGAATTTATAAATGTTATAATTTTCAAATTTAAGAATTTTCGAATTTATGGATTTTCGAATTTATGAATTTTCTAATTTACAAATTTTCTAATTTTCTAATTTAAGAATTTAAGAATTTATGGATTTTCGAATTTATGAATTTTCGTATTTATGTATTTTCGAATTTATGAATTTTCGAATTTTCTAACTTATGAATTTCCTAATTTATAAATGTTAGAATTTATAAATGTTCTAATTTTCTAAATTATGAATTTTCTAATTTTCTAATTTATGAATTTTCTAATTTATGAATTTTCTAATTTATGAATTTTCGAATTTTCGAATTTAAGAATGTTTTAATGTTCTAATTTTAGAATTTTTAATTTTAGAATTTAAATTTAGAAATTTTCTAATTTATGAAATTTGTAATTTATGAATTTCCTAATTTATGAATTTTCTAATTTATGAATTTTCTGATTTTCTAATTTATGAATTTTGGAATTTATGAATTTAAGAATTTTCGAATTTATGAATTTTTGAGTTTTCTAATGCATGAATTTTCATGTTTTCTAATTTATGAATTTTCGAATTTATGAATTTTCGAATTTTCTAAGGTACAAATTTTCTAATTTATGAATTTTAAAATTTTCTAATTTATGAATTTTCTAATTTATGAATTTTCTAATTTATGAATTTTCTAATTTATGAATTTTCTTATTTATGAATTTTCTCATTTATGAATTTTCTAATTTATGATTTTTCTAATTTATGAATTTTAAAATGTTCTAATTTATGAATTTTAGAATTTTAGAATTTATGAATTTTAGAATTTATGAATTTTAGAATTTATGAATTTTCTAATTTATGAATTTTAGAATTTATGAATTTTCAAAATTTTTAACCACTTCAATACAGGGCTTTTAAACACCCTTCCTTACCAGAGCACTTTTTGCGATTCGGCACTGGGTCGCTTTAACTAACAATTGCGCGGTCGTGCGACGTTACACCCAAACAAAATTGACGTCCTTTTTTTCCCACAAATAGAGCTTTCTTTTGGTGGTATTTGATCGTCCCTGCGGTTTTTATTTTTTGCGCTATAAACAAAAGAAGAGCGACAATTTTGAAAAAAAACACAATATTTTTTACTTTTTGCTATAATAAATATCCCATTTTTTTTTTAAAAAAAATATTTTTTTCCCTCAGTTTAGGCCGATACGTATTCTTCTACATATTTTTGGTAAAAAAAATCGCAATAAGCGTATATTGATCGGTTTGCGCAAAAGTTATAGCGTCTACAAAATAGGGGATAGATTTATTGAATTTTTTTTTTTTTTTTTACTAGTAATGGCGGGGATCTGCGATTTTTTTTTTTCGTGACTGCGACATTGCGGCGGACACTTCGGACACTTTTGACACATTTTTGGAACCATTCACATTTACACAGCGATCGTTGCTATAAAATTGCAATGATTACTGTGTAAATGTGACTGGCAGGGAAGGGGTTAACACTAGAGGGCGCTGGAGGGGTTAATGTGTGTCCCTAATAGAGTGATTCTAACTGTAGGGGGAGGGGACTTAAGGGAGGAGACCGATCATGTGATCCTCCGTACTGGGATCACATGATCGGTCTCCTCCCCGCTGACAGGACGTGGAGCTGTGTGTTTACACACACAGCTCCACGGTCCCGCCCGGTCCCGTTGTTTTAACGGGCAATCGCGGGTGCCCGGCGACATCGCGGCCGCCGGGCACTCGCACCGGGTCCCGAGCGATGCCGCGGGCGCGCGCGCGCGCCGCCGGCGGCGCGGGCGCGCCCCCCCAGGTGGGCGGGTAATCTGAGGACGTCATATGACGCCCACCCAGGATGGTAGATCCACCTTGTGGGCGTCATATGACTATGGCCGGGTATTGAAGCGGTTAATGTATACATTTTCGAATTTATAAATTTATAAAATTTATGAATTTTCTAATTTATGAATTTTCTAATTGTGTAATTTATGAATTTTCTAATTTTCTAATTTATGAATTTGCTAATTTTCTAATTTATGAATTTTTGAATTTTTATGTTTTCTAATTTATGAATTTTAGAATTTATGAATTTATGAATTTTCAAATTTTTTAATGTATGAATTTTTGAATTGTGTAATTTATGAATTTTCTAATTTTCTAATTTATGAATTTTTGAATTGTGTAATTTATGAATTTTCTAATTTTCTAATTTATGAATTTTCTAATTTATGAATTATTTTATTTACTAATTTTGTTGGATTTTCTAATTTTGTTGAATTTTCTAATTTATGAATTTTCTAATTTTCTAATTCATACATTTTCGGGTTTATTAATTTATGAATTTTCTAATTTAAGAATTGTCTAATTTTCTAATTTATGAATTTTCAAATTTTCGAATTTATGAATTTTCAAATTTATGAATTTTCAATTTTTTTTAATTTTTCTAATTTATGAATTTTGTAATTTTCCAATTTCATAAATTAGAAATTTATGAATTTTTGAATTTTCTAATTCATAGATTTTCGAGTTTATTAATTTATGAATTTAAGAATTTTCTAATTTTTGAATTTATGAGTTTTTGAATATCCTAATTTCTGAATTCTCAAATTTTCTAATTTATGAATTTTTCGAATTTAAGAGTTTTCAAATTTTCGAATTTATGAGTTTTTGAATTCTCTCATTTATGAATTTTCAAATTTTCAAATTTATGAATTTTCTAAATTTCAATTTTTTTAATTTATGAATTTTCTAAATGTATAATTGATGAGTTTTCTAATTTGCTAATTTATGAATTTTGTAGTTTATGAATTTTTTTTATTTTCAAATTTATTAATTTTCTGAATTATGAATTTTATCATTTTCTAAATTTTCTTATTTTCTTAATTATGAATTTTCAAATTTCCAAATTTACTCATTTTCAAATTTACTCATTTATGAATTTTCTAATTTTCTAACTTTCTAATTCATGAATTTATGATTTTTTTAATTTATGAATTGCTATTATAATGAATGCCCGAGAAGCAAAAATAAAAAAAAGAATGAAACGAAAACTAAAATGAACATATTTTTCGGCAGTGCTCATGTCGGGCCGAGATGCCTCCAAACTGTGTAAAGAACACAGATAACTTCTGATACATTTGTGGAAATGTTACATTTGCACCCTGTGACGGATCTCGGATGCCTCTGCTGAGCATCTCCGGCAGACCCGTGTCTCCTGTCCTCCAAACACATCCGCAGCCTGCAGATTGGCCATAACCAGCCCTGAACCCCATAACCAGCCCTGAACCCCATAACCAGCCCAGAACCCCATAACCAGCCCTGAACCCCATAACCAGCCCGGAACCCCATAACCAGCCCGGAACCCCTCAATCACCAGACAAGACACTCAGGTGTTGGGGGTTAAACATCCAGAGCATAAAACTGTTTATTGAGTGTCAAACATCCACTTTTATACACAGTTAGGGACACTCCCCTTAGCCTTGTCATAGAGGGGGTGGGGGCAAGGAGGAACCAATGGAAACTCAACACTTGTATATCCAAACAACTACAATTGAAACACATGAAGGGATTATGATAAGCAGGCGGCCCTTCCTTACACTTCCCCCGCTGGGAGACGTCTCCAGTCCACATGCCACGGCCCAACACCATTACACACAGCAACAAGAGGGGGAGGGGAGGAGGGATGCAGCATTACATTATCTCAATGCCACTTTGTCCCCAAGTCTCTCCCAAGTCCATTCTGGGCCCCAGTCTGTGGGTAGGAGGGCACCCCACCGCCCCTCCCAATACACACAGTGACAGCGGGTTCTGCCACACACCCAAAAGTCACATCAGTGATAATAAAGGAATAATAATGATATTTGGATACAATATCGGGGGTCAGGAGAAGAGTTGGGCTCCTCATTATTGGTGTATAACATGTACAACGGATTTGTCTCATTGGCTAAAAGAAAGAAAAATCTCCATGTCTTTCCCAGTCCCGATGGTGTGGAGGGAACCCACCAATCAGAGGAGTGACTGATATTTTTCATGGTTCCCCTAATTGTAAAAGGGATCTCAATAAATAATCTCCAAACATTCGATCCGCACTGCGTCTTTTCCCCCATGGTGTATAATCGCCCCTCCCCCTCATCATTTACAATTATTTGGATACAATTTGATCCTGAAGTTGTATCTTGGAAACTGGAGCCAATGAATACTCAGGACTTGGTTTTCCTTTATTAGTGACCCAATTCTGCTCCAATTGCTCTCCTTTCCTCTCCTCTCTCCTCTTTGTAGACCCGTCTTATTACAATATCTTTCACTTTCACATTCATTTCCACATTTCTACAATTCATTTTCTTATCATTTATTTCAGATTAGGTGACATTTGTTACGATTGTGATTTGGAAATTCAGAGACATCCGAATCTCCAATAATGAAAATGTTCTCTGAATTTTGATTGGTAAGTAAATGAATGTCACATGTCTACTGACTAGATGGAAGCCCCTCCCCCATACAAATCACATGAAGGTCCTCTTGGAGTCCCTGAAGAATCTCAGACTGTGAGGACGGAGATTCTCTCATCTGATGAAACAACATGGAAGTGTTTGGCCTCAATTCTAAATGTTCTGTCTGGAGGAAACCAAGCAGTGCTCACCAGACATGTGTGATTTGTTTCCCTCCCAATACAAATTCAGACACATTTCTGGTGATTCGGAGATTCGGTTGTTTCTGAATCTCTGAATAAAATTGTCACAAATAGTAACAAATTTTGTTGAAATTCATAAAATTTCATTTTGTAATGAATTCCAAATTTTCAGAACAATAACAAGTCGGAACAGTTGAAAAATGATCGACCGATTCTAATTCTGTGGGCCGGGAAGACGACCACCGCGTCCTTCACAACCGATGACTCATCAGATGTCAGCAGAGCTTCCCCACTGACAGCTGAAATGTAATAAAAACAAAATGTCGTCAAAACAAAAATGTTTAAAAAAATGTTGTGGGGTCCCCCAAAAATACACACCGGACCCTTATCCGAGCATGGAGCCCAGCAGGTCAGGAAAGAGGGGGATGGGCAAGTGCCACATCTCCTGACCCATATGAGACCACATGACCTCAATATGGGGGGTGCTTTGGGGTGGGGGGCTCTGTTATGTCCCAATATAACCTACTAGCATCATGGAGCAATTCATCCTTAACTTCCTAATAGAAGCGATGTAGCCATTAATCAGGGCTCAGCACTCTACTCTCCCTTCTTCCTGTGTACCTGATCTGTGGTTACATTAGAGATTAGAAGTCTGGCCGGCTGTCAGTCATGGAAGGCGGATCAGAATGAAAATACTTCTGCTGGAAACATTGATGATTAATTACTCCACAGTGTCTGCACCTCCAGAGATGACTAGGAGCTTATCTGATCATCCTGAGCCCAGTCACTAGATATAAGCAGGTATGGATCACCTGACATACCGATCAACATTGAGAAATTATCGAACTTTGTGAAAGAGACAAGGAAGGAATCAATCCGCACAATGAGATATAGATAGAAATGTTTACAGAAATAATATTCAGAAATGCAAATTCATCAGGAAATTACATTCAACAGATATGATTAACTGCTTGAGGACTGCCCCACCTACATATACTGCGGACCTCCCCGCGTACATATACTGCGGACCGCCCCGCGTACATATACTGCGGACCGCCCCGCGTACATATACTGCGGACCGTCCCGCGTACATATACTGCGGACCGCCCCGCGTACATATACTGCGGACCGCCCCGCGTACATATACTGCGGACCGCCCCGCGTACATATACTGCGGACCGCCCCGCGTACATATACTGCGGACCGCCCCGCGTACATATACTGCGGACCGCCCCGCGTACATATACTGCGGACCGCCCCGCGTACATATACTGCGGACCGCCCCCCGTACATATACTGCGGACCGCCCCGCGTACATATACTGCGGACCGCCCCGCGTACATATACTGCGGACCGCCCCGCGTACATATACTGCGGACCGCCCCACGTACATATACTGCGGACCGCCCCGCGTACATATACTGCGGACCGCCCCACGTACATATACTGTGGCAGGGCGACCTTTCAACGCAACGATAGAGGCAGAACGGTATTCTGCTATGTAAACAAGGCAGACTGTCATTCTGCTAGTAAGGAAGACATAGATTTTGTGAGAGACACAGATCTCTGTCTTTGTACAGTTAAACCATCCCCCACACAGTAAAAAAACACTCCCAGGGAACACATTTAACCCTTCGATCGCCCCTGATGTTAACTCCATCCCTGCCAGTGTCATTAGTACAGTGACAGTGCATTTAGCCATGATCACTGTATTGGTGTCATTGGTCCCCAAAAAGTGTCAGTTAGTGTCAGATTTGTCTGCAATCCCACTAAAAATTATTGCCGCCATTACTAGTGAAAAAAAATTACATAAATCTATCCCATAGTTTGTAGACGCGATAATGTTTGTGCAAACCAATCAATATACACTTATTGGGATTTATTTACCAAAAATATGTAACAGAAAACATATTGGCCTAAATTGATGAACAAATTAGATTGTTTACATTTTTTACTGGATGTGTTTTATAGCAGAATGTAATATTTTTTTTTCAAAATTTTAATTTTTTTTGTTTATAGTGCAAAAAATAAAAAACGCAGAAGTGATCAAATACCACCAAAAGAAAACTCTATTTGTGGAAAAAAAATTGGGTGCAGCATCGCACGCCCGCGCAATTTTCAGTTAAAGCAACGCAGTGCAGTATCATAAAAAATGGCCTGGTCAGGAAGGGGGTGAACCTTCCGGAGCTGAAGTGGTTAATGGCCAAATATGTGTAGTCACCTGACCTTCACACCTATATGGGCTGGTTGGGCCTCCCATTTCAAATTTATGGTCATTAATATGGAGTTGCCCCGCCACCTCTGTGCCTATAAGGCCCCCTTTCACACTGGGGCGTTTTTCAGGCTCTGCAGTGCTAAAAATAGCGCCTGTACAGCGTTGCGCCAGCAGGACGGTCAAAAAAGTCCTTCTAGCAGCATCTTTGGAGCGGTGAGGGAGCCATGTATTCACCGCTCCTATACCGCTCCTACCCATTGAAATCAATGGGACACCGCGGTAATACCGCAGCAATACCACCGGCAAAGCGCCGCTTTGTGGGGGTTTTAAACCTTTTTTGGCCGCTAGCGGGGGTTAAAACCACCCCGCCAGCGGCCGAATATTGTGCCAAAAACTACGGTAAAGCAGCGCCCGCCCCAGTGTGAAAGGGACCTAACTGTATCCACTTCTCTGGGAAGACTGTTCACAAGATTATGGAATACATCTGTGGGGATTTGTGCCCATTCAACCAAAAGATAAACGCTGTTAGGCTGTGCATTCCGGTACATTGGAGGTCCACACGGTCGCCCTCCATGAAAGAGTGGGCGACACGTACTGATCGCATAGCGACAATGGAGGAGTTGATATTCGCCTCACAAGATAAGATCTGAAGCTTTTCAGCAATGTGGGAAAAATGGACCACTTCCAAAAAAATCCCAATCATACCAGGATTTGCTTAAACCTATCCTGTAGTTCTGTGTCTAGACATAAGATGATCTCGGATGTAGACAGCAAACAGTAGACGGAGGGGGTAACCCCACCCCCCCCCCCCTCTGTCAGTCCCTATTCTTTCTTCCTCCCACCCCTCCCTCTTAATTTTTTCTATTCTGCTCTCTTCTCCTCTCTATGTTCTGAACACCTTAGGATCGGGGATCTGGAGGCTGGAGCGGACTGTTTGGGCCTGCTCTGCCCTCCAGGTTGCTATTCCAAGAAGCCAAAATTGGGTAATACAGGGATGCTAAGATAGGGGTTTTGGATGGTCTCCGAGACTGTTTGTAGGCTAATTTAAGACACATGAGTAACGAGAGAAGCAATGACATTCTCGGACCTTGCTCAGGGGCTGTGAAGTTACAGTGTTCTTTATAGCTCTACCTTATCATCTAGACAATTTTGATGCCAGCAACTTGTTAACCTCTGTTAAGCTTATTATGTATAGAACCGGTATCCCAGTTTGACATATTTAGCTGTATATTTCATGGAAAACTCATATAAAATAAAATCTTTTTTGAAAAAAAGAACCTTAGTGAGGTCAGGTACTGATGTTGGATGAGAAGACCTGACTCACAGTCAGGCTGAGGTCAGGACTATGTTCATGACATTTGAGTTCCTCCTCACCAAACTTATCAATCCATGTCTTTATAGAGCTGGAGTTGTGCCCAGGGGGACAGTCATGCTGGAACAGAAAAGGTTGAAAGAAAACAATGGCCTACATATACTGTAGAGCAGGGATGTCAAGCTCAATTGTATCTGGGGTGTGCTACGTACAGAGGGGTTCAGGGTTAAAGAGTGTGTTACATAGAGAATGCAGAGTTCAGGATTACACAATGTACAGAGTGTAGAATTAGGGGGTGGTGTCCAATGGACAGTACAGTGACAGTACTTTGGTTGTGCATGCTAGGGGGCATGTAAGAGCAAGAAAAATATTGAAGCTCTAATATAGCATCCAATCCTGTAACATCCACCTTCCATCCACTTATGTGCAATAGTCAGACAGAAGGTAGTCAATGTACCCAAAAAGACATAATGCTGATGATAATGTCCTTCATAATGATGACGATGATGATGGTAGCAATCTGACTAAGCTTGTTTAATCTGATCTACAGTATTATACATTGAATCAATGTGTTACATTTACAACATTCTTTTCCCCAGCATTGTCCCTCTGGTGTTCAGTTCAGGTTTTAAAAGTAAAATGTAGAGTTTTGGAGAAAACATACACAATAATATTCCAGCACTGGAGGTCAGTATGGCGAATATCTCCACAGCCACCATGTATTTCCCTCTGGTGCTCAGATAGGCCGGGATCATGGCAATCCAGACACTGCAGAACACCAGCATGCTGAAGGTGATGTATTTGGCCTCATTAAAACTGTCCGGTAATGTCCTCACCATGAAAGCCAGAACAAAACTCACAGCTGCCAGAAACCCCATATAACCCAACATAGAGTAGAACCCGATAACTGACCCTTCATTACACTGAATGAGGATCTTCCCAGGATAGGAGTCCATGTTATACTCCTGAAATGGTGGAGAGATGGACAACCAGAGAATGCAATTCATAACCTGAATGGATGAGCAGAATAACATGACTGTATTGGGAAGTTTGACTCCCACCCATTTTCTACAAGAGCTTCCAGGTCTGGTGGCTTTGAAAGCAATGAAGACCATGATGGTTTTGGCTAGGATAGAAGATGCTGAGATGGTGAAGGGAATTCCAAAAGTGACTTGTTGCAGCATACAGGTAATATCCACAGGACGTCCAAGGAACAGGAATACAGAAAGGAAGCTCAGTATGAGGGAGAGGAGCAGAATGAAGCTGAGGTTTCGGTTATTGGCTCTGACTATAGGAGTTCTCCGAAACAAAAAAAAAAGTCCAAGTATAAAGAGAGATGTTGTAGCAAATATGAGGGAAGTTATAGAAAAAAATAAAACTAGAATATCCTCCTCGTATGATAAATACTCATTGACCTTGTCAATACAAATAGTTTTAGCTTTGTTGGGCCATTCATTTTCAGGACACTTCTTGCAGAGTTCACTGTCTGTAAAAATAAAAAAATAAGTGAAAAGACCAACAATCTTGAAAAAAAAATACAGATTGGCTTCTGCTGTGATTAATCATAGCAGAAGCAGCCCGCTGGTGGGGCACGTGAACCCCCTGCAGGTGGTGGTGCAGAATCATGTATATATACGTGATCCTGCACAGGAGCGCCGCTCTGTAGCAGTAAATCTGCTAAAGGGCGGTCCGGAAGTGGTTTGCCTTAAAGTTTTTTTTATAGTTAAGATGGTAATAATAAATATAGATTAAAAACAAAAAAAAATGTTGGAACAATATACAGTATATATTGAACATCTCAAGAAAGCTTTAGTCATAAATAAAGTGTGATGATGCCCTACTGAAAACCAAAGAACCTTCAGCCTCAGTGATGGCCATGGCACAGTCTATCTGTAACTTTAACATGTATGTAACAATGACATTCCCTTATTTTAACACTTTTGGTCTCTTCAGTGAAATCATTTTCCAGATCATTTCTTTTAGATAAGTGCAAACATGTTGGAGGCTTTGTCAGACAGACAGGAGGAGGAAGGAGCTTCCAGTTGCTTTCTTGAGAAAGTCTCCAACACTCCCAGAAGGGTCAGAGGTAGAAGAAAAGTGCAGAAAGGCCCCATCAGTAATCATTAATTTCATACAATTTAGGGAGATGTTCAGCCTGCACAGCGTTAATCAAATCAAATCAAATTAAATGACTTTAAATGTTTTCATTTTCTAATTCAATATCAGAGTTTGTACTTAAAAAAAACTAAAGCTTACCAGAATGGTTTGATATTTCTCCTTCTGAACACGGAGCACAATTATAACAACATGGGTGATATCCTTCTCTTATGGATTTTCGGAACCCTGGAAGACATTCCTCGGAGCATTGACCTCTTGGGACCTGAGATAATATAGAGCTTTATGGTCTATATAAGAGCAAAACTACAGATATAATAGTGTAGGTAAGCCAAGCTTCTGATGTATAAAATGATGCAGCATGTACAGTATACCTTGGTGGAAACACATGGAGCATTCTAGAAGGTGGCCCTTCATTAGTCTGGATACCACAGCATATGCTCTGAGCCAGAAGTCAGAAATAGACATCTAGGAGTACTAGCAGAATCCTTTCATTAGAAAGGTTACAACAACCAAAACTATCAGTACAAGAATAAACGCTGCTTTAAAAATCCAAAGAGAAAATCAACTACATTTAACTGCATTTTAGGAGTCACTCATACAGAAATCCAGGTAGATCCATGTTTTTTTCTTTATGTATATATAGTAACTGCAAATTTCTGATCAGGGGAATTACTACTCTAAATTGTTTTGTTTTCCTTCTTTTTACAGTCAGATGAATTCAGAAGGTCTGGGTAGAATCTGGCCATGGATAATACTGGCGGTCATTCCACTCCAAAGTCTTTTATCGTCTTCTGTACACAGGAGTCGGGGTCCTTCTATGAGTGTCTATGTCCCGGTCTTTGTGATAAGGAGGGGGTAGTTAGTAGTAGTCAGTCACGTTCAGCTGGACTTGTTCTGTAATATAGAAGATATTTTGTAGTTTATCCACTTCTTCAGTTATAATGAGTGATGGGAACATATCCCGGCATTTATATCCACACATCTAGACCTGACACCTTCATCTAATCACCATGGAATGAGTCAGGGAAGATGTTGGCCGTCTATGAACAGGATGGGGGGAGGGAGTTAGGTTTTGTCTGGAGATGGACTTTAGGGTCAAAACTAGTATGTTTCTTGTATAAGTTCTGGATCAGCTTCCCCAGTGTAACTCACCTTGTCTCCTTTCCATGATATTAGCTCTGGTTCTAGTGTAAGTTGCTGACCCTCTGAAAAGGACCCATCAAAGTGACCCACAATCATCCTATCAGTGATATTTCTACCTTTAAATCTTGTAATCCTATTTATAATTTCCAGTGGGCTGGGCAGTTCTCCTTTATCATTAAAAATCATGACCTTGCCATTTGGATCCTTGTACTGGACTTCTTTTATATAGCGGGACAGCTAAAAAAATGACAGAAATAATTATAGGCAATAAGTATATAGAACGCTTAGTATTTTTTTTTTTACTATAGATTGTTTATCTAGTTATATCTCAATCAGAGAATGTCATCGGGATGAGATGACCTGTTTTCTGAGCACTTATAATCAGATACATTTTAATGGGTTTTAATGGGTTTAATGTGATTGTTCCAGAGATAAATCAATAATTCTACCCCTTTACAATACACTGGCTCAGCCTCATCTTGGATATACAGTTCAGTTTTAGTCACCAATCCTCAGAAAAGATGTTGATGAATTAGAAAGAGTTCAGCAAATGGAGTGCGAGCACATCCTCGAATGGCCATTCCTGAAGTAGGAAGTCATTAGAGTTCCCTGGGGGAAAGGCAGGTTCCCCCGTAGGGTAGTTAAAGGGCAAGAGCGGAAAGACATCAGTCTTTGTGGTCTTAACAGTCTGATTGCACGCAGTGTGGGGTAAATAAGTGGATTGGCTGAAAGGGCAGTGGGCCAATCCTTGGGGAAGAGCCACGGGAGGAGATGGAGTGGGCCTGGTGAGAAAGCACTTTCTAGGAATACCCAAGCCTTTTCTAAGGCATGAATATTCCAGTCAGCAATCCTAGTAAGTAGGCATGCACAGTGATATTTCTGAATATGCGGTAGGCCTATGCCCCCTTTGGACTTTGGGAGTGTGAGTCTGGTGAACTTAATGCGAGGTGTGGAGTCCCTCCAAATAAATGTGTACCAAGCTTTCTGGCACAATGTGAAAAAGCCTGCTGGTAGAGAGATAGGTATTGATTGCATTAAATAAAAGAGGCGAGGCAGGATTATCATTTTAAGCAATGCCGAACGTCCGAACCAGGAGACATTCAAGCCTATCCATTCTTTACGGTGTTGTTGGGACTGTATGAGAGCTGGGTGGAAATTTTTGGAATATAGGTCTTTCAGGTGGGTTGGTATTCAAATACAGAGGTAAGTAAGTGTCTCTTTCTCCCATTGGAATGGAAAGGACTCTTTGCAACGTGTTACTGCATGGGTGGGAAGGGAGACATTAAGAGCCTGCGATTTAGTGTGGTTTATTTTGAGATTTGATAACGCGCTAAAGTGATCTATGTCTTTAAGGAGGTTGGGTATGGAAGTGTGGGGTGCCTGTAAGGACAGTAGAATGTCGTCGGCGAAGGCTGCGACCTTAAAGGTCCTGTCCTTCACTGTTATTCCCTGAATATTAGGGTTGTCCCTTAACCTGTTGAGGAAGGGTTCCAGAGTGAGTATGTATATCAGGGGTGAGAGTGGGCATCCCTGGCGTGTGCCGTTGCTGATGGGGAAGGCGTCCGACAGGTGGCCATTGACTTTCACGGCTGCAGTAGGGCCAGAGTATAAGGCCATGATGTTAGAAAGCATTCGGTCTCCCAAGACAACAGCGCTGAGGACCTCCTGCATATAGTCCCAGGCCACTCTGTCGAACGCCTTCTCAGCATCTAAAGAGAGAAAGAAGCCTTGTGCTTTGGATGATGTCAGCCAATGGGGTAAATTTAGTGTGCGGATGGTGTTGTCTCTGGCCTCACGTCTAGGGACAAAACCTACCTGATCCAGAAAGATTAGGATCGGGAATCAAGGGGAGTAACCTGTTAGCTAAAATCTTAATCTTAAAGTCTTAATATCGACATTTAAGAGCGATATCTAGATTTGCCACTAGAGAGGGGTCTTTACCCTCCTTAGGGATCACTGCAATGTGTGCTACAAGCATTTTGTCTGGTTTGAATTGGGGATTGGAGAGGGCGTTGAATGTGTCTAAGAGTTTGGGGTCTAGCAAATCCATAAAAGCTTTATAGTATTGGAGGGAAAAGCCATCCGGGCGTGGGGATTTACACGGTTTCATTTGTTTCATGGCTGCGTTCAGCTCTAGAAGTGAGATGGGACTCTCTAAAATGATTGCCTGTTGGGGGGATATAGGGTTAGGGCTATAGGTGAAAAGGAATTCTTTAATGAGTGTGGCTCGAAAATCTGTTGTACTCTGTGTTGGGTTGGCTAATTTTAAGTTGTATAGTTTACAGTAAAACCTCTCAAATTCCTTAGCTATATCCTCGTTCTTGGCCAGGAGATCTCCCCCAGGGTTACGTATGTGGTGAATTACAGAGGATAGTTTTGATTTCTGGACTGTGAGCGCCAATATGCGGCCGCATTTGTTACCCTGCTCATAGAAGATCCTCTGGCCAGGGATATACCTTCTCTTAGAGCGCTTACTTAGCTCTTCGAGAAGTAGGGTTCGGTTGTGAGTTAGTTCCTGGAGTGTGGCCTGTGCTCGGGTCAGTTTGTGAGTGGTTTTGAGTGATTTGATGGTGCTGATAAGGGAGGACATGTACTCTTGATGTTGTTTTTTGGCTTTCGTGGCTAGGGCTATCAGCTCACCTCGAATCACACACGTGTGCGCTTCCCATAAGGAGATTAGAGAAATCTCAGGGTTTGAGTTTTCTACAAAATATTGTTGTATCCTAGTGCGAATGTGCTCCGTCACTGAAGGGTCATCTAGGAGAGAGGGATTCAGTCTGCAAGTCTTTGTTTTGGATTGGCGTTCTGGAAAAACTAGCGTCACTGTGATCGGATGGTGGTCCGATAGAAACATCTGTTCGATGGTAGAGTGTTGGAGTAAGGGGAGATCTGATTGTGAGAGGAAAAAATAGTCGATTCTGGAGTATTTTTGGTGTGGGCCCGAAAAAAAGGTATAGTCTTTATCTGAGGGAAATAGAGTGCGCCAGGCGTCATGTAGGGTCAGTGATTGAAGCTGTAAGTTAATCTGGCATAGGGCTTTATAGGTTAAAGTAGAAGAACCAGTGGAGAAGTCCAGTAGGGGATTAAGAGGGACATTAAAGTCGCCCCCAAGGAGTACTATGCCTGATTGGAATGAGGCCAGGAGATCACAAGTTTTCCTGAAAAAGGCAACCTGGTGGTCGTTCGGGCAGTAAATGTTGGCTAAAGTGACCGGTTTGGAGGCGTATGTCCCCTTGAGAAAGATGAATCTACCCTCAGGGTCTATGAGTGAATCTGAAATGTGGAAATTTGCATGCTTCAAAATGAGGATAGAGACTCATTTTGTTTTAGATTCAGGATTCGTGGAGTAAAGTGCTGTTCGGTATATGTGGTTAGACAATTTCGGGATGGAGTCCGATCGGAAGTGGGTCTCTTGCAGAAATATGAAGTATGCCCTGTGTTTGGTGAGGGAGGACAGGACTTGAGATCTCTTTTCCGGAAGAGTAAGACCCTTTACATTTAGGGAGAGACACTTTAATGTCAGGGAATGCATGGGTGTACTCGCACATCTTACGATCATGCTCCAGTGAGGGAATTAAGGGATTGTCCTTGTAATGGGGATCCAGCAGCGTGGCCACCCAGTAATCAGCACTAGTTAGAATGTGGGCAACTCAGCAGTTGTTGCGGAGACACTGCAGCATGTAATCACTCTGTGTGCCAGGCTGCCCAGAGGCAACGAAAAGCTGTCCTCTGTGGGAGGTGTATCGTCTGTATCCCCCAGCCACGCACCAGTGATGGCCATGAGCTGGTCTGGGTGCCACCCTGCTGTGAACATGGTTCCTCCTACTCCATCTCCTCCTCCTCATCCTCCACCTCGTCATCCTCCAGAACTGTGCCCTTGCTGGACAATTGTGTACCTGGCGCTTGTTGGTGCAGGAACCCACCCTCGTAGCCACTTGTGAATGACTGCCCTGAAAGCCTTGGAAATGATTCCTCTTCCTCCTCCTCCTCCTCCCCCGGTGCCACATCCTCTTCCATCATCGCCCGAAGCATTTTTCAAGGAGGCATAGAACTGGCATAGTAACGCTGAGAACGGCGTTATCGGCACTGGCCATGTTGTTAGAGTACTCGAAACCGCGCAACAAGGCACACAGGTCTCGCATGGAGGCCCAGTTATTGGTGGTGAAGTGGTGCTGTTCCGCAGAGCACGCGCTGCAGCTGAAACTCCACTATCGCCTGCTGCTGCTCACACAGTCTGGACAGCATGTGCAAGGTGGAGTTCCACCTTGTGGGCACGTCACATATGAGGCGGTGAGTGGGAAGGCCGAAGTTATGCTGCATCGCTGACAGCGGGCAGCAGCAGGGTGAGAACGCCGAAAGTGCGCACAGACGGCTTGCACTTTTTGCAGCAGCTCTGGCATATGGGGGCAATTTTTAAGGAACCTCTGGACCACCAAGTTCAGCACATGTGCCAGGCAAGGGATGTGCGTCAAACTGGCTAGGCCCAGAGCTGCTACGAGATTTCGCCCATTATCGCACACCACCAGGGCGGGCTTGAGGCTCACTGCTCATCAGTCTGTTGTTCCATGTCCCTCCACAACTCCTGCGCGGTGTGGGGTTTTTCCCCCAAACAGGAACGTTTTAAAACTGCCTGCTGTCGTTTAGCCCTGGCTGTGCTGAAGTTGGTGGTGAAGGTGTTACGCTGACCGGATGAGGAGGCGGTAGAGGATGAGGAAGCAGAGTAGGAGGCGCTAGCAACAGCAGGCAAACTGAAGCGCCCTGCAATCCTCGGTGGTGGAAGGACATGCGCCAAACTGCTATCCGCCTCAGGCCCAGCCGCCACTGCATTTACCCAGTGTGCTGTTAGGGAGATATAACGTCCCTGACCGTGCTTACTGGTCCACGCATCAGTACTTAGGTGGACCTTGCCACAGATGGCGTTGCGCAGTGCACACCTGATTTTGTCCCCCACTTGGTTGTGCAGGGAAGGGATGGCTCACTTGGAAAAGTAGTGGTGGCTGGGCACGATGTACTGTGGGACAACCAATGCCATCACGTTTTTTAAACTCTGCATCTCCACCAGACAGAATGACAGCATTTCAAAGGCCAGGAATTTTGAAATGCTGGCATTCAGGGCCAGGGATCGCGGGTGGGTAGGGGGGTACTTCCTCTTCCGCTCCAGTGTTTGGGAGATAGAGAGCTGAATGCTTCCATGGGACATTGTGGAGATGGTTGGTGACCCAGGTGGTAGTGTTGCTGGCAGATCCTCTGTTTGCGGGTTGGCAGGTGTCACTGTCACTACAGAGGTGGATGAAGAGGCAAAAACTGCAGCAGAAGAGGAAGCAGGAGGAGCCAGAGACCTTTTTTGGTTTTTACTCCACTGCAGCTCGTGCTTTGCACTTAGATGCCTGGTCATGCAGGTTGTGCTCAGGTTGAGAATGTTTATGCTTCACTTCAGGCTCTGATTGCACAGCGTGCAAACCACTCGTGTCTTGTCATGAGTACATTGTCTGAAGAACTGCCATGCTAGGGAATTGCTTGGACCTGACTTTGGTGTGCTAGGTCCCTTTCTGCGTTGGGCAGTAGCAGGCGTACTGTCTAGGGGACGGACGCTCCGCTTTTGCATCCTGCTTCCTCTTCTGCTGTGCTGGTGGCTCTGTGCGACCACCGCCTCTTCCTCCAAACTACACTGGTCACCTGCATGACGTTGATTCCATGTGGGGTCGAGGACCTCATCGTCCTCCACATCATCTTCCACCCAGTCTTCACCCCTGCCCTCCTTGTCGGTCTGCACAATTGTGAAAGCAGCAGAAATTGGCACCTGTGTTTCGTCATCATCCGAGACGTGCTGCGATGGTCTTCCCATGTACTCATCTTGAAACATATGTGGTTGGGCATCGGTGCACACAATCTCTTCCACTTCTGGGGCAGGGCTAGGTGGATGGTCCTGGGGAACCCTGCTAACAGAGTCATCAAAAAGCAGAAGAGACTGCTGCATGATTTGGGGCTAAGACTGCTTGGCTGATTTGCAAAAGGGTGAGGTGAAAGACTGATGGACATCGGCTGCAGGTGTCAACTCTGATCTTTCAGCAGGAGACTGGGTGGGAGACAATGTGAAGGAACCGGAGGCACTGTCAGCAACCCAATCTACTATCGCCTGTACTTGTCCTGGCCTCAACATGCATACAGCCGCATTAGGCCCAACCAAATACCGCTGCAGGCTCTGTCGCCTACTCACACCTGAGGAAGGTGTTTCACTTGTGCGTGTAGCTGGCACAGGTCGACCACGTCCTCTCCCTGTAACAGGAACTCCACCAGCAGCACCACTACCGGGGAGACGTCCCTTCTTTGACGTTCTCCTCATATTTCTCAAATTTAGGATCTTGCCCTAAATGGGTGTTTTTTGAATAGCAGAATAGAAGAACAGTATCTAAAGTATGTATCTCACATGTACATATATATATAGGAAACACTGTAAAATATTTTTTGGGCCCTAAATGGGTGTTTTTAGAATAGCAGAATAGAGCAACAGTATCTAAAGGGTGTATCTCACAGTAACATATGCAGTGCTAGTGCACTGAGCTTGCATAAAATGCCTGCCGACGCCAACCTAACAGACAGATAAAAGTTATCTTTTCTCTGGCACTGGGTTCAGGGCAGTGTAAAAAGATTGTGCACTGCACCCACACAAGAAAATCAAGGTAGATCGCTGAGATCGTAATTTCTGAATCAGGACTCCTATCTAATTCTTTCCCTCAATGCAGCAGCAGCAACCTTTCCCTACACTATCTAAAGCAGAGTGACGTGCTGTGCTATGTGCCTCTAGCTTATATAGAGGCTGGGTCACATGCTGCACTGGCCAATCACAGCCATGCTATTAGTAGGCATGGCTGGGATGGCTTCTGAGGGCACACAAGTTAAACAAATGTTGATTGGCTGACCTGCAGCTTTTTAAAAGGTGCCATTCCATTGCCGAACACCGAACTCAAACCCGAACATACAGAAAATTGTTTGGGTTCGGGTCCAGGACCCAAAAACCCAAAAGTCCAGTACGAACCCGAACTTTACAGTTTGGGTTCGCTCAACCCTACACATGACTGCTATTACATGTTTACCCCAAAAACGTATAGATACCTTGCTGTGTGTGACTTCAGGAAATCATTGCCAGAAATATTTCCTGTATAACTAGAGTCAGACAACTCTGATATGAAAGAAGCTGAACAGCCAAAGAACTTTTATTCTCCAAGGAGAGTTCAGCAATGGCAGCCGCCATTAGGGAGACTAGTGAATGTCTGTTTATTGATCTCCCCTATCTATTTGTAACCCGGAATTGATCAGTAAAATGTGACTTTGGGATCCTGGGAAGAAGCTAATGGGGCATGATCTGAACTCCACTTGTTTAAAGGAGGGCAGGGGAGACATCAGGGGTCTCATTAAAGGGAACCTGTCCCAAAAAAGTATCACATAGGGGACTCGTGTCATCATGTGATAAAAAATAAAGTGTAAGAAAATAAAGTCAAATCCACATCCATAATACATATATATGAGCCTCCCCCACCCCCACATACACACATATACAAAAATAAACACAGATGGGAGGGGCGTCTACGCACTAATGCTTTTATTTTTCTGCACGTTATCAACACGCATGCTGGAGTTAGAACAATAATTGTAGACCTGTTATCAGTTATCTGGTATGAGTGGATCATGGGTGCAATGTCAGGCTCCTGCAGACAAGTCCTTCAGCTTTCTGCCCATACACCTGTACAGGATATGTGTTAGAAAGCTGGAGGACTTGTGAATGGACTACGAGTGCACTGATCAGCACTAGGGATGAGCCGAACACCCCCCCGTTCGGCTCGCACCAGAACCCGCGAACGGACCTAAAGTCTGTGCGAGCTTTAGAACCCTATTAGTTATAATGGATGCGAACGTTCAAAATCAATAGTGCTAATTTTAAAGGCTAATATGCATGTTATTGTCATAAAAAGTGTTTGGGGACCTGGGTCCTGCCCCAGGGGACATGTATCAATGCAAATTTTTTTTTTAAGGAGCAGTGATTTTAATAATGCTTAAATTGAAACAATAAAAGTGTAATATTCCTTGAAATTTCGTACCTGGGAGGTGTCTATAGTATGCCTGTGAATGTTTCCTGTGCTTAGAACTGTCCCTGCACAAAGTGTCATTTTTGCAGGAAAAAAAGCTATTTAAAATCACTCGCGGCTAATGTGAATTGACGGTTCCCGTAACACAGAGAACAGTCACTCATTGAAAGTCATTCAAATAAAAAAGTCATTGATAAAAAAAAAAAAAAAAAAAAGCGTGGGGGTCCCCCCAAATTCAATAACCAGGCCCTTCAGGTCTGGGATGGATATTAAGGGGGGCCCCAGCCAAAAAAAAATGGCGTAGGGTCCCCCTCAAAATCCATACCAGACCCTTGAGGTCTGGGATGGATTTTAAGGGGAACCCCAGCCAAAAAAATGGCGTGGGGTCCCCCTCAAAATCCATAACAGACCCTTATCCGAGCACGCAACCTGGCAGGCAGCAGGAAAAGAGGGGGGGACGAGAGCGCCCCCCCTCCCTCCTGAACCGTACCAGGCCACATGCCCTCAACATTGGGAGGATGCTTTGGGGGTCTGAGACCCCCAAAGCACCTTGTCCCCATGTTGATGAGGACAAGGGCCTCGTCCCCACAACCGTGCCCGGTGGTTGTGGGGGTCTGCGGGCGGGGGGCTTATCGGAATCTGGAACCCCCATTTAACAAGGGTTCAGGAGGGAGGGGGGCCGCTCTCGTCCCCCCTCTTTTCCTGCGGCCTGCCAGGTTGCGTGCTCGGATAAGGTTTTGGTATGGATTTTGAGGGGGACCCCACGCCATTTTTTTGGGCTGGGGTTCCCCTTAAAATCCATCCCAGACCTCAAGGGTCTGGTATGGATTTTGAGGGGACCCTACGCCATTTTTTTTTTTTTTGGTGGGGTCCCCCTTAATATCCATCCCAGACCTGAAGGGCCTGGTTATTGAATTTGGGGGGACCCCCACGCTTTTTTTTGTTTTTTATCAATGAATGACTGTTCTCTGTGTTACGGGAGCCATCAATTCATTAGCCGCGAGTGCTTTTAAATAGCTTTTTTTCCTGCAAAAATGACACTTTTTGCAGGGACAGTTCTAAGCACAGGAAACATGCCCCCCTTCACAGGCATACTATAGACACCCCCCAGATGTGATACTGCAATGCTGTACTAACAGCACGCACACACTAATCCCCAGAAATACAGCACATATTGTCAGCAGTCAGCAGCACACTGACACGCTGACACTAAAACACAATATGCGAGGCCGCCGCCTCTTATACCGTGGGGCGTGTACTAAAGCCCCTGAGCTATAATTGGCTACAGCATCCTGCCTGTAGCCAATTATGGCTCTCCTCGCTGCCGGCGCTGTGATTGGCCAAGCATGCAGGGTCACATTGCATGCTTGGCCAATCATCAGCCAGCATTGCACTGCGACTGGCGCAATGCATTGCGGGCCGCTCGCATCACAAGAATGTGATGCGAGCGGCCCAAATAGTTCTGGGCTCGCCGAACGGGCGAACGCCCGATGTTCGATTCGAACATGGGTTTGAATCGAACACCGGGCCCATCCCTAATCAGCACAATCACAGTCCATTAATACTACAATTATGTCTGTCATGATGGAAGACAGGACTTGTAGTTTAGTGGGCTGTGTGGGCTTTGTGGCTGCGGTTTTGGGGGAGAGGAACCCCCTATCCACTGGTGAGCAAACATGTGCTGGAACATTTTACACCCTAAATACTGATGTGCCATGTAGCATGTTCCAAAAATGAACTTAGCCTTTAATACATTACCTATGGGAAAGTGAAGGTACTAAAGTTTGTCACCATTTCAGAGGTGTCGGTCATTTTAAAGCTTGACATACTGACTATCTTTATTCAATGCAACCTCATCTTTTATATTTTACCAAATAAGTGGGTACTATATTACATTTGTATGCCCTAAAATGAACTTTGTGTATCTTTTACTGAAAACAAAATATTACATTTGGTAAACCATTGCACTAATATCATGTGACAGAAAAAGATGATACAGCAAGCATTGTTTCTCCAGGGTCTCTGCTTTCAGAAAATATACTGTATACTGTTCAGGGGTTTTATATAATCTTCAGGCCTAAAATAATTTTTTTACCATGGGTGCAAAAATAAAAAATAAACTGTTCAAGAAGAGAAAGGGTTAAACACCTCTAAACTAAACATGAACCAAAACTGGGTGTAATTTTTGTCTGGGCACATTGTGTTCCAGTACTGAACTGACCGAGAATAAAAAGATACGAGTAAACTTTCATTGGACGCTCTCACCTTATACTTTAGTGTGTGTGGATTTATTTCAGCTTTTTTGTCATTTATTTTAAAAGAGAAATCCATGTCATGTAATGCTTGAGCCAAAATGTAGACTGAGATAAACACTCTATAGGATGTTTTCTCATCAGGAAAATATAAATCAAGTGGACGTTTCTCCAAACTGCAGTTCTTAAGATGAAGTCTAGTTGTCAGTGGAATAAGGACATTTTTCATTTGTTTTTTTGAAAAGCATCCATATTGAGTTATGAGAATATCCTCCATCAGGGGGTCATTTGGGCGGCTGGATAGATAAATACTATAAAAATATTTCAGCAATCCCTTTATGTCGAGATGGGGGTACGTAAACACCAAGCTGCAGTTACTGAGAGCAAAAAACATTCCACTCATTGACCAAGAATCTGGTAGAATAAATGTTTTCTCCGTGTAATAAGGGACACTATTATACAAAAACTTGTAATAAGTCATACTAACTGAGCCACAAATAATAAGAACTTCCGTAGTTGAGGTCCGCAGCTCTGGAGGAATTTTATCACAATTCTCCTTAGACACCATAATCTTGAATTCAATACAAATTCCATGATTAGATAAATGTTTGCTGAGTTGTCGGATCTCCCTCTCTCCGTATTCATCATCAGATGTAAGGATCCCGACCCAGTTCCACTTCAACCTTTCCAGTAACTTTGCTATGGCCACATATTGCATCTCATCATCCGGAACTGTCCGGAAAAAGTTTGGATACATCTTTCTATCACTCAGCAAAGTATCTCTGGCTCCATAACTAATCTAGAAAGAAATAAAACTGTCTGTATAATTAATCTGGAACTCTTAATGAACAGAAGAAAATCTTAGAAAATGTTTTAATGTATTTTTTTTTTAAGAGCAACAAACATGTCATCTGAGTTGTCTACAAGAGATCAATAAGCATATTTTATTGGTGCTTTTATTTCACTGGACCAATCAGATAAAGATGTAAAAATACATGTATTATTTCATAAATGATTACAACCATCAGTGAAAGCTGAAAATATGACATTAAGGGGCAATTTATCAAAATGGAGGAGCCAGAATCTGAAGCAACCAATCAGCCTCTATCTTCATCTTGTTTAGTTAAATTTGAAGATGAAAGATAGAAGCTGATTGGTTGTCATACACAACTGCCCCAGATTCTGGCTGCTCCAGTTTTCATAAATTCCCCTCTAATGCCCCATACACACGGTCAGATTTTCAGACGGAAAATGTCCTATCGGACCATGTTGTCGGAAATTCTGACCGTGTGTGGGCTCCATCTGACTTTTTCCGTCGGAATTTCCGACGGAAAAAGTTTTATCTCCTGCTCTCAAATTTTCCGACAACAAAGTCCGATCACGCAAATTCCGATCGTGTGTAGCCTAGTCCGACGGACAAAGTGCCACGCTTGCTCAGAAGAAATTCTCTGACGGAAGCGCTCGGTCAGGTAAAACTACCGTTCCTAATCGACACAGCACATTCATCACACTGCAATGTTAAAATGTGTTTAATGCAGCGCATTCTCTTTTTCTTTACAATGCAAGAAGAATGAAGTTTTTTAGCTGCTCATATTCACACTGACTTCTCACAAACTTCTTTCTTTATTCTTTTTCCTGATTTATTGGGTCTAATTTTTGTATTTGTCAGATCTCAAGAATGTAATATTTTTATTTTATTTTACATTTATAGTGGTTAATTTCTAAATCAAGATGTCATTTCTCTGTAATTTTGCTCTTTTTTTTGGTTTGGTGTGTTTTGTATGTGTCAACTTACCCCAACACCATTATTATCATTATATTTTTTATCAATTCTCTAGGAGGTTGCTTGGTGTTGGTGCCCCTTGTTAATTCTACTTTCTATATTAGAAATGATTCCCTGACATCAGTCTGGTCTTCGAGAAAATGGAGCCTCTCGTAGTACTACAGCCTGGTTACATATACTTCATCTGCTGCAGCTCCAGATGCTTGGGACTTCAGGACCTTATTGCACTCCCTGAAATACGTACTCCTCAGGCTGCCAATTTAGGTTTTTAACTTCTCGACGGTTGCCGTGGGGATCACCGGCTTTACAAATTCCAGCAGTTTCTTCATCGCTGCCCGCCTCTTTATTTTGTTGCTGTAGAGTGTGTGCTTGGCCTGCCACAAAAGGGGCATCTCCTGGAACTTATCAATGAACAGGGGGAGGAAGCTGACGTCATTGAAGCCCTCCATATTCTCTGCAAGACACAACACCAGACAAACACTAAATAATGTCAGGCTAAACTCTCCTAATCTTCTCCATAAATAAGCCTCAATGTATAAGCAGTCTAGGCTAGTGATGTACCAAGTTCAAATTGTACCTTTGTTATAGCGATCATCTCGTGCGTCAGCTCTCTCTCCCCTCTGCTCAAAGATAGTCGGTACGACACACGCAGGTGACATTTTATATACAGTGCGCATGTGTGAAACTCCGCCTGCCCCTGACGATCTTTCTCTATTCCCCGCCCCTTCTTGTTACGGCGCAGTGGGGAGAGCACATGGCGGAGACACCGCAGGTGCGCCCTAACTATTCCAGCAACGAGGAGGAGGACGACGAGGAAAGCCCGGAGCCAGAAACGTCCCGATCCCGGAGGAGAAGTTTTAAGGTGTCAAATATGTATTTTGGAGAAATGTTGGAGACGGTGGACATATTGAAGAGAAGCGACTATGATGGGAAGTATGGGCCTTACCCCAACCCAAATGTCAGAAAGGCCAAGATCATGGCTTAAGTTGTGAAGAGGCTGCAAAAGAATTTTGGGTTACAACGACCCAAGGATCAACTGAGGAAACGCTGGTCAGACCTGAAACTGAGGGAGCATGATCAGTACAGAAAGATCAAGCGAGTTCTTCAAAAAAGTAAGTAGTTGTCGTGTGTTCATATTTTTTTTTTCTTGCTTGCATACTGCTCCATGTGCTTTGTTTTTGAATGTTGGCCAGTTGAAAATTTGTGTGTGTCCATTCAATCGTACTAAACCTCTATCGTTCGGCCTCTTATAATACGCTGTTTAGTGAAGTTGGAGTTAAGTACATTGTTTCAGGCTTGTTTTTAGGCAAAGGAAGTTTGTTGTCTATAGGGGTTTTTCGAGAATGAAATGCAAACTTCTTCAGTGTAAAGGAGAGGTGACTCAGTAGCTGTTTACACATCTGGACTCTAGAGCACTAGTGCTGGGACACCCAAACACCCTTTTTATTAGGGTGTCCCACACATGTGCTCCAGTGGATACTATAGGGGTGTCTCCATCTGACAAACTTGTACCAAACAGGTAATAAGTATTGCACCTTTACAAAGTCAGAAATTTGCCAAATTTGGAAGATGCACACAGTGTGTCAACATGTGCTAGCTCCCATCATAGTGGATCAATGACAACGTTTTGTGGGTGCAACTACTTTACTAACTACTAAAGTGGCTGAGGTGAAGGGGTTGCACCCCCAAAACACGTACATTGATCCCCATCATGGGAGATTGAACATTTGGACATTCTAGGCATGGGTTCTTGCATCAAATGCCCATTTTGATCCCCAAATTGTGTGCATGTTCTAAATTTTGCTTTTCCAGGGGTGACACCCCATGTGATGAAGGCACTGTCAAACACAGTTTGGACATAGTCAACATTTTGTTAAATAAACAGGTATTGGGACTTTAAGGGCGCAGTAGACAAAAATTGAAATTTAAAATAATTTATTGAAAAAAGTCATAATATAACATAGTATAACATTTTTGACATCATATGTCTGTGAAAACATTTAAAAACAATACATCACTGAATAGAGATGAGGATTGGCAAAGTTTTTTTTTCTCAACATGTTTCACCCAAATTTGGGCTTCCTCAGGAGAACTGAACAATGTCATACAATATTCACTGAAATAGAAAAATAGAATCAAAAACTATAAACACATAAATTGACATAACCTAATAAAGTAATATAAAATGGACATCAAGTAAGAAATGAGTGGGTGGAGCTAATAAGCTCATAGGCTGACCTGTGTGTTCAGGTAGAAAATCCCGCAGTCCACATAAATGCTGAACACATGGGGTTTATTGAGTGCATCATAGAGAGGGAAATAGCAGCCAAAACGATATCAGTTTTGGAATCCATCTATTTGGTATATTAATAAAAATACTTAGATTACTTTGAATTTGAAGGGAGATAGAAATAGATAGACAATCAAAATGACCCACCTAAAAAATCCTTGCTTGAAAACTTGTTTTGAGAATAATTAGGAGCATACAAAGAGATGCCCATGACTGCCAGGAGAAGGAAGCCCAAATTTATATCTAAGAAATATTTAAAGAAGGAACTTTTTAGTCCATCAGGGAAATGCCAAACAGATATAATTACCATCACAAAACTGAAACAGATCACCATAAGCCCCAAACATGTATTTACCTATGTAGAAGGTTTAAATCCACTCAAGATGCCAGCCGGGATAGAGTCTATCCAAAAAGTAGGGAGGTCAGAGTGAGGTGCTTAAACCCCTTAAAAATAGATTAAAGGAGGCATTTTAGCAATTTGTTTCCAGAGTAAAGAATGGTAAATAATCTCTGTGAGTCTCTTACCTTTTCAAAGCGTTATTTTGGGAGAAAACCTCCGCTGAGCTGCACAGCCCAAACATTTCCCCTTAAATAACCCTCTCCCCTGCCGTTTTGTCGCCAAAATTTGGGCGCCAAACGGTCAGGTGAGGACAAATAGCGTCACAGCAGGTGCACCAGCGCACAGGAAGTGACAGCGGCGAAACCGGAAGTGTTTCCCACAACAGGAAGCCAGAACCTGACCTCTGTGCTGAAGACACTCAGGGCAACCCAGGATGTAATGTCAGAACCAGAAAAACTGTCAGCAAAGGGGCAAAAAATTAAAGGGAAATGGACTGACAAAAAAATGTCAATTCTATACAATTTTAGGGAGAGATTAAATCCCAAAACTGAATCCGGACAGATGTTTTGATTTATTTATGGTCACAAAACATACCCTTTTCGCCACCCTATTTCCAGGAACATATAAAAATATGTAACAAAGAACGGCTGTGTTTTTTTGCAAAGGCGTTTAACCCTGAAGTGACTAAAGGGCGCCACTGGGAATCAAAGGACTCATAGAGTCTGAGGACTCTCAGGGACGCCTCGGGTGTCCATATGAGGCACTCAACCCCATTTCAAAGCATTTTATCCTCAAAATATGTGTGTAAAGCAGCAAATATCGCTCTTTACAAAGACCATCACCTAAGTATGGCCACTTGAAAAATTAACACAATGAAGCTGTGGATATAGCAGTACAAATTCCAACCGAACACATCTAAAGTCAGCAAACACCACACTGACCCGATACATGATGAACATTTGAAAAAATATTTTAATAATACCCAAAAACTATAAATAAACTAAACACAATAATAATTACATTATTTTAAATGAGAAGAAAAAATCTCACAGAAAATTTGACAATGGCGATCTAACCCTATAAGAAGGGTTTGAAGCTCAGAGATGCATTCAGACCTGGGTGGACAGTGGCTCTAAGGTTATGAATCCATTTTGATTCTCTCTGTAATAGAGTTTTATCAATGTCGCCTCCACGGTAGGGATGGGCCCGGTGTTCGATTCAAACCCATGTTCGAATCGAACATCGGGCGTTCGCCCGTTTGGCGAGCCCAGAACTATTTGGGCCGCTCGCATCAAATTTGTGTGATGCGAGCGGCCCACAATGCATTGCGCCAGTCGCAGTGCAATGCTGGCTGATGATTGGCCAAGCATGCACTGTGACCCTGCATGCTTGGCCAATTACAGCGCCGGCAGCGAGGAGAGCCATAATTGGCTGCAGGCAGGATGCCTGTAGCCAATTATAGCACAGGGGCTTTAGTACACCCCCCACGGTATAAGAGGCCGCCGCGGCGGCGGCCTCGCATGTTGTGTTTCAGTGTCAGCGTGTCAGTGTGCTGCTGACTGCTGACAATATGTGCTGTATTTCTGGGGATTTGTGTGTGCGTGCTGTTAGTACAGCATTGCAGTATCACATCTGGGGGGTGTCTATAGGTTGCCTGTGAAGGGGGGCAGGTTTCCTGTGCTTAGAACTGTCCCTGCAAAAAGTGTCATTTTTGCAGGAAAAAAGCTATTTAAAAGCACTCGCGGCTAATGAATTGATGGCTCCCGTAACACAGAGAACTGTCATTCATTGATAAAAAACAAAAAAAAAAAGCGTGGGGGTCCCCCCAAATTCAATAACCAGGCCCTTCAGGTCTGGGATGGATATTAAGGGGGACCCCAGACAAAAAAAAAATGGCGTAGGGTCCCCCTCAAAACCCATACCAGACCCTTGAGGTCTGGGATGGATTTTAAGGGGAACCCCAGCCCAAAAAAATGGTGTGGGGTCCCCCTCAAAATCCATACCAGACCCTTATCCGAGCACGCAACCTGGCAGGCCGCAGGAAAAGAGGGGGGGACGAGAGCGCCCCCCCTCCCGCCTTAACCGTACCAGGCCACATGCCCTCAACATTGGGAGGATGCTTTGGGGGTCTGAGACCCCCAAAGCACCTTGTCCCCATGTTGATGAGGACAAGGGCCTCTTCTCTGGCCGGTGGTTGTGGGGGTCTGCGGGCGGGGGGCTTATCGAATCTGGAAGCCCCCTTTAGCAAGGGGACCCCCAGATCCCGCCCCCCCCAGTGTCAAATGGTAAGGGGGTACAAAAGTACCCCTACCATTTCACCAAAAAAGTGTCAAAAAAGTGTCAAAAATTGTAAAAATGACAGGAGGCGGTCTTTGACAATTCCTTTATTAAAATCTTCTTTCTTCTTTCTTCTGGTCTTCCTTTCTTCATCCTTTGGTTTCTTCATCTTCTCCTTCCGGCATCTTCTTCCATCTTCTTCTTCCATCATCTTCTTCCTCCGATCCGCTTCTTCTTGCGCTGGTCTTCTCGTCCTCGTCCGGCATCTTCTTCCATGGCATTGGCGTCGGTGTCGGTGTCTATTCTTGGGCCACTCCTCGCAATGGGAGGCTCCCGCTGTGTGAGGCTTCGCTGCCTCTGACAGGTCTTTTATAATGGAGGGCACCGGGTGAATCCGCCCCCTCTGACGCACGGGGACGTCATGGGGAATTCCCTATGGCTTTCCCCATGACGTCAGAGGAGGGCGGGGTCACCAGGTGCCCTCCGTTATAAAAGACCTGTCAGACGGAGCGAAGCCTCACACAGCGGGAGCCTCCCATTGCGAGAAGCGGCCCGACAGAAGAACAGATGCCGACACCATGGAAGAATATGCCAGATGAGAAGGACGAGAAGACCAGCGCAAGAAGAAGCGGATCGGAGGAAGAAGAAAATGGAAGAAGATGGAAGAAGATGAAGGAAGGAGAAGATGAAGAAACCGGAGGATGAAGAAAGAAGAAAGAAGATTTTAATAAAGTAATTGTCAAAGACCGTCTCCTGTCATTTTTACAATTTTTTACACTTTTTTGGTGAAATGGTAGGGGTACCCCCTTACCATTTCACACGGGGGGGCGGGATCTGGGGGTCCCCTTGTTAAAGGGGGCTTCCAGATTCCGATAAGCCCCCCGCCCGCAGACCCCCACAACCACCGGGCACGGTTGTGGGGACGAGGCCCTTGTCCTCATCAACATGGGGACAAGGTGCTTTGGGGGTCTCAGACCCCCAAAGCATCCTCCCAATGTTGAGGGCATGTGGTCTGGTACGGTTCAGGCGGGAGGGGGGGGGGCGCTCTCGTCCCCCCTCTTTTCCTGCGGTCTGCCAGATTGCGTGCTCGGATAAGGGTCTGGTATAGATTTTGAGGGGGACCCCACGCCATTTTTTTTGGGCTGGGGTTCCCCTTAAAATCCATCCCAGACCTCAAGGGTCTGGTATGGATTTTGAGGGGGACCCTACGCCATTTTTTTTTTTTAATTTTTTTTTTATTTTTTATCAATGACTTTTTTTTATGAATGACTTTCAATGAATTACTGTTCTCTGTGTAACGGGAGCCGTCAATTCACATTAGCCGCAAGTGATTTTAAATAGCTTTCTTTCCTGCAAAAATGACACTTTTTGCAGGGACAGTTCTAAGCACAGGAAACATGCGCCCCTTTACATGCATTCTATAGACACCCCCCAGGTACGAAATTTAAAGGAATATTACTCTTTTATTGTTTCAATTTAAGCATTATTAAAATCACTGCTCCTGAAAAAACGACCGTTTTTAAAAATATTTTTTGCATTGATACATGTCCCCTGGGGCAGGACCCAGGTCCCCACTTTTTATGACAATACCATGCATATAAAGCCTTTAAAATTAGCACTTTTGATTTTGAACGTTCGAATCCATTATAACTAATAGGGTTCTAAAGCTCGCACGGACTTTAGGTCCATTCGCGGGTTCTGGTGCGAGCCGAACGGGGGGGGGGTGTTCGGCTCATCCCTACTCCACGATCAAAGTCTGGTACAAATTCTAGTGCGAAAAACTTCATTTGTGATATATCGAATGAATGATAGAGTCCCATATGTCGACTAATGGGAGTCTCCATCTTCTTCTTTTTAATAAGGGATACATGGTCTCTAATTCTGTGAAAAAAGGGTCTTTTAGTTTTCCCAACATAAAAAGCCTGGCAAGTATATGTCATGAGGTAAACAACCCCAATATTCTTACATGTTGCATAGAAATTTGGCTTAAAGGTTTGACCGGAAGGCAAAATTATTTCAGTAGAGTTAGTCAATAAATCACAGAATTCACATTTTCCACAGGGAGAGCTACTTTTTCGATGTGTCTTAGTTCTTAAAGTTAAATGGCTATGAACTAGTCTATATTTTAATAAAGTAGATTTGCGGTAGGTTATCTGTGGATAAGCGCCCACATATTTTGAGAGTACAGCATCTGTCGAAAGAAGATGCCAATATTTCTCAAAAATGTGGCACACTTTTTTGTGTTCACCAACAAAAGTGGTGATGAGGCGAACTTTGGATTCAGATTTGCATGGTTTTACTTGATGGATTATAGTACAATATAAAGAACTGAATCTGATTCCTTTTGCTTTGCTATACGAACGCTTAAGGCAATTTCTGCTATAGCCTCGTTCCAGTAAAGGGGCCTGTAGTACTTTGGCCTCAGATTCAAAATCAGCCTCTTTACTGCAATTTCTTTTTAGTCTTAAGTACTGACTAAATGGTATGCTCTGGACAAGGGACTCGGGGTGAGAGCTGTCGGCATGAATAATTGTATTGCCTGCAGAGGTCTTCCTATATAAAGAGGAGCCAATAGTTTTGTCCTCATTAATATAGATTTTAATATCAAGAAAGTTCACAGAGACCTGATCACAAGTCATGGTAAATTTTAAATTATAGGAATTAACCTCTAGACATGATAGAAATTGCGATAGTTCATCTCGAGTTCCGGTCCAAACAATAAAAATATCATCAATAAATCTTTTCCAAATCAAAATATTTTGAAAAAAAACGCTGAATTCTGTAGCCGAGAATATCTCCCGCTCCCACCCCCCCAGATACAGGTTGGCGTGCGATGGGGCACATTTGGTCCCCATCGCCACCCCCTGTACCTGGAGGTAGTGGGAGCTGTCGAATATGAAAATGTTGTTGCTCAAAATGAAAAGCAATAATTCCAAAACAAAATTGTTATATGGCCTGGCTGATGGCCCCCGTTCAGAGAGGAAGCCGTCCACAACTCGAGCCCCCAACTTGTGGGGGACTGAGTTGTAAAGGGCCTCCACATCTATGGCCACCAACCAGGCCTGATCAGGTAAGCATAGCCCATCCAGTGATCTCAACAGATCAGCTGTATCCTGGATATATGAACTCAGTGACTTAACATGCGGTCTCAAATAATCATCTACAAGTTTGCTAGCCGATTCTGTTAGACATCCGTTTCCAGATATAATTGGACGCCCAGGAGGGAAGGAAGTATTTTTTATGTATTTTGGGCAATGCATACATTGTAGGCAATCTAGGATTTTCAACAAGTAAAAATTCACATGTTTTCTTGTCAATCAGGTCAGCCAGAAAGGCCTGAGTAACAAGGCGTTTGTATTTGGTTTGAATATAGGATACCTGGGATACAGGAATATTACGATACCATTGGCGATTCGATATGAGATCCATAACCATAGTTTTGTAATTTTTAAGATCCATTAATACAATGTTGCCTCCTTTGTCGGAAGGCTTTATGATCAATTGATCATTCATTTGTAATGATTTGATTGCTTTACGTTGATTCAAATTAATATTGGATCTGCTATTCCAAGGCCGCCATTTGGTATTTTGAATCTCTTTACAGACCTGTTGAGTAAATGCCCAGATATTTGGATTACCCTGAAGAACTGGGAAACACCTAGATTTAGGTTTATACATAGAAGGAAAAGGAAACAAAGTCCCTAAGCCAATATCTAATGAGGGTAGAGGGCAAGCCGTCGGATCCTCCAATGGAACATCCAAGGGGTTACTCTCCTCCCACAGCTCCATTAGTTCATGTATTGCTTTGATTTCATTTATTGTTTTGTTCTTCCAAATCTCAGCCGATAATTGGTCTATCTCAGGGGTTATCTGTTGTTTATCATAGATTGCCTTAAACATAAGTCTGCGAGCAAAAAAGTTGACATCTTTAATAATCTCAAAGGAATCCACCTCTTGATCGGGACAGAAGGTTAGACCAAGGCTCAAAACCTGTGTCTGCTCATCTGATAAGGGACAAGAGGATAGATTAATTATTTGGAAATTGTTTTGTTTGTTATCTTGGGATTTATTCCCTGAGTGCTTGGTGGCTTCTTTGAATCCATTGTCATTTGAGAGGTGAAGATTGGTGCATTTTTCAGTTCCCCTAGCACGGGAACAAATAAATGGTCCCCCGATAGGGAAATTGAGGTTGGCTGGTTATGTTTGGGAAGAACGACATGGTTCACATTGGTTTGTGATGGATTACCTACTTCTGCTGAAGATTGAGAATCATTTGAAACTGTCCCTTTCTGAGACCGAAGACCAGAACAGACATTGTCTCTCTGGCTTCTTTTTCCAGAGGATTTTTGTGATGAAAAAGTGTATTTACGTTTATCAATACCTGTTGTTGAACTTTGGAAAGAACCTGCTTGTTGAGAGGAAACAGAAGAAAAGTTAGACTCATCAGAATCAGATGGTTCTTGATTAGAGTTTGTATTCCTTTGGAGAGGTGTTTTTTTCTTACGTACCCCTCCCTCCAGAGGCCATTTATAAGCAGTGCTTGTTTCATATGAGAGTCTGTCTCTGTAATATTTTTTATCTTTGGTTTTCAATATCTCAGCTACAAATACCTCTAAATGCTTTTCCAAAGCTAGTTCGGAATCCTTAAAGGAGGAATCCACTAAAAGAGTTTCATTATCTGAATACAGTTTTCCAATATCAATATTAATAATCTCTCTGCAATAGTGTCGACTAGGGATGGGCCCGGTGTTCGAATCAAACATCGGGCGTTTGCCCGTTTGGCGAGCCCAGAACTAGTTGGGCCGCTCACATCACATTCGTGTGATGCGAGCGGCCCGCAATGCATTGCGCCATTTGCAGTGCAATGCTGGCTGATGATTGGCCAAGCATGCACTGTGACCCCGCATGCTTGGCCAATCACAGCGCCGGCAGCGAGGAGAGCCATAATTGGCTACAGGCAGGATGCCTGTAGCCAATTATAGCTCAGGGGCTTTAGTACACGCCCCACGGTATAAGAGACCGCGGCGGCGGCCTCGCATATTGTGTTTCAGTGTCAGCGTGTCAGTGTGCTGCTGACTGCTGAGAATATGTGCTGTATTTCTGGGGATTTTTGTGTGCGTGCTGTTAGTACAGCATTGCAGTATCACATATGGGGGGTGTCTATAGGTTGCCTGTCAAGGGGGGCAGGTTTCCTGTGCTTAGAACTGTCCCTGCAAAAAGTGTCATTTTTGCAGGAAAAATCTATTTAAAAGCACTCGCGGCTAATGAATTGATGGCTCCCGTAACACAGAGAACTGTCATTCATTGATAAAAAACAAAAAAAAAAAGCGTGGGGGTCCCCCCAAATTCAATAACCAGGCCCTTCAGGTCTGGGATGGATATTAAGGGGGACCCCAGCCAAAAAAAAAAATGCGTAGGGTCCCCCTTAAAATCCATACCAGACCCTTGAGGTCTGGGATGGATTTTAACCAGTAGCTGACCGCCCACTGTCAAATGACGGCGGGACGGTGCAGCTACTGTGGCGAGCCGCCGTCATATGACGGCGCTCGCTTTCTGGCCACTAGGGGGCGCGCGCGCGTGCCCGCCGCGTAGCTGGGGACCTGATGCGCGTGCCCAGCGGCTGCGATGTCCGCCAGGCACCCGCGATTGCCCGGTAAGTGAGCAGGACGTGGGTGGGTGTGTGTAAACACACCGATCCACGTCCTGTCAGAGGAGAGGAGACCGATGGTGTGTCCCTTGTACATAGGGACACCGATCGGTCCCCTCCCCCAGTCAGTCCCCTCCCCCCACAGTTAGAATCACTCATATAGGGAACATATTAACCCCTGCAGCGCCCCCTAGTGTTAACCCCTTCCCTGCCAGTCACATTTATACAGTAATCAATGCATTTTTATAGCACGGATCGCTGTATAAATGTGAATGGTCCCAAAAATGTGTCAAAAGTGTCCGATATGTCCGCCGCAATGTCGCAGTCACGATAAAAATCGCAGATCGCCGCCATTACTAGTAAAAAAAAAAATAATAATAAAAATGCTATAAATCTATCCCCTATTTTGAAGACTCTATAACTTTTGCGCAAACCAATCAATATACGCTTATTGCGATTTTTTTTTACCAAAAATATGTAGAAGAATACGTATCGGCCTAAACTGAGGAAAAAAAACTTTGTTTAAAAAAAAAAAAAAATTGGATATTAATTATAATAAAAAGTAAAAAATATTATGTTTTTTCAAACTTGTCGCTCTTCTTTTGTTTATAGCGCAAAAAAAAAAAAAAACGCAGAGGTGATCAAATACCACCAAAATAAAGCTCTATCTGTGGGGAAAAAATGATAAAAAATTTATTTGGGTACAGCGTTGCATGACCGCGCAATTGTCATTCAAAATGCGACAGCGCTGAAAGCTGAAAAATGGCTTGGTCAGGAAGGGGGTGTTTGTGCCTGGTAGGCAAGTAGTTAAGGGGAACCCCAGCCAAAAAAATGGCGTGGGGTCCCCCTCAAAATCCATACCAGACCCTTATCCGAGCACGCAACCTGGCAGGCCGCAGGAAAAGAGGGGGGGACGAGAGCGGCCCCCCTCCCGCCTGAACCATACCAGGCCACATGCCCTCAACATTGGGAGGGTGCTTTGGGGGTCTGAGACCCCCAAAGCACCTTGTTCCCGTGTTGATGAGGACAAGGGCCTCTTCCCCACAACCCTGGCCGGTGGTTGTGGGGGTCTGCGGGCGGGGGGCTTATCGGAATCTGGAAGCCCCCTTTAACAAGGGGACCCCCAGATCCCAGCCCCCCCCCGTGTGAAATGGTAAGGGGGTACAAAAGTACCCCTACCATTTCACCAAAAAAGGTGACAAAAATGGTAAAAATGACAGGAGACGGACTTTGACAATTCCTTTATTAAAATCTTCTTTCTTCTGGTCTTCCTTTCTTCATCCTTTGGTTTCTTCATCTTCTCCTTCCGGCATCTTCTTCCATCTTCTTCTTCCATCATCTTCTTCCTCCGATCCACTTCTTCTTGCGCTCGTCTTCTCGTCCTTCTCGTCCGGCATCTTCTTCCATGGCGTCGGCGTCGGTGTCGGTGTCTCTTCTTGGGCCACTCCTCGCACTGGGAGGCTCCCGCTCTGTGTGCGTCTGACAGGTCTTTTATAACGGAGGGCACCTGGTGACCCCGCCCACTCTGACGCACGGGGACGTCATGGGAAAATCCCTATGGCTTTCCCCATGACGTCAGAGGGGGGCAGGGGTCACCAGGTGCCCTCCGTTATAAAAGACCTGTCAGACGGAACAAAGCCTCACACAGCGGGAGCCTCCCATTGCCAGGAGCGGCCCGACAGAAGAACAGACGCCGACACCATGGAGGAAGATGCCGGACGAGAAGGACGAGAAGACCAGCGCAAGAAGAAGCGGATCGGAGGAAGAAGAAGATGGAAGAAGATGACGGAAGGAGAAGATGAAGAAACCGAAGGATGAAGAAAGAAGAAAGAAGATTTTAATAAAGGAATTGTCAAAGACCGTCTCCTGTCATTTTTACAATTTTTGACACTCTTTTGGTGAAATGGTAGGGGTACTTTTGTACCCCCTTACCATTTCACACAGGGGGGGCCGGGATCTGGGGGTCCCCTTGTTAAAGGGGGATTCCAGATTCCGATAAGCCCCCCGCCCGCAGACCCCCACAACCACCGGCCAGGGTTGTGGGGAAGAGGCCCTTGTCCTCATCAACATGGGGACAAGGTGCTTTGGGGGTCTCAGACCCCCAAAGCATACTCCCAATGTTGAGGGCATGTGGCCTGGTACGGTTCAGGCGGGAGGGGGGGCCGCACTCGTCCCCCCCTCTTTTCTGCGGCCTGCCAGGTTGCGTGCTCGGATAAGGGTCTGGTATGGATTTTGAGGGGGACCCCACGCCATTTTTTTTTGGCTGGGATTCCCCTTAAAATCCATCCCAGACCTCAAGGGTCTGGTATGGATTTTGAGGGGACCCCCATGCTTTTTTTTTTTTTTTTATCAATGACTTTTTTTTATGAATGACTTTCAATGAATGACTGTTCTCTGTGTTACGGGAGCCGTCAATTCACATTAGCCGCGAGTGATTTTAAATAGCTTTTCTCCTGCAAAAATTACACTTTTTGCAGGGACAGTTCTAAGCACAGGAAACAAGCGCCCCTTCACGGGCATACTATAGACACCCCCCAGGTACGAAATTTAAAGGAATATTACACTTTTATTGTTTCAATTTAAGCATTATTAAAATCACTGCTCCTGAAAAAACTGCCGTTTTTAAAAAAAAATTTGCATTGATACATGTCCCCTGGGGCAGGACCCAGGTCCCCAAACACTTTTTATGACAATAACATGCATATTAGCCTTTAAAATTAGCACTTTTGATTTTGAACGTTCGCATCCATTTATAACTAATAGGGTTCTAAAGCTTGCACGGACTTTAGGTCCGTTTGCGGGTTCTGGTGCGAGCCGAACGGGGGGTTCGGCTCATCCCTAGTGTCGACATAGAGACTCCATCATAGCAAACAAGCAGGTTTGTAAGTTACATTCCCATTCAGCTTTAAAGTCAGTCTCCACTTTAAAAAGATTCGGAAAGATTTGGACTCTAAGGCCCCATGGAACAATTTTATCCTCAATATATTTAGAAAAAAAATTTCTATTCCAAAAGATACGTGCCTTTTTCTCCAGTAGTTTTTTCAAACTCCAGAAGAAACGATCCAGAGTTATTCCACCATAAGAAGCACCTTGCGCCAGATGTATTTTGTCCATCAGGCCATCAAATCCCGAGCCCCTATAGGTCGCCATTGTCAATTACAGAAAACACAAAAAATTAAGTACATACACAAAATAAATATACATAATATTTAACTCCAAAAATTAATTGAAAGAAGTATAGAATTCAGGAATCAACTCATTAGGATAATTGGTGTTTACCACCATGTGATATATCACAAAGGAGAATTTTTAAATGATGAGCTGAGTTGCTGAGAACTAAAGTATAGCGCCTCATCCCTTGAATAAAGTCAAAATTTTGTTAAATAAACAGGTATTGGGACTTTAAGTCCAGAGATTTTTGTACAGATGAGAAACAAACAACCACCGCTCCAAGACTCTCCTTCCCAAGCGAATGCTCCTGCTCCTGTGTGGGAGCCCCAGGTGCTGGCTAATAGCACAATGATTGGAAATCAAAAAAGGAAGAACTCCGGACAGCCGCACACCGAGAAAATAAAATCCAAAAAGTTTATTTAAAAGCAAAAAACACTGCAATCCATACACGGCAAAAAAGGGGGGTACAGAGCTGACGCGTTTCGCACCACAACTAGTGCTTACTCAGAGCTATGAGTAATCACTAGTTGTGGTGCGAAACGCGTCAGCTCTGTACACCCCTTTTTTGCCGTGTATGGATTGCAGTGTTTTTTGCTTTTAAATAAACTTTTTGGATTTTATTTTCTCGGTGTGCGGCTGTCCGGAGTTCTTCCTTTTTTGATTTCCAATCATTGGGACTTTAACCAGTTAGCAACCGGCCCATAGCCGAAAAACGGCTACATGGCGGTTGCTTAACTCTGGGAGGCCGTTAATTAACGGCCTCACAGAATTCTGCTCTTGCGCGCCCCCTGGTGCGCGCACTCGAGAGCATCCATGATCGCCGGGTCCAGAGGACCCGGCGGATCATGGATCACGGTAAACGGCCGCTCATCGCGGCCGTTTACCACGTGATCTCTCCGTCAAATGACGGAGTGATCACATGTAAGCAAACCGGCGTCATTTGATGACGCCGGTTCCTCTCTCCTCCTCTCTCTGTACCGATCGGTACAGTATGAGAGGAGAGGGGGAGGGATCGGTGGCAGCAGTGCTGTGGGCGGGATCTGTAGTGCCCACAGCCTGCTCTGCCACCACCGATCCATCCATCCATGCTCAGCCATCCCTCCATACCCTGCAATACCCAGCAATAGCCTGCAGTGTATTGCTGGGTATTGCAGGGTATGGAGGGATGGCTGAGCATGGATGGATGGATTCTCTGCCATCCCCCCCAATACTGTGCCATACCCCCCTATACTGTGCCATACCCCCCGCAATACTGTGCCATACCCCCCCGCAATACTGTGCCATACCCCCGCAATACTGTGCCATACCCCCGCAATACTGTGCCATACCCCCGCAATACTGTGCCATACCCCCGCAATACTCTGCCATACCCCGCAATACTCTGCCATACCCCGCAATACCCTGCGATACTCTGCCATACCCTGCGATACTCTGCCATACCATGCGATACTCTGCCATACCCTGCGATGCCCTGCCATACCCTGCGATGCTCTGCCATACCCTGCGATGCTCTGCCATACCCTGCGATGCTCTGCCATACCCTGCGATACCCTGCCATACCCTGCGATACTCTGCCATACCCTGCGATACTCTGCCATACCCTGCGATACTCTGCCATACCCTGCGATACCCTGCGATGCTCTGCGATACCCTGCCATACCCTGCCATACCCTGCGATACTCTGCGATACCCGGCGATACTCTACCATACCCTGCGATACTCTGCAATACCCGGCGATACTCTGCGATACTCTACCATACCCTGCGATACTCTGCAATACCCGGTGATACTCTGCGATACTCTACCATACCCGGCGATACTCTGCCATACCCTGCGATACCCTGCGATGCTCTGCGATACCCTGCCATACCCTGCAATACCCAACAATACCCTGCGATACTCGCTACGATCAAAGCCAGGATCGTTTTTTTTTTTTTATTTTTCAGGCTTTCCAGCCTAGAGGTGAGATGTGGGGTCTTATTGACCCCATATCTCACTGTAAAGAGGACCTGTAATGCCATATTCCTATTACAAGGGATGTTTACATTCCTTGTAATAGGAATAAAAGTGATCAAAAAAATTTTTGGGGGGAAAAAAAGTGTCAAACTAAAATAAATAAAGTAAAATGAACAATAAAATATATATATTTTTTTTTTAAAGTGTCCCTGTCCCCGTGTGCTCGCACGCAGAAGCGAACGCATACGTAAGTCCCGCCCACATATGAAAACGGTGTTCAAACCACACATGTGAGGTATCGCTGCGAACGTTGGAGCGAGAACAATAATTTTGGTCCTAGACCTCCTCTGTAACTCAAAACATGTAACCAGTAAACAAAATTAAAGCCTATGGGGATTTTTAAGTAGCGAAGTTTGGCGCCATTTCACGAGTGTGTGCAATTTTGAAACGTGACATGTTGGGTATCTATTTACTCGGCGTAACTTCATCTTTCACATTATGCAAAAACATTGGGCTAAATTTACAGTTTTGTTTTTTGTAAAGCACAAAACATTTTTTTTCCAAATAAAACACGTTCGAAAAATTGCTGCGCAAGTACCGTGCTAGATAAAAAGTTGCAACGACCGCCATTGTATTCTCTAGGGTCTTTGCTAAAAAAACATATATAATATTTTGGGGTTCTATGTAATTTTCTAGCAAATAAATGATGATTTTTACATGTAGGAGAGAAATGTCAGAATTGGCCTGGGTGCTCCAGAACACCTGATGGTGCTCCCTGCATGTTGGGCCTCTGTATGTGGCCACGCTGTGTAAAAGTCTCACACATGTGGTATCGCCGTACTCAGGAGTAATAGCAGAATGTGTTTTGGGGTGTAATTTGTGGTATGCATATGCTGTGTGTGAGAAATAACCTGCTAATATGACAATTTTGTGAAAAAAAATAAAAAATTTAAAAAAAATCTTGATATTGCAAAGAATTGTGGGAAAAAATGACAACTTCAAAAAACTCACGATGCCTCTTTCCAAATACCTTGGAATGTCTTCTTTCCAAAAAGGGGTCATTTGGGGGGTATTTGTACTTTTATGGCATGTTAGGGTCTCAAGAAATGAGATAGGCCGTCAGTACTTCAGGTGTGATCAATTTTCAGATATTGGCACCATAGCTTGTGGACTCTAAAACTTTCACAAAGACCAAATAATATACCCCAATTTGTACTTATTTTTACCAAGGATATGTAGCAGTATAAATTTTGGCCAAAATTTATCAAGAAAAATTACAAATTTGCTAAATTTTATAACAAAAACGAAGAAAAATTCATTTTTTTACTGAATTTTCAGTCATTTTTCTTTTATAGCGCAAAAAATAAAAAACCCAGAGGTGATTAAATACCACCAAAAAGAAAGCTCTATTTGTGTGAAAAAAAGGACAAAAATTTCATATGGGTACAGTGTTGTATGAATGAGTAATTGTCATTCAAAGTGTGAGAGCACCGAAAGCTGAAAATTGGTCTGGTTATTAAGGGTGTTTAAGTGCTCAGTGGTCAAGTGGTTAAGGGCGCAGTAGACAAAAAATTTTCAATATAAAATAATTTATCGAAAAAAGTCATAATATAACATAGTATAAAATTTTTGACATCATATGTCTGTGAAAACATTTAAAAACAATACATCACTGAATAGAGATGAGGATTGGCAAAGTTTTATTTTTCTCAACATGTTTCACCCAAATTTGGGCTTCCTCAGGAGAACTGAACAATGTCATACAATATTCACTGAAATAGAAAAATAGAATCAAAAACTATAAACACATAAATTGACATAACCTAATAAAGTGATATAAAATGGACATCAAGTAAGAAATGAGTGGGTGGAGCTAATAAGCTCATAGGCTGACCTGTGTGTTCAGGTAGAAAATCCTGCAGTCCACATAAATGCTGAATACATGGGGTTTATTGAGTGCATCATAGAGAGGGAAATAGCAGCCAAAACTATATCAGTTTTGGAATCCATCTATTGGGTATATTAATAAAAATACTTAGATTACGTTGAATCTGAAGGGAGATAGAAATAGATAGACAATCAAAATGACCCACCTAAAAAATCCTTGCTTGAAAACTTGTTTTGAGTATAATTAGGAGCATACAAAAAGATGCCCTTATGAGCAAAGGATTTTTGACCATGTTGAATATGAGCACAAGTCAGGCACAGGGATTTCTTACACTGAAACATGCCCACCAGAGGAATGAGTGTTAGTTGAATATTTTTGGATATAGATTGGGCAAATTTAATTTTGCTAGGAGCGACTTTCCCTTTTATATTCGGAGCCTTCTTATAGGCAAATTGTGGCACTGTAGGAATAGTGTTTTTTAAATGTGGGTCAGTGTTTTTTTTTTAAAACGCTCTCCATTTTCCAGTGTTTGTTGTGATATTGAGTTATGAATCTTGTTCCTCCATTTTCTTGTGATTGCTGTTTTGATTTTGGAATGTCATTGGTATTGTAAACCATTTGCCGGTTACGGCACAATTGCACTAGGTTGGAGGATTATAATGCACAAATTGTTCATCTCAAACAGAAATTTATAGAGAAAGGCTACCCCACAGACCTCAATGATCAGGCTCAAATGGTTTACAATACCAATGACATTCCAAAATCAAAACAGCGATCACAAGAAAATGGAGGAACAAGATTCATAACTCAATATCACAACAAACACTGGAAAATGGAGAGCGTTTTAAAAAAAACACTGGTCTATATTACAGCAAGACCCACATTTAAAAACCACTATTCCTACAGTGCCACAATTTGCCTATAGGAAGGCTCTGAATATAAAAGGGAAAGTCGCTCCTAGCAAAATTAAATCTGCCCAATATATATCCAATAACATTCAACTAACACTCATTCCTCTGGTGGGCATGTTTCAGTGTAAGAAATCCCTGTGCCTGACTTGTGCTCATATTCAACATGGTCAAAAATCCTTTGCTCATAAGGGTAATACATACACATTCAACTCCTTCCATAACTGTTCTTCCATGTTTGTGGTTTACTGTCTAGCTTGCCCTTGTGGCATGCTATATGTGGGCCGTACAATCAGGGCCCTTAGAGACAGATTTGGGGAACATTGCAGATTTTTCGATGCTGGTCTCCCTAAACATAGTGTCCCCCGCTACTTTCTGGAAAATCATAAGCAATCATCCAAAGATCTAAAAGTTTGGATCCTTGAATCAATTCCAGATAAATTTCCCCCAGCAAAACGTTTCAAAAGGCTGTGTTGTGAGGAAACATATTGGATCTTTACTTTGGATACCATGTCGCCTAGAGGAATGAATGAGGAGATCGAAATCAGCACTGTTATTTAACAGGTGCTGGTGTGATTTTCCCCCCCGGTCATGCCTCAGTGGGTCGCTCGGTCACTGGTTGGTGGAGGAAACTGGGTATCCACTCAACAGCTCATATTGGGCAACAAACACAAATTTGCCATGCCCCCCCCCCCCTTATTTATTATTTTTTATTGTTTACCACCCCCATTTTGTTTTTACCCCCTTTTTTATTTTTTATTTTTTTTTGCCCCCCTTCTCTTTTTTGTACAATATTGTGTTCCCTCCAGAGAGTATTTGGACAGAAAGATGTTTGCATACATACGTGCGTGTCAGAGAACTCACGCGTTCCATGCCCGTCCTCGTCCAGTAGGGGTTAATCTCCGTTCGGCAAGCGCCAATACCCATGCGCAGCCTTCTCAACGAAACCGAACGTGCGGGCGTACCCGCGTACCAACGCTGACCTGTGCGCGCCCTCGTTTGTCAATACGAACGAGGGCACGCACTTCCACGTCAGCACGAACGTGTGCGCGTAATCACGCACGGACCCGTACCTCCACCAATCCCAGCACAAGGCGCCCTATATAAACAGGGCCTTCACATGGTGTCAGTGCTGGATCGTCTTCAGTCTTATCTCCTGAATACCTGCCTGAAGTTCCTGCCTACCTTGGTCCTGATTCACCTGGTTTTCCTGTTACCCTTCCTGGATTGACCCCGCTTACTGACTGCTTCCTTTGGTTTGACCTCAGCTTGGATCCCTGGACTACGGCTCTGCTCTCTGATTCGGTACTTTATCACCTGCCTGTTGCCAACCTATTGCCTGCCTTGACCACGAACTTGCCTTCCGCTTTGTACCTTGTTTGCCAGCCTGTTGCCAACCTATTGCCTGCTTTTTGACCACGGACTTGCCATCTGCCTTGTACCTTGTTTGCCAGCCAGTTGCCGACCTGTTTTCCGTCTTGACCTCGCAGTGCCTACACCCACCTGTTCGGCCGTTCCTGCACAGCCTTGGATACCAACGTGTACACGAGCTCTCCAGAGGAACCAGTCCTTCCAAGCACCAGTCTACCAGCCGCAGGCACTTGCACCCTTTCGTGCCCCAGCACTCCCTGTTCCCACCACCAGGGGTGTTTGGACCGGAACCGTGCACGAGGCCATCCCCAGCATCCGGACTCCGCTGTAAGGTACGTGATAGTACGATCCAGCCAGAATGGAGTCCGAAGGGGGTGCCTCGCCTTTGGAAGCTTTGTGCCAACAGATGTCGGCCCTTACCCTGGCAGTCCAGGGCCTGCGAGATGGCTATCATCAACTAGAACAGAGAGTGGAATCCATGGCCCCGGGCTCTGCAACTCATCAGGCCTCCCTGACATCCCGGTTTTCCGGCTCAGCAACCTCTGCATCGGCACCCACAGTAATGATGCCACCCCCAGAACCTCGTGTGCCCCCACCGGAACGGTTTTCAGGGGACCGCAGTAAGTTCCGCTCCTTCAGGAATGCCTGTCGGCTCTACTTCCTGCTACAACCCCGCACCTTCTCCCTGGAGAGCACTAAGGTGGGGTTCATAGTCTCTCTACTCCAAGGGGAGCCTCAGACCTGGGCCCACCGTATGTTGGAACAAGCCAGTCCTCTTCTGGATACCCTGGACTCATTTTTGGATGAAATGGCCAAGCTGTATGATGATCCTCAGCGCACCACAACAGCAGAGGCCAGCCTCCATGCCCTCCAACAAGGGCGCCGGCCAGTAGAGGACTACGTAACAGACTTTAGGCGGTGGAGTTCCGACACCTCTTGGAACGACGCCGCACTCCTCTATCAGTTCCGCATAGGCCTCTCCGAAGCTCTGAAGGATGAGCTAGCCCGAGTGGGAATCCCTAGTTCTTTGGAGGATTTGATTCAGCTGTCTATCCAGATAGACCGTCGTTTAAGAGAGCGGAGGTCCGAGAGGTCCAGCTTGACACGCCCCACATGGGTGTTACCCAAGGGTCCCAACTACCCTCCTACTCCCGTTTCCAACGTGCCTGCTGCCAACCCAGGAGCACCAGAGCCCATGCAAGTCGGCCTACTCCGCTCACCATTATCACCCGAGGAGAAACAGCGGCGTCGCCAGAACAACCTCTGCCTCTACTGTGGGGAAGCTGGGCACTACGCCAACACATGCCCGAATAAGATCCGTAAGTTCAATTCATCATCCCGTGTGCCTTTCGCCTTGTCTCTAATAAAAGCCGCTCACATCGCTGTTCCTATTTCCTTACAGCTCCCAGGAGAAATACTCCAAGTCCAGGCTATAATTGACTCTGGCGCATGTAGCTGCTTTGTGGATCATGCCTTCGCTCTACAACATAACATCCCATTAACACCTAAGCAGCATCAACTCTCCATACGGCTAGCAGATGGGTCAAATATCAAGTCCGGGCCTATTACCCTGGAGACACAACCCCTGTTCACCAGCATCCCACCAGGTCACCAGGAGCTACTCCGTCTGGATGTCATCTCCTCACCTTTGTTTCCTGTCATCCTAGGAATGCCTTGGCTACAGGCCCACAATCCCCAGGTCAACTGGGTCACCGGTGAGGTGACCTTTCAGTCCTCTTACTGTCTACAGAACTGTCTCAAGACCTTCCACCAGATTCCACCAGTTATTGGGTGCCTAAAAACGGACTCTGAATTCAAAGAGTTGGTGCCACCAGTGTACCACAACTTCCTGGACGTGTTCGATAAACAGAAAGCAGACACCCTTCCTCCCCATCGGGTCTACGACTGCCCGATTGAGTTACTACCTGGGGCCGAAATCCCTTTCGGGCGGATCTTTCCCCTGTCCGAACCTGAACTCCTGGTCCTCAAGGAGTACATCGATGAGAACCTCAAAAAGGGATTCATCCGACATTCCTCCTCCCCAGCGGGAGCCGGAATATTCTTTGTGGAAAAAAGAGATCACTCACTCCGCCCATGTGTGGATTACAGGGACCTGAATAAAGTGACAATTAAGAATCGGTACCCGCTTCCACTAGTCCCGGAATTATTTCAGAGACTCCGCTCAGCAAAAATATTTACGAAGTTGGACCTACGTGGGGCCTATAACCTGATCAGAATACGCAAGGGTGACGAATGGAAGACAGCATTCCGAACACGTTTTGGCCACTTCGAATATTTAGTCATGCCATTCGGACTATGCAACGCCCCGGCCACTTTTCAGCATTTTGTCAATAATATTTTCAGAGACTTTCTAGATTCCTTTGTAATCGTCTACCTGGACGATATCCTGATATTCTCCACCTCTCTAGAGATTCATCGTGATCATGTCAAGCAAGTTCTGGGCAGATTAAGGCAACATGGACTTTACGCAAAAGCCGAAAAATGTGAATTCGAACGCCAGACCATTCACTTCCTCGGCCTGGTTATATCAACTGGGGGTGTAGCCATGGATCCCCAGAAAGTCTCTGCCATCATGTCCTGGCCACCTCCAAATGACAAAAAGGGGGTGCAACGTTTTGTCGGGTTCTCAAATTTTTATAGAAAATTCATCAGGAACTTCTCCAAGATCATCGCACCTATCACTCAGCTCACCAAGAAGCAAAGCCGCTTCCAGTGGACTTCAGCGGCCCAAACCGCCTTTGACCAATTAAAAAGGGCATTCACCTCCGCTCCAGTACTGAAGCACCCTGACCCTGCATTACCCTACACTCTGGAGGTCGATGCTTCAGAGAGTGCAGTGGGAGCCATCCTGTCTCAACGCCAAGGACCCAAGTCTCTACTGCACCCGGTGGCTTTCTTTTCCAGGAAACTAGGTGTATCAGAAAGGAACTATGACGTAGGTGACCGAGAACTCCTAGCAATAAAACTGGCCCTGGAAGAATGGCGGTATCTCCTGGAAGGGGCAGCACATCCGATACTGATCTTCACAGATCACAAAAATTTAGAATACCTCAGAACTGCCAGACGCCTTAGACCCCGACAGGCCAGATGGGCTCTTTTCTTTTCCCGTTTTAATTTTCATATTACTTATCGCCCTGGATCTAAAAACGTTAAACCCGATGCCTTATCCCGAATGTTCACAGAACTTGAAACCCCGTCTCCACCAGATACTATCCTGCAAGCAGGGAATTTTCTCCTGACCCAATCCAGTTTCATGACACAGCTCCGCCAAGCTTCCGTGGAAACACAATTACCTCCGGGCATCAACCTTCAGGAGAAGGATGGGTTTTTTTGGCTCAACAATAAAATTTTTATCCCTCAAGACCTACGCACCACCGTCTTACAGGCCTGCCATGACTATCCTCTGGCGGGTCACTTTGGGGGCCACAAGACTATGGATCTAATCCAGAGACACTTTTGGTGGCCAAATCTGGCCAGGGACTGCAGGAATTATGTTAACTCTTGTCTGATTTGTCTCAGAAATAAAAGCAGTAAAAATAAATCATGGGGCCTGCTAAAACCACTGTCTATTCCCGAGAGACCATGGGACAAAATCGCCATGGATTTTATTGTGGAGCTTCCCCCCTCTAAAGGGTTCTCTTCTATTTTTGTGGTGGTAGACCGCTTTTCTCGGATGGCACATTTCATTCCCATGAAAGGGACACCTTCAGCAATTGAAACCGCCAGGATCTTCATTAAAGAAATTGTCAGACTTCATGGAATCCCCAGTGACATCGTCTCTGACCGTGGAGTGCAGTTCACGTCCAAGTTTTGGAGGTCGTTATGCAAGGCACTAGGTATTAAATGTAGTCTCTCTTCAGCTTACCATCCACAGACCAACGGGCAGACCGAACGTACCAACCAAACGTTGGAACAATACCTACGTTGCTTCTCCTCGTTTTCCCAAGAGGATTGGGCCTCATTGCTTCCCTTGGCAGAATTTGCTTTTAACAATTCCATCCACTCCACCACAAACCAATCACCGTTTTTCTCCAACTACGGATTTCATCCCTCCTTTCTACCCGCACTTGTGCCCGAATCTTCTGTACCGGCTGTTCAAGATAGACTGGATTTCCTTTCCTCCAACAACCAGATGCTCAGGGAAACTATTGCTAAAGCACAGGAGGATGACAAAAAATACTTCGACAAGAAGAGAAGGGGAGAATTGAACTTGGAGGTAGGAGATCGTGTGTGGCTATCTACTACAAATTTAAAACTAGCATGCCCCTCCAAGAAATTGGGACCTAGATACTTGGGCCCTTTCCCTGTCAAGAGAAAGGTCAACCCAGTGGCCTATGAACTTGAACTCCCTGCCTCATTCAGGATACATCCGGTGTTTCATGTCTCCCTACTTAAACCTGATGTTCCAAATTCCTTTCCAGATCGTGAAGTGGGACCTCCAGAGGCTATCCGAGTGAATGGGGAAGAGGAATTTGAAATTGAAGCTATCCTGGATCACAGAAAACGGCAAGGTGAGGACCAATATTTAATTAAATGGAAAGGTTTTGGCCCAGAAGAAAATTCCTGGGAACCAAGAACGAATCTTCATGCCCAGAGACTTATACAGGCTTTTCATCGTTCCCGCTCCCAGGGTTCGTTTCAAAGAGGCATCCGGAGGCTGCCCCCTAAGGAGGGGGCAATGTCAGAGAACTCACGCGTTCCATGCCCGTCCTCGTCCAGTAGGGGTTAATCTCCGTTCGGCAAGCGCCAATACCCATGCGCAGCCTTCTCAACGAAACCGAACGTGCGGGCGTACCCGCGTACCAACGCTGACCTGTGCGCGCCCTCGTTTGTCAATACGAACGAGGGCACGCACTTCCACGTCAGCACGAACGTGTGCGCGTAATCACGCACGGACCCGTACCTCCACCAATCCCAGCACAAGGCGCCCTATATAAACAGGGCCTTCACATGGTGTCAGTGCTGGATCGTCTTCAGTCTTATCTCCTGAATACCTGCCTGAAGTTCCTGCCTACCTTGGTCCTGATTCACCTGGTTTTCCTGTTACCCTTCCTGGATTGACCCCGCTTACTGACTGCTTCCTTTGGTTTGACCTCAGCTTGGATCCCTGGACTACGGCTCTGCTCTCTGATTCGGTACTTTATCACCTGCCTGTTGCCAACCTATTGCCTGCCTTGACCACGAACTTGCCTTCCGCTTTGTACCTTGTTTGCCAGCCTGTTGCCAACCTATTGCCTGCTTTTTGACCACGGACTTGCCATCTGCCTTGTACCTTGTTTGCCAGCCAGTTGCCGACCTGTTTTCCGTCTTGACCTCGCAGTGCCTACACCCACCTGTTCGGCCGTTCCTGCACAGCCTTGGATACCAACGTGTACACGAGCTCTCCAGAGGAACCAGTCCTTCCAAGCACCAGTCTACCAGCCGCAGGCACTTGCACCCTTTCGTGCCCCAGCACTCCCTGTTCCCACCACCAGGGGTGTTTGGACCGGAACCGTGCACGAGGCCATCCCCAGCATCCGGACTCCGCTGTAAGGTACGTGATAGTACGATCCAGCCAGAATGGAGTCCGAAGGGGGTGCCTCGCCTTTGGAAGCTTTGTGCCAACAGATGTCGGCCCTTACCCTGGCAGTCCAGGGCCTGCGAGATGGCTATCATCAACTAGAACAGAGAGTGGAATCCATGGCCCCGGGCTCTGCAACTCATCAGGCCTCCCTGACATCCCGGTTTTCCGGCTCAGCAACCTCTGCATCGGCACCCACAGTAATGATGCCACCCCCAGAACCTCGTGTGCCCCCACCGGAACGGTTTTCAGGGGACCGCAGTAAGTTCCGCTCCTTCAGGAATGCCTGTCGGCTCTACTTCCTGCTACAACCCCGCACCTTCTCCCTGGAGAGCACTAAGGTGGGGTTCATAGTCTCTCTACTCCAAGGGGAGCCTCAGACCTGGGCCCACCGTATGTTGGAACAAGCCAGTCCTCTTCTGGATACCCTGGACTCATTTTTGGATGAAATGGCCAAGCTGTATGATGATCCTCAGCGCACCACAACAGCAGAGGCCAGCCTCCATGCCCTCCAACAAGGGCGCCGGCCAGTAGAGGACTACGTAACAGACTTTAGGCGGTGGAGTTCCGACACCTCTTGGAACGACGCCGCACTCCTCTATCAGTTCCGCATAGGCCTCTCCGAAGCTCTGAAGGATGAGCTAGCCCGAGTGGGAATCCCTAGTTCTTTGGAGGATTTGATTCAGCTGTCTATCCAGATAGACCGTCGTTTAAGAGAGCGGAGGTCCGAGAGGTCCAGCTTGACACGCCCCACATGGGTGTTACCCAAGGGTCCCAACTACCCTCCTACTCCCGTTTCCAACGTGCCTGCTGCCAACCCAGGAGCACCAGAGCCCATGCAAGTCGGCCTACTCCGCTCACCATTATCACCCGAGGAGAAACAGCGGCGTCGCCAGAACAACCTCTGCCTCTACTGTGGGGAAGCTGGGCACTACGCCAACACATGCCCGAATAAGATCCGTAAGTTCAATTCATCATCCCGTGTGCCTTTCAATTCATAACCCGTGTTAAACATAGTGTCCCCCGCTACTTTCTTTGGAAAATCATAAGCAATCATCCAAAGATCTAAAACCAGTTTGGATCCTTGAATCAATTCCAGATAAATTTCCCCCCCTTTCGGGCGGAGCAAAACGTTTCAAAAATTAAAAAAGGGCATTCACCTCCGCTCCAGTACTGAAGCACCCTGACCCTGCATTACCCTACACTCTGGAGGTCGATGCTTCAGAGAGTGCAGTGGGAGCCATCCTGTCTCAACGCCAAGGACCCAAGTCTCTACTGCACCCGGTGGCTTTCTTTTCCAGGAAACTAGGTGTATCAGAAGGAACTATGACGTAGGGTGACCGAGAACTCCTAGCAATAAAACTGGCCCTGGAAGAATGGCGGTATCTCCTGGAAGGGGCAGCACATCCGATACTGATCTTCACAGATCACAAAAATTTAGCTGTGTTTTGTGGCCAAATCTGGCCAGGGACTGCAGGAAAACATATTGGATTTTTACTTTGGATACCATGTCGCCTAGAGGAATGAATGAGGAGATCGAAATCAGCACTGTTATTTAACAGCTGCTGGTGTGATTTTCCCCCCGGTCATGCCTCAGTGGGTCGCTCGGTCACTGGTTGGTGGAGGAAACTGGGTATCCACTCAACAGCTCATATTGGGCAACAAACACAAATTTGCCATGCCCCCCCTTATTTATTATTTTTTTATTGTTTACCACCCCCATTTTGTTTTTACCCCCTTTTTTTTTTTTTGCCCCCTTCTCTTTTTTGTACAATATTGTGTTCCCTCCAGAGAGTATTTGGACAGAAAGATGTTTGCATACATACATGCGTTTGTTGTACATGTACATGTTTACAACTGCACGTATGTTCAGGTATGTGGGTATGTATATGCATGAGTGGTTATTGTATTTGTGTATATGTATGATCATATGTATGCACACATATGTACCCAGTAGGTATTACCATCATTACCCATTAACCATTTATTATCTGAAGATTTGATTTATCCCTTTTGAGAAGTATTTTTGGTCATGATATTTTGGTTATAATATTTTTGGTCATGAGTCCTTTCCTTTCTCCATTTTCCCCATTTATTAACTCATTATAATTCATAATAATCGATTGATTACCAATTGCTAATAATTTAATAATAATTTTCCTAATTAATTTTTCAGTTAATTTATTCATAAAAATGTATTCATTTTAAATCTGTGGTATATTTATACACTTATATTTATGTATTTAATTTGTTAATTATTTGATCGATTTCTTCAAACGTCTTAAAATTATCATCATCAACTATTAATCAGCAAGCTTTTTACTCATATTTAAATTCACTTCGGTCTCCAACCGTCTACCTCTTTAAATCTGTCTATTGATTGACGGGTTGGTCAGCCTATCAGTTCTCTCTGTTTCTATTTCCTCTGTATTTAAGACTGCCAGGTTTGCCAGCCAATCATGGTCTGATGAAGAAGCTGTAGCTTTGAAATTCATGACTATTCCTTGCCACTGTGAATAATCACAGTTTCTGTTCCTGTGAAGTCACGACCAGCTGCTTTTTGTTTCCTGCCTCCTGGTTCCCAGCATTCTCTGGATCCCTGTAATATCACACCAGTGATATTACACCAGGCTGCAAAGGGAAGACATTTACGAGACTCAAGGACTGGCGATTTTCACCACATACCGAACTCATCTAATTTAACCTGTGAGTTACTACTTGCTTTTATTAAATATATGATTTATACTGCACTAAGTCTGGCGCCCCTCTGTTCCCATTTCAGCAATAGCATGCAATGCCAAGGTGAAGCAATCAAGGCCAACAGACTAGTAGCATGCATTAACCCCCTCAATACAGGGCACTTTCACCCCCTTCCTGCCCAGGCCATTTTTCAGCTTTCAGCGCTGGCACATTTTGAATGACATTTAAGCGGTCATGCTACACTGTAACCATGTGAAATTGTTATAATTTTCTTCACACAAATAGAGCTTTCTTTTGGTGGTATTCAATCACTCCTGGGTTTTTTATTTTTCCAAAAAAAAAAAAAGAGCAACAATTTTGAAAAAAAAACATTTTTCTTCTTAGTTTCTGTCAGTAAATTTTGTAAATAAGTAATTTTTTTCTCCTCCACTGATGGAGTGCTGATGGGGAAGCACTTATGGGCACTGATTAGGTGGCACTGATGAGGAAGCATGAATATGCCGCACTTTTGGGTACTGATATGTGGCACTGATGAGCACTGATAGGCGGCACTGATGGGAGGCACTTGTGGGCACTGCGCATATATAGTCTGCGTGGGCACAGATAGGCAGCACTGGTGGGCACAGATAGGTGGCCCATATTGGCGGGACTGATGGGCACTGATAGGCATTGAAGGGTGGCATTGATGGGAAGCACTGATGAGCATTGATGTGCAGCACTGATAGCCAGCACTGACTTGCACCACTAATGGTCACTTATTGCTGTCACTTGTGGGCACTGATTGCTGGCAATTGTGGGCACTGATTGCTGGCAATTGTGGGCACTGATTGCTGGCAATTGTGGGCACAGATTGGTGGCAATTGTGGACACTGGTTGGCACTGATTGCTGGCACTGGTGGGCACTTAATTGTAATCAGGGCACTGATGATCAGTGCCCTGATTACATAACTAGCTGTCCCCTGTGAGGAGATGCCGCTGATCGGCTCTCCTCTCCTCACACTCTGTCAGTGTGAGGCGAGGAGTGCCGATTACCGGCATCTCCATGTTTACATGTGACCGGCTGTAATTGGACACAGACGATCACATGGTTGAATTCTTCCCCTTTACACAGATTGGGGTCGTGCCATGTCCTAGCAACACGGCACAGCCACGATCGCCATGATGCGCGCCCCCAGGGCATGCAAGAGTGGTCATTTTGGGAGCCGCACCGCCCAACCATCATTTTGAAAGTGGGCGGGTGGCAAGTGGTTAAAAAGGATATCTACTCAAGAGATAAGACTTTAATTCTACCACTTTACAAAACTCTGGTTCGGCCACATCTGGAGTATGCCATCTAGTTCTGGTCACCAGTCCTCTGGAAGGATGTGCTCCTGCCCCCAAGCATACACCCCTCTTTCATGAGCTGGCTTGCTAATTTTGGACAGGGGGGTGGCTTATTTTGTGCTGGCTGCTTTTGGGTTGGTCTGGGCATGCTCAGGGACTTTGATTTTTTTTTAATTCTTTTTGTGTGTGAACAGAACTTGGATGTTTCTGGGCATGCTCAGAGAGTGTTTTTTGGGTTAGTAATTTAAGGACATCCTTAACAGATGTACCCAATTTGAAGTTCTGTCTCTACATTGGGTGAACTTGCATTTTGTGTGTTTCATGGACTGTGCATGTGTTTTCAATTGCCTCATTAGCACATAAACCTATGTTATATCAAGCTTGCAGATAGCATTCTTTACCTTGCCCTGAAAAGCGGCAAGATTGTGTGTGTGTGTCCATGTCCGTCCTTATAGAGTTTGTAAGACATGTATTTTCTCTTTGTATTTTGTTTCTTATGTCTTTGCAAAACAGAAGTGTTTTAGAGCAAGTTTTTTTTACTTTGTTTTATTGTAATTTTTTTTTTTGGGGGGGGGGTATTTTACCCAGAAATATTTTTGATGATGTCAATGTATGTCATTTGTAGGTTGTTTCACTTTGATCTAATTGTCTGTGCTGCATTATTTTTCAAAATCTTCCTCAAGATGTTGACAAAATAATGTTTAAATCCTTAATAGATGTCTGTTTGTGGGTGCACTCCTGTTCATTTCCTCTGAAAAATGTTCAGACCTCAAAACCATATTCTGTTAGTGTCTATAATTAACACACATGTGTTTTTTGCTTTCCTTGCTCTTTTCCAAGTCCTTTTGTTGACCAATAAAATTTATAGACAAGTTTTATGTGTTTTGTTAATTTTCATGCAACAGATTTACCAGCTGCAGCTTAACTAGGCTGATTGGCATGGCAAAACAAAAAAAAAAAGTGTGTTTTGTCTTCAAGCTACTTTCCTGGTCCCTTCATGGTAACATATGCATGGATTATGCGTATGCTGCCATGGATAGGCACCAGGAAATGAAAATTAGAGTGGTACATGTTCAATTTTCCATTTTAGAGCAGGGATTCTCAGCCTTAGTCCTCAAGTACCCCCGACATTACATGATTTGGGAATTTCTTAGCTAAAATAGCTGTCCAAATTACAAAGCCCTTTGACTGTGTGATTTAAAGCACCTGGGCAAGATGAAGGAAAACCTGCAAACATGGCCTATTGGGGGTACTTGAGGACAGGGTTGAGAAGCACTGATTTAGAGTACTGAGCTAAAATCGAGCTCAAGACAATCCTATTCTAATTGTGGGCATTTGAGGGAAACCAAGTGAATGTTAGAACCCCTGATTGTCTTTTATAGGTTGGGCTTTGCGTCAATTTTCTGAAAATTGGCTTCACTTCCTGTCACATAGCCAAACAGGAAGTGAGGGTAAAACCCTACCAATGTCTTTGGGGACACACAGGTCAATCTAACTAGTGTCCTCATTAGGCAAATTGCACTCTACCACTTTGTTGTGTACACCCCTAAATTAGTAGGTATTTTGGGGTTTATTAAAGGCAAATCCATTCTGCAATTCAACTGTACTCGCTGTAAATCTGAGGGAAAGCACTGGTGATTTTATCATCCAATCATGTAAAAGCAAAGATTCGTTTTTTTTTTTTTTTTTCCTTGCATGTCATCCTCGGATCTCCAGCAACTGCACTTCTAAGTGCACTTTTAGTGCAAAGTGGATTTGCCTTTAGTAAATAAACCCCAAAGTCCAAGATACCTAATAAGAATGTACACAGCAAAATGATACGGTGCAATTTACCTAATGGGAAACTATTTAGATTGACATGTGTGTCCCCAAGGAAAGACTCTGGTAGGATTTTACCCTCACTTCCCGTTTGGCTATGTGACAGGAAGTGAATAAATTTGAAGGAGAAAGTGGCAAAATTTGTGAGGTGTCTTCACCCTATCAAGTGATAGGAAAGAGATTATCATCAAAAGGGTTAATTAACTGAGAATACCTCAATCAATGATTTTTCCAGCTCAACAGTTAAGGTGTGAACCGGCGCAGCGCATTCATTTTAGTAAATCACCCCCAATGTGTTCCAGTACTGAACTGACCGAGCATAAAAAGATACGAGTAAACTTTCATTGGACGCTCTCACCTTATACTTTAGTGTGTGTGGATTTATTTCAGCTTTTTTGTTATTTATTTTAAAAGAGAAATCCATGTCATGTAATGCTTGAGCCAAAATGTAGACTGAGATAAACACTCTATAGGATGTTTTATCATCAGGATAATATAAATCAAGTGGAAGTGTCTCCAAACTGCAGTTCCTAAGAGGTAATCTAGTTGTGAATGGTATGAGGAAATTTTTCATTTGGTTTTTTGAAAAGCATCTACATTCAGATATGAGAATATCCTCCATCAGGGGGTCAATTGGGTGGCTGGATGGATAAATATTATACAAATATTCCACCAATCCCTTTATGTAGAGATGGGGGAAAGTAAACACCAAGCTGCAGTTACTGAAAATAAAAAACGCTTCACTCATTGACCAAGAATCTGGTAGAATAAATGTCTTCTCCGTGTAATAAGGGACATTATTATATAAAAACTGGAAGTAAGTCCTACTAGCTGAGCCACAAATAATAAGAACTTCCGTAGTTGAGGTCCGCAGCTCTGGAGGAATTTTATCACAATTCTTTATAGACACCAGAATCTTGAATTCAATACAAATTCCATGATTAGATAAATGTTTGCTGAGTTGTCGGATCTCCCTCTCTCCGTATTCATCATCAGATGTAAGGATCCCGACCCAGTTCCACTTCAACCTTTCCAGTAACTTTGCTATGGCCACATGTTGCATCTCATCATCCGGAACTGTCCGGAAAAACTTTGGATACATCTTTCTATCACTCAGCAAAGTATCTCTGGCTCCATAACTAATCTAATGAAGGCAAAAAAACGCGCTAACCCTAGCATGCACAAGTAATCACAAAATATACGTAAAAAATAGGACCTAAACCGGCTGCAGAATGGTGGGATAAACACACATGTAATAAGGAAAAGAAAAAACTGCGCCAGGTAACAAATTTATACAAAAAATATATATAAAGAAAACCGGTACACATGTATGATCTGTGTGTCCAATTTGTAGTACTTGAGGTACTAATGACACAGGGAATATAGTCTGCACACAGATTGAAAAGGGCATAGGCAAACAATGTTATTATATTCTCAGGTCAAAGCAACATGCATAGCAAAATGTTCATCAGGAAGTGTCCAAATAATACAACTGTGGGCTATGGTAGATATTCTCAAAGTGCTTGTGATGAGTAAACTTCAAAGTAGTAAATGAATCCCCTTATGCATAGTAGATTCCACCACACCAATGTGCTCCATTTCTATAAAAGTGCCACCACCAGTAAGTAGGCTCCTTACCGTATATACAGATATAAAAAGCACTCAGGATTGAACCTTGAGCCAGGATTCCGAACACCAGATATGGTTACCCCTCAGCACATATCCTCCAAGGGTCCGCTAATTTAGGCTGGAACTCCAAAAGGGGGGGGGGGCATTCCAATATATGGACAAATGGATAAAACACTCAGCGGTGAGTCCAGGGATTACCATGTAAATGATAAAAGGCAGACCATCGCGTGATAGTGTAAAAATAAGTTGACTTTATTAAAGGTCAGATATTACTCACATTCTCGTTGAAAAAAGTAAGCAGTAAAATCAAACGGTTGTTTAGAGAAGCGCCGGCCGGCATCCAATAAAAAACCCTTCCTCCTTCTTACACGAGCGTGGTGACGTCACTGCGCGTCCTCCCAGACGCGTTTCGTCATCAATAGACGTTTTCAATGGGGATAGGGCGAGCAGTGAGTCACCATTATTTATACTACCAAGCCTCATTGAGGGAGGCAAGGAAATGGCCATTCAGCCATCTTAACTGTGGGAAAAGATGCCCACACAGATTATAAAAACGGAAAATGATAAGGAAAAAAAAAGGCAAATTGCTTATAACCTATTTTTCAAAGCTTAAAACAAGTAATTGGGTATATTAACAAAAACAGACCGCGATTAGAACTCAATTATAAGTGCATATAGCGCCTACAGAAAGAAAATGTTATGTTCACATGTGAAAGTAAAAAGCAAGAAAATTTTTTTATTTGATATTATATGAAATTTAATACCTAAATATTTCAGAGTTGATGAGCAAATTTTTTTTTAAGGATAGTGGATATACATAACCTATTAAGATCGAGTGTTCATGTATGTGAGCTTGTGAAAAGAACTTGCTCTTCAAAGAAATAGAATACGTAAATAGAAAAAATTATATAAATGTGTAGGGATTACTTCAGTAAGCCCGAGATTAGTGTTGTACACGTGACAATGTGAATCATGAATGCTCATATCATTATGAGTGAGAAAGCAAGGAGTTCCCTAGCGTTGAAATTCTTCAGACAATGTCCTGATGACAAGACACGAGTGGTTTGCACGCTGTGCAATCAGAGCTTGAAGCGAGGCATAAACGTTCTCAACCTGAGCACAACCTGCATGACCAGGCATCTAAGTGCAAAGCACGAGATGCAGTGGAGTAGACACCGCAAAAACCAAGAAAGGTCTCTGGCTCCTCCTGCTTCCTCTTCTTCTGGGAAATGCTCACTAATATTCTTCGGGGAGAGAAAAAAAAAAAAAAAGCAGATCCCTACGAAAGGTCTCTGGCTCCTCCTGCTTCCTCTTCTGCTGCAGTCTCGGCCTCTTCATCCACCTCTGTAGTGACATTGACACCTGCCAACCCGCCTCCTCATCCGGTCAGCGTAACACCTTCACCACCAACTTCAGCACAGCCAGGGCTAAACGACATCAGGCAGTTTTAAAACTTTCCTGTTTGGGGGGAAAAACCCAGACCGCGCAGGAGTTGTGGAGGGACATGGAACAACAGACCGATGAGTGGTTGGTGACAGTGAGCCTCAAGCCCGGCCTGGTGGTGTGCGATAATGGGCGAAATCTCGTAGCAGCTCTGGGCCTTGCCGGTTTGACGCACATCCCTTGCCTGGCGCATGTGCTGAACTTTGGTGGTCCAGAGGTTCCTGAAGAATTACCCCAATATGCCAGAGCTGCTGCAGAAAGTGCGGGCCGTCTGTGCGCGCTTTCGGCGTTCCCAACCTGCTGCTGCTCGCCTGTCAGCGCTGCAGCGTAACTTCGGCCTTCCCGCTCACCGTCTCATATGTGACGTCCCCATAAGGTGGAACTCCACCTTGCACATGCTTGCCAGACTGTGCGAGCAGCAGCAGGCGATAGTGGAGTTTCAGATGCAGCACGCACGCGTGAGTCGCTCTGCGGAACAGCACCACTTCACCACAATAACTGGGCCTCCATGCGAGACCTGTGTGCCTTGTTGCGCTGTTTCGAGTACTCCACCAACATGGCCAGTGCCGATGACGCCGTTCTCAGCGTTACTATCCCAGTTCTATGCCTCCTTGAAAAAACTCTTAAGGCGATGATGGAAGAGGATGTGGCACAGGATGAGGAGGAGGAGGAGGAGGAGGAGGAAGAGGGTTCATTTCCAAGGCTTTCAGGGCAGTCATTTACAAGTGGCTACGAGGGTGAGTTCCTGCACCAACAAGCGCCAGGTACACAATTGTCTTTCAGCAAGGGCACAGTTCTGGAGGATGACGAGGTGGAGGATGAGGAGGAGATGGAGGAGGAACCATGTTCACAGCAGGGTGGCACCCAGACCAGCTCATGTCCATCACTGGTGCGTGGCTGGGGGGATACAGAGGACACAGACGATACACCTCCCACAGAGGACAGCTTTTCCTTGCCTCTAGGCAGCCTGGCACACATGAGCGATTACATGCTGCAGTGTCTCCGCAACGACCGCCGAGTTGCCCACATTTTAACTGGTGCTGATTATTGGGTGGCCACCCTGCTGGATCCCCGTTACAAGGACAACGTGCCGTCCTTAATTACCTCACTGGAGCGTGATCGTAAGATGCGCGAGTACAACCGCACGCTGGTAGACGCGCTGCTAGTGGCATTCCCACTTGGAAGCGGGGGTACGGTGGAAGCACAAGGCGAAGGCAGAGGAGGAGGAAGAGGTCGCCAACGCAGCCGGGGCACCGCCAGCACCTCGCAAGGCAGGGTTAGCATAGCCGGAATGTGGAAAAGCTTTGTCGGCACGCCACAACAACCAGCACCACCAGCTGAGATGGAACGTCTTAGCAGGAGGCAGCATTTCACCAACATGGTGGAGCAGTATGTGTGCACACGCGTACACGTACTGCATGACGGGTCTGCCCCCTTCAACTTCTGGGTCTCCAAATTGGGCACATGGCCTGAGCTTGCCCTTTATGCCTTGGAGGTGCTGGCCTTCCCTGCCGCCAGTGTATTATCTGAACGTGTATTTAGCACGGCAGGGGGCGTTATCACAGACAAGCGCAGCCGCCTGTCCAGAGCCAATGTGGACAAGCTCACGTTCATTAAAATGAACCAGGCATGGATCCCACAGGACTTGGCCATACCTTGTGCAGAATAGACACATATACCGGTGTTCTGACGAAAACTGTCTTGCTATCGGATAGTGTCCGGCCACTTACTGCGCAGGTGCAGTGCTTGCGCAGTACGGAGGACAAGAAGATTCACAAAATCTCCAAAGATGAACGTCGCCTGCGCAGTGAGTGCAGGTTCAAGCCCGACCATCCAAGTGGACATACGGTAGCACATAGTAACAGGGCCCCTCACGGGCTCGCTTGGCTAGGCTTCAACCTCGGATGATGTGGCTTGAACCTGGAGTCACCGCGCATCGTCTTCGGAGAGTTTTGAAATCCCCTTGTCCTACGTACTGAGCAAGCGCAGTACAGGGTGGACACTATGCGACGGGGGACAGAATTCGACACATCATTCACCACTAGCCTTACCTAGCCATTGTTGTATTTTTGAACCAGTGTTGGCTACCTTGTCCTCCTCCACCGCCGCTTCCACCTACAACGCCACATCAACCGCCACTTCAACCTCCTACTCCATTTGAATTTCGTCCTCCTAGGTCAAGATTATAATTTTTTAATTTTTTTTAATTTCCAAGTATTTTATTTTCCCACTATCTTATCCATTAAATTGAATAATTTTTTCCAGAAAGTGCGTATTCTGGGGTATTCCCACCATATGTGCGGCATCGTGCCGTTGAGTTTCTGAGGTTCTTAATGACTTCCTGTACCTCTTCTGCTGAGAAGGGGGCCTCCAGCATTTTATTTTTATTTTTTTATTTTTTTATGTTATTTTAAGTTATTTCCCTATCCACATTTGCTTGCAGATCACTTGCCATGCTCTTAACAACATTTTGTTGCCATTTGCAGCCCTCTAGCCCTTTCCATGACCTTTTTACAGCCATTTTAGTGTTCACAAGTCCGGGTCCCCATTGACTTCAATGGGGTTCGGAGTTCGGGGTCAAGTTCGGTCAACCCGGACTTTTTTCCGAAGTTCGGCCGAACCCGCCGAACCCGAACATCCAGGTGTGCGCTCAACTCTATTCCTGAAGAGTTATGGGTGGATGTGTAGAATACAGCAGCAGCTCCTACAACAGTATGTTATTCCAGGATAAGAGGGAGGCTAGTGAGTATAATCATACTTTGGAGATAGGATTATGATAGTGAGTATAGTGGTGAGGCATTATTTTGTGATTCAGACTATCCCACAGTATGTATAAGTATGTAGATAACATACCTATATCTATATAAGCATTTTCCTCCCCCCTTTTTTCCCCCCACTGAGGGGTACGATATGGAATTTGAGATCCTTTTTCAATTCCTTCCCTCTTATCCTGTGTGGTTGATAATAGAAAAAACATCAGAAACATAAATGTAAGCATTTGTGTGAAAATGGTATGGTAGTGTTCATACTAAAGCTTCAAGCTTAAATTGGAAGCAATGTTTTCCTTGAGATCAGTAACAGTGATAGTGAACTGCCTGAACTTTCTGTTTCTTTGGCCTTAGGCTAGGCGGGATTATCGCTTCAGGTAGTATCCACGTTAGGATGAGGGTCTCTGGTGTTTCTATGTTTCCTGTCGTATAGGTGCAGTCATTGTTATAGATACGAGGTTGGAGCCTTTGTGCATATAGGAATATGGGCTAGCGACAATTTCATCTATTATGAGAGGGCGATATGATTGTCTGACGTAGATGTACATCGCACCATCATGTGGTTTTGTGGGTTACAGTAGGGAGTGTTGGTTGGCAGGATGAGGGACCGCTGTCGCAGGTCCGTTAGTCTGACTTGGTGATCAGTGACGGTGTTATGCTCCAGAGGATGAGAGATTTGCCTTTGAACGGTACCTAGTAGTCTTTGGTGATGGGTCAGTTTGTCCATTGAGAGTATGGAGGGGTGCATGTAAGGTTCTTATAGGGAATTGTGGGTTATTCCGGTAGTGAAGACAAGGTGGGGATAGGGGTGGGTTGTTGTGAGTCCATCAATTAGCTCTTCAGGAGTTGGAGGTAGGTATTGTGCCCCATTCGGCTGTAAAACTTGTAGTGTTTTGATGGGGCCATCACATACAAGGTGAAGTAACATTGTGAGGACAGAGGCTTTAAGCTTTCAGAGGTGGAGAATACCAGGGTTTGGGTATATAACATGTCTGTCAAACAAAGTAGTCTGGGGTGCTGAGTTTTTGGAACAGTATTGCGTAAGAATAAACAAACTATGTGTAACAGAGAACTGAAAACTGAAAATATATAATGTAACTTACAACTTATTGGACCTCGGAGTGTGTAGGTAGACAAAATGTTCCGAGGAGTGAACAATGAATGTGCGACTTCCAAGTCAGGCCTCTTGGCGGGATCTCCATTGCGCCGGTGAGGCCGAGGGGCTTCCGTTTGCAGGATGGTGGCATGTTTGAGGTGGAGGGGTTGTTGGAGGTGATCTCTGTCGATGTGGCCTTTGTGCGTTCCATTCCATGGGATCTTCTCCGTGATCTGCATTCCAAGGGGTTGATATGTACCAGTCAGGCAGGTGCAGACTTGGTGTGTTTAAAGCATTGCAGAATTGTTGCACATCTTTTGGGACCCGGAGCAGGTGCAGTGCGACCCACTGCCGAGGCTAAAGGGGAAAGGGAAATTTCCATCTGTATGAAATGTTTCTTGATCAAAGGATGTCCAAGAGAGGATGGAGATAATTCTGGTGTTGAAGTGTGACAGATCATGGAAGAGTTTTATTGCTAGCCCTCCGTCTTCATACCTTCCTAGATTAAAGTTAGTTACCATTACTGTGTCACTGCAGCAAGCAGACGTAGGTACCAGCAGCTCCAGCCACCCGGCCAATCCAGCTGGCTAGCCAGCCAGAAAACATTTTAACTGGTGCTGATTATTGGGTGGCCATCCTGCTGGATCCCCGTTACAAGGACAACGTGCCGTCCTTAATTACCTCACTGGAGCGTGATCGTAAGATGCGCGAGTACCAGCGCATGCTGGTAGACGCGCTGCTGGTGGCATTCCCACTTGGAAGCGGGGGTACGGTGGAAGCACAAGGCAAAGGCAGAGGAGGAGGAAGAGGTCGTCAACGCAGCCGGGGAGCCGCCAGCACCTCGGAAGGCAGGGTTAGCATAGACGTAATGTGGAAAAGCTTTGTCAGCATGCCACAACAACCAGCACCACCAGCTGAGATGGAACGTCTTAGCAGGAGGCAGCATTTCACCAACATGGTGGAGCAGTATGTGTGCACACGCCTACACGTACTGTATGACGGGTCTGCCCCCTTTAACTTCTGGGTCTCCAAATTGGGCACATAGCCTGAGCTTGCCCTTTATGCCTTGGAGGTGCTGGCCTGCCCTGCCGCCAGTGTATTATCTGAACGTGTATTTAGCACGGCAGGGGGCGTTATCACAGACAAGAGCAGCCGCAATGTGGACAAGCTGACGTTTTGGGATTGTCTAGGGAACTCCTTGCACCTGGCTTTGGTGTGCTCGGTCCCTTGCTGCGTTGGGCAGTAGCAGACGTACTGTCTAGGGGACGGACGCTCCGCTTTTGCACCCTGCTCCCTCTTCTGCTGTGCTGGTGGCTCTGTGCGACCACCGCCTCTTCCTCTGAACTACACTGGTCACCTGCATGACGTTGATTCCATGTGGGGTCAAGGACCTCATCGTCCTCCACATCATCTTCCACCCAAAATTCACCCCTGCCCTCCTTGTCGGTCTGCACAATGGCGAAAGCAGCAGCAGTTGGCACCTGTGTTTCGTCATCATCCGAGACGTGCTGCGTTGGTCCTCCCATGTACTCATCATGAAACATAAGTGGTTGGGCATCAGTGCACACAATCTCTTCCACTTCTGAGGCAGGGCTAGGTGGATGGGCCTGGGAAACCCTGCTAACAGAGTCATCAAAAAGCAGAAGAGACTGCTGCATGATTTGGGGCTCAGACTGATTGGCTGATTTGCAAGGGGGTGAGGTGAAAGACTGATGGACATTGGCTGCAGGTGCCAACTCTGAACTTTCATCAGGAGACTGGGTGGGAGACAATGTGAAGGAACCGGAGGCACTGTCAGCAGCAACCCAATCTACTATCGCCTGTACTTGTCCTGGCCTCGACATTCATACAGCCTCATTAGGCGCGCCAAAATACTGCTGTAGGCTCTGTCGCCTACTCGCACCTGCTGAAGGTGTTTCACTAGTGCACGTAGCTGGCACAGATCGACCACGTCCTCTCCCTGCAACAGGAGCGCCACCAGCAGCACCACGACCCGGCCACGTCCCCTTTTTGATGATCTCCTCATATTTTCAAAATGTATGATCTCGCCCTAAATGGGTGTTTTTGTATATAGCAGAATACACGTACAGTGTCTAAAGCGTTTATGAAAACGCAGAAAATGCTATTGGGAAGAAAAAAAACACTGCAAAATTAAATTTTTTTTGCAATGTTTTTACAATATCAGAATAAACGGATAGTGTCTAAAGCGTTTATGAAAACGCAGAAAATGCTATTGGAAAAAAAAAACACCTTAAAATTAATTTTTATTGCAATGTTTTTGCAATATCAAACTACACGGACAGTATGTAAAGCGTTTATGAAAACGCAGAAAATGCTATTGGAAGAAAAAAAAACACTGCAAAATTATATTTTTTTGCAATGTTTTTGCAATATCAGAATACACGGTTAGTGTCTACAGCGTGTATGTAGGAACACGCAGAAAATGCTATTGGGAAAAAAAAATAAAACTCAAAATTCAATTTTTATGCAATGTTTTTCCAATAGCAGAATACACACAGACTGTGGTGTATCTCTTAGTATATGCAGTGCAGTAATGTTGCACTGAGCTTGCAGGTAAAACGTTTAGATTTTGTCTGGCACTGGCCTCATGGCACTGTTACTGTGACTGTGCACTGCACCCCAGCCAGGGTACAATTGATTTAGGAATCTCTTCAATAATTATGTCTGCCTCTTTCTTTTGCAAAATAAAGAAACTCCCTCCCTACTCTAGCTATCTAGATAGCTCACTGATCTAACTAATTAGAATAAAATTCCAGGAATGTGGACTGACTTTAGCACACTAACTCCTAAAATCCTCTCTATCTATCTATCTGCAGCACAGGAACCTGCCTAACAGTGTCTGTCTAACAGAATGACGCTGTGTGCTGTGTGTGTACTATTTATAGAGACTGGGTCACATGCTGCCCTGGCCAATCACAGCCATGCCATTAGTAGGCATGGCTGTGATGGCTTCTAGGGCACACTAGTGAAACGATCATCCATTGGCTGCCCTAAAGCTGTTAAAAAGGCGCCAATACAGCGCCGAACACCGGACCCGAACCCGAACTTACAGCTAATAGTTTGGGTTCGGGTCCGGGTCCCAGACACCCAAAAGTCCGGTACGGACCCGAACTTTACAGTTCGGGTTCGCTCAGCCCTAATCATGTAGGGTACGTTAAGCTTAATTGGTATCAAAATTACAAACCAGGAATGATGTACTACAAAAGATAAAATCACGCATTATTGATAAAAGCATTCACATCCGTGTCCACATTCATCCCATAGGGGACATAAGTCTTGAGTTTGTGAATCCAAGTCATCTCAAGTCTGGAAATCTCTCTCACTAAATGTTCCCCTCTCCAATTGAGCTTATACTTATCTATGCCCAAAAAAAGGTATTTGCTGGGTCTCTCTTATGAAATTGGAGATAATGTTTGGAGATGGAATGATTTTTGAAGCCTGAAATAATATTGGTGATATGCTCGTTTAGACGTACTTGCAAAGGACGTTTAGTGCGTCCCACATATTGCAGGCTGCATGGACATTGCAAAAGATACACTACCCCTGTAGAGGCACAAGTGATACATGGTTTGATCTTAAAGGTTTCTTGAGTGGCAGTGGACTGAACCGAAGTGGTTTGTCGCATTGTGCACGAGTTTAAACGACACACTCTACACCGCCCGCATTTATAATAACCACTTAACTGATCAAAAAAACCTCCACTCCTAACAGGAGGGTTAAGAACATTAGGAGCTATTTGTCCTTGTAAAGATTGTGCCCCCCTGAAGAATACTCTAGGTTTCGGGGGTAAGATGTCACCAAGGGCTGGATCATTGGCCACAATGTGCCAATGTTTGTTGATCAGTGCTTTTATACTACTGTGCTGTACCGAATAGGTAGTAACAAATGGTACCCCTATTGGAACTGTAGATTCCCCCCTGGAACTCTTCTCGATCAGCAAATCTTCTCTATTTGTGGCACTCACCATCTGTTTCTGAGAGTATTTTCTGAGCAACCTTTTTCGATGAAACGACCTACCAAGACTTCTGCCTGTGTCAAGAATTGTTTATGGTCGGAACAATTCCTCCGTAGCCTCAAAAACTGGCTCTTCGGAGCGGCTCTCAACCACGGATGGTAATGACAACTCCCGACAGGGATAAATTAATTTCTGTCAGTCTCTTTAAAGAAAGTGGAGGTAGTGAACCCATTATCACCAATGCATACATTCAGGTCCAAGTAGTGAACTTCAGACTGGCTTGCTTCGAACTTCAGAATAATCCCTCTTTGATTGAGATTGAGGGTACTCATGAAGTTCTCCAACTCACTATACTGGCCATCCCATAGGAGGAGGATGTCATCGATGTACCTTGCCCAAAGGGCAACCTGAGGTACATGTTGGGAATAGATGACATCCTCCTCCCACTTGGCCATAAATAAATTGGCCAGGCTGGGGGCATATTTGGCCCCCATTGCAACTCCTGTGTCCTGTCTATAGAAGTTCCCATCGAACCAAAAATAGTTTGATGCCGCTGCGAACTTCAGAAGTGACATCAGAAAGTTGACCTGTTTCTGGGATAAGCCCGAATCTCTCTCGAGGTAGAATAGGACGGCTTCAAATCCCAAAGCATGGGGAATGATGGTGTATAATGAAGTCACATCAATGGTCACCATCCACATCCCAGTGGTAGGCACCATATTGGACAATAAATTGATAATGTGCCTAGAATCCTTCACATAAGAAGGCATAGAGCGTACCAAGGGCTGTAAATAGAAGTCGATATATCTGCCCACCCAGGACGTGATAGAATCAATCCCACTAACAATGGGACGTCCCGGGGGCAGATAGGGTCTTTGTGTAGTTTAGGGAGGTAATAGATGGTCGGAGTGCGAGGGGCTATGGGAATAAGAAATAACTTCTCTTTCATGGTTAGAATACCCTCATTGTGACCCTCTGCCACCAAGCTTTCAAGATCCCTAGTGAATTTAGACTTGGGATCCCCCGCTAAAAGGGTATAGGTGGCGGTTTCACCTATTATTCTGGACATTTCGGCCACGTAATCTGCCTTGTCCAGAATAACAATCCCACCTCCCTTATCAGCAGGCCTCATGACCAGATCCTTATTGAGGCATAACAATTCCAAACCTTATTGTAGGGATTTATTAAGCCTCGCTCTCTTTACCTCCATGGCTTCCAAATCTCTAAGTAGCACATCCCTGAACACACGAAGAGAAGGTGCTAGTGTGCCAGGAGGATTAAAGAGGGAAGCATTCCTCAATCCAGAATGAACAAATTCACTCTCTCTAATTTGGCTGTTTGGGGGAATTCCAGACATGTATCTTTTGATATTAAGTTTTCTTATGAACAAATGAATGTCCATAAAGGTCTTAAATTTGTCTAGACGCTTTGGGGGCACGCACTTAAGACCCTTGTCCAATAAACATTTTTCTGAAGGGGACAAAATCTTGGAACTCAAATTAAAAATCCCTTGTCCCACTACATTCACTGTCTTTTGTGCTGCTCTGATCCGCCTCCCCCCTCTGGTTCCTCTCCTCTTTCTCCCAACCTTTTTTGGCCTTGTGTGGGTTTGTGAAAACCCCAGCTCCCTTGTTGGTTTGGTGTAGAGGGACTTTGTGGCCCCAAAGGTCTATTGATGACCCTATTTGAGGCACTGTAGTTGGTTGCCATACCTTGTTCGAAAGGGTGAAAACCATTAAAAAAGGAGGAGTCCTCACCCATGGCATCGCACTCTCTCAGTGGATAAAAGGAGTTATGTATGGGAATATTGTAATCCCACCCGGATTCTCCTTGATACCAATTGGGTGGCTTTTCTTTCTGTAGGCGCTATATGCACTTATAATTGAGTTCTAATCGTGGTCTGTTTTTGTTAATATACCCAATTACTTGTTTTAAGCTTTGAAAAATGGGTTATAAGCAATTTGCCTTTTTTTCCTTATCATTTTCCATTTTTACCATCTGTGTGGGCATCTTTTCCCACAGTTAAGATGGCTGAATGGCCATTTCCTTGCCTCCCGCAATGAGGCTTGGTAGTATAAATAATGGTGACTCACTGCGCGCCCTATCCCCATTGAAAACGTCTATTGATGACGAAACGCGCCTGGGAGGATGCGCAGTGACGTCACCACGCTCGTGTAAGAAGGAGGAAGGGTTTTTTATTGGATGCCGGCCGTTTGATTTTACTGCTTACTTTTTTCAACGAGAATGTGAGTAATATCTGACCTTTAACAAAGTCGACTTATTTTTACAATATCACGCGATGGTCTGCCTTTTATCATTTACATGGTAATCCCTGGACGCACTGCTGAGTGTTTTATCCATTTGTCCATATATTGGAATGCCCCCCCCCCCCCCTTTTTGGAGTTCCAGCCTGAATTAGCGGACCCTTGGAGGATATGTGCTGAGGGGTAACCATATCTGGTGTTCAGAATCCTGGCTCAATGCTCAATCCTGAGTGCTTTTTATATCTGTATATCCGGTAAGGAGCCTACTTACTGGTGGTGGCACTTTTATAGAAGTGGAGCACATTGGTGTGGTGGAATCTACTATGCATAAGAGGATTCATTTACTGCTTTGAAGTTTACTCATCACAAGCACTTTGAGAATATCTAACATAGCCCACAGTTTTATTATTTGGACACTTCCTGATGAACATTTTGCTATGCATGTTGCTTTGACCTGAGAATATAATAACATTGTTTGCCTATGCCCTTTTCAATCTGTGTGCAGACTATATTCCCTGTGTCATTAGTACCTCAAGTACTACAAATTGGACACACAGATCATACATGTGTACCGGTTTTCTTTATATATATTTTTTGAATTTGTTACCTGGCGCAGTTTTTTCTTTTCCATAACTAATCTAGAAGGAAAGAAATCTGTCCGTATAATTATTCTGGAACTCTTAATAACCAAATGGACAGAAGAGAACTTTAGAAAATATTCTAATGGTTTTTAGAGAGCAACAAACATGTCATCTGAGCTGTCTATAACAGATCTATAAGCAGATTTTAGTGCTGCTTTTATTTCACTGAACCAATCAGATAAAGATGAAAGAATAAATGTATTATTTCATAAATGATTACAGCCATCAGTGAAGCTCATAATATATTAATGGGGAATTTATCAAAACTGGAGCAGCCAGAATCTGAAGCAACCAATCACCCTCCATCTTCAGATTGTTTAGTTAAACTTTGAAGATAAAATATGGAAGCTGAATGGTTTTCATGCATAACTGGCCCAGATTCTGGCTGCTCCAGTTTTGATAAAGTCCCTTCTAATGCCGCGTACACACGATCGGAATTCTCGTCGGAAAAAACTCTGACGGTTTTTCCGATGGAATTCCGCTCAAGCTGTGTTGCCTACACACGATCACACCAAATTCCAACGGTCAATAACACAGCGGCATAAAACACGTTCGATAGTACTATAAAAGGGAAGTTTAATGCTTCCGAGCATGCATCAAATTGTTTTCGAGCATGCGTCGGAATTTTGCGTGTCGGAATTGCATACACACGATCGGAAAATCAGATAGAAAGGTTTTCCGTCTGAAAAATTGAGAACAGGTTCTCAATTCAAAGTCCGTCGGAAATTCCGACAGAAAAAGAACGTTGGGCATACACACGGTCGGAAAATTAGATGAAAAGCTCCCATCGGACTGTTTCCATCAGAAATTCCGACCGTGTGTACGCCGCATAAGAGTTCTTCCTCCTGTAATCCCACCTAGGGGTCTCTTGGCTTTAGCTGGGGGTGGACAGCCGAGTATAAACACAATTACCAGCTCAGCTCCTGAACCTGTATATCCTTTATGGAGCAGATAAATGATGTAAACATTTCCACTACTGGTCTGTCTATTCAACCATAACTCTAATTTATTCACATAACAAAGAAATGTACTGTGTATATATATATATATATAATTTCCATCTAATTTGACTAGTCTTTTCAATACCTTCCTTGCACTGCGTACACACATTGTATCAATCCCTAAAAAAACAACTTTCACAGCAACTACAGTATAGGATTCAGACCTACAAGGATTGATACTCTATATACAGTATACATGCTAGAATTATGCAGTGCATCTACATCTCCAATACTGTATATCCATCCCACCACCATGTGCACAGTATTCTCCCGACTGATCAATCAATGGAATATGAAATAATACAATAAGTCAATAACAAAACAAACTTGTGTTAAAAGTCCTCTTTCAATTATATGTGGGATCCAAGATCCTGCGATAGATAGTCCTTCTCCCCACAACCCTGGTCCGGTGGTTGTGGGGTTCTGCAGGCGGTAGGCTTATTGGAAGCTGGATGCCTCTTTTTAAAATATGGAGGCCTCCAGAAACCGGCCATCCCTATGTGAATGAGTAAAAGGGACATAAAACTTCTACTCAATCACAAAAAAGTAATCTATAGATAAAGACACCCAAATGTTTGATATGTCCTTTATTAAAAAAAGAACCCAAGAAAATATCCTCATTGTAAATGCATACTTATTTATGATGTATGCCATCTGCTAACCTGCCAACACTAAAAACCCAACAGACCCAGCACACATGACAGGGTAGGGGCGGGGATAATAATGACATCATTGACCAAATATTGCCATGGCTGGGGATTAATGGCCATGTAAGCCAATGACATTGGTGACTTTGGTGGCTCCTAGCTTCCTGAAATACTACTTCTACAGTATCTTACAAAAGTGAGTACACCCCTCACATTTTTGCAAATATTTTCTTCTATCTTTTTATGTGACAACACTGAAGAAATTACACTTTACTAAAATGTAAAGTAGTGAGTGTACAGCTTGTATAACAGTGTAAATTTGCTGTCCCCTAAAAATAACTCAAAACACAGCCATTAATGTCTAAACCGCTGGCAACAAAAGTGAGTACATCCCTAAATGAAAATGTCCAAATTTAACCCAATTAGCCAATTTCCCTCCCCGGTGTCATGTGACTCGTTAGTGTTACAAGGTCTCAGGTGTGAATGGGGAGCAGGGGTGTAAAATTTGGTGTTATCACTATCACTCTTTCATACTGATCACTGGAAGTTCAACATGGCACCTCAAAGCAAAGAACTCTCTCTCTGAGGACCTGAAAAAAAAGAATTGCTGCTCTACATAAAGATGGCCTAGGCTAGAAGAAGATTGCCAAGACCCTGAAACTGAGCTAGTGCACGGTGGCCTAGACCATACAGCGGTTTGACATGACAGGTTCCACTCAGAACAGGCCTATCCATGGTCGAACAAAGAAGAAAATGGGGTCCCCCCAGGGTTCTGTCCTAGGACCAATCCTATTTAATTTATTCAAAAACGACCTGGAGGATGGGATAAACAGCTCAATCTCTGTATATGCAGAAGATACTAAGTTAAGCAGGGCAATAACTTATACGCAGGATGTGGAAACTATGCAGGAAGATCTTAACAAATTAATGGGGTGGGAAACTACATAGAAAATGAGGTTTAATGTAGAAAAAATTTAAATAATGCATTTGGGTGGCAAAAATATGAATGCAATCTATACACTGGGGGGGAGAATCTCTGGGGGAATCGAGGATGGAAAAGAACCTGGCGGTCCTAGTAGATGATAGGCTCAGCAATGGCATGCAATGCTAGGCTGCTGCAAGCAAAGCAATCAGAATATTTGCATGCATTAAAAAGGGGATTAACTCCAGAGATAAACAATAATTCTCTCCCTCTATAAGACCCTGGTCCGGCCGCACTTGGAGTATGCCATCCAGTTCTGGGCTCCAGTCCTCAGGAAGGATGTGCTAAAAAATTGGAGCGAGTCCAGAGAAGGGCAACAAAACAAATTAAGGGACTGGATGACCTTAGTTATGAGGAAAGGTTACAAGCACTGAACGTATTCTCTCTGGAGAAGAGCCGCTTGAGCTCATATGATTTCAATGTACAAATACCGTACTGGTGACCCCACAATAGGGATAAAACTTTTCTGCAAAAGGGAATTTTACAAGACACGTGGCCATTCACTAAAATTAGAAAAAAAAAACGGTTTAACCTTAAACTGCATAGAGGATTCTTTACTGTAAAGCCCCATACACACGGTCGGACAATCCGCGGACCAGGTCGGTCGGATCCTGTCCGTCATACTTTGTCTGATGTTGGTTTTGCGTACACACGGTCGGACAAAGTTGTCGGAAAATCCGATCATTCTGAACGTGGTGACGTTTGTTGCCTACGACAGGACTACGTAGAGGCTAGTAGCCAATAGCTTTGGTCTTGTAATGTGATCTGAGCATGCGTAGCACTTTGTCCGGTCGGACAACCGTACACACGATCGGATTTGGTGTGATCGGACCGGGTTGTCGGCAAATCTATCCAGCAGGAGATAAGACTTTGTCCGTCGGACAATCCGACGTACACTGTCCGATGGTGCATACACACGGTCTGATTTTTTAACAACATTGTCCGATCGGACAGAATCCATGAAAAAGTCCGACCGTGTGTATGGGGCTTAAGAGCGATTAGGATGCAGAATTCCTTTCCACAGGCAATGGTCTCAGTGGGAAGTATCAATAATTTCAAAACACTATTTGATAAGCACCTGTACGACCACTACATACAGGGATATACAATGTAATACTGACATAAAATCACACACATTGGTTGAACTTGATGGACTTGTGTCTTTTTTCAACCTAGCCTACCATGTAACTATGTAAGTTGAGTGCACGTGCTCAGCGTCATATCCAGCGGTCATCTTTGGGAAATAGATGTATGAGTGCTGCCAGAATTGCTTCAGAGGTTTAAGGGGTGGGGGGTCAGCCTGTCAGTGCTCAGACCATACACCGCACACTGCATCAAATTGGTCAGCATGGCTGTCGTCCCAGAAGGAAGCCTCTTCTAAAGATGATGCAGAAGAAAGCATGCAAACAGTTTGCTGAAGACAAGCAGACTAAGGACATGGATTACTGGAACCATGTTCTGTGGTCTGATGAGTGCAAGATAAACTTATTTGGTTCAGATGGTGTTAAGCGTGTGTGGGGGCAACCAGGTGAGGAGTACAAAGACAAGTGTGTCTTGCCTACAGTCAAGCATGGTGGTGGGAGTGTCATGGTCTTGGGCTGCATGAGTGCTGCTGGTACTGGGGAGATACAGTTCATTGAGGGAACCATGAATGCCAACATGTACTGTGACATACTGAAGCAGAGCATGATCCCCTCCCTTCAGAGACTGGGCCGCAGGGGAGTATTCTAACATGATAACGACCCCAACACACATCTACAAGACAACCACTGCCTTGCTAAAGAAGCTGAGTGTAAAGGTGATGGACTGTCCAAGCATGTCTCCAGACCTAAACCCTATTGAGCATCTGTGAGGCCTCCTCAAATGGGAGGTGGAGAAGTGCAAGGTCTCGAACACCCACCAGCTCCGTGATGTTGTCATGGAGGAGTGGCTCCAGTGGCAACCTGTGAAGCTCTGGTGAGCTCCATGCCCAAGAGGATTAAGGCAGTGCTGGAAAATAATAGTTGCCACACAAAATATTGACACTTTGGGCCCAATTTGGACATTTTCAATTAGGGGTGTACTCCCTTTTGTTGTCAGCGGTTTAGACATTAATGGCTGTGTGTGAGTTATTTTGAGGGGACAGCAAATTTACACTGTTATACAAGCTGTACACTCACTATTTTACATTGTAGCAAAGCATCATTTCTTCAGTGTTGTCACATGAAAATATATAATAAAATATTTACAAAAAATGTGAGGGGTGTACTCACCTTTGAGAGATACTGGATATATGATCATTAGGGGACTGAATGGGCAAAAGATCGGGCATTTGTCCAAATGCCATAAAAGTCTAGACTGAACATTTGCCCATCCCTACATAGCGCTGCCTTTATTTTTTTAGAACAATGTTATACTTTATGGTGCTTTGCACAAAGGATTATTTGTACCCTTTTGACCCCCCTCACCATAAGACGACTAGCTGTCCTAACCTTATGTAATATAGAAAATGCTGCTTTTCTTACCTGGGTGTAACCATATAGATTCAGCAGCTGGGCCATTTGGAGAGTGGTGTCAGAATTGAGATCTCCAATGAAACCAGCCAGGGCACCCCGCTCCATACAGGAATAATTTGGAGCTTCCTTTGTATGTCCAGACAATATCTGAAGAACGTCTTTTATAGCTTTATTCACATATCCACAAGAATCATACACATGGTATCCCAGAGTTATGTTGGGCAGAATATCTGGACTGCGGTTTATCTCATCAATAGCAAATATACAAGCCAATAGATGTCTGTATTCTCTCCGGTAAACACTGAAGAAAGTGGATAGTTTTGCATTGGTCTACAGTACAAGGATTCAAGCAGACATTCTTCATGGCAAAATGTATAACACATTTCAACTGCAGATCTATGGTGGGATTGGTGGCTGTGTGTATTGCTCCATGAAACATATAATGAAATTCAATTATTCCTGCACTTATATGAGTTATAGCAGTGGTTGGCAATTTACGAGGTATAGATGACCTCAGCTGTAGCCACCGAAAATCACTAAGTAGCCTCATATAATATTCTGTATATGTAATGATACAGAAGAAGGTCAGAGAATGCAGACTTACTAGAGGAAAGGGTCAGAGAATTCAAACTTGCTACAGGACTGGTTGGAGCCTCCAGACATTCCATAGGAGACAGTCAGGGCCAGAGATAAGACCATCCTCCAGGGTTTAGTTTGTGAAATGTTTGCTTAAATTCTGAAGTTTGTGAACTGTCAGCAAACCTCCTGAAGTCCATGGGGGAGAATATTGTTTTTTAGTTCTGTCCATTTCTAGAGCTAATAGACAAACTATTGTCAAACAAAAGAGCATGGGAACTGGCCACTGCCATGATGGGGGGGGGGGGGGGGGGGGGCGTGTACCAATACTATAATAATAAAAAGTTTCTCTCTCCCAACACAGTATTTTCAGCTCTCCACACATTAATAATATGGCTGATGTAAGCCCAACTTTTTTCAGAGAGTGAGTTGGGTTATTGATTTTCTTATATTATTGGCTCTTGTGACCGGGGAAATGACTAGTGATGAGGTTTTGGTTCTGAACCCAGGTTTGGACCACATTTTGCTTGTGTGGAGGTTAGGCAAATGACTGAACTAATTTTGAGTGTGGCCCGGTCAAACCTCCGGCACTAGCTGAAATCGATAAATTTGGCATCAGTATTACCGCTGATAAATGTGACCTCTTCCCTTCTGACTGGTTCTTAGGGAACCGGCAACCGCCAACATAATTTGTTCTGTCATTCATTCTTGTTGGCGGGTAGATCAGAAATGTTGGACAAACTGATTAATGATGAATTTATGCTGTGGGTTTTTTTGTGCTAAAAAAAGGACTTGTCAAACTGTGGTGTGTTTATTTTTTCACTTATTCTATGAATGAGTATGGCTACTGTGTACCTCCTACTCATTCAGATAGGTGAGAGGGCCTGTATCTGGGGTTTCCAGTTTACAATAAGCCCCCCCATCATGCAGACCCCCACAACCACCAGACCAGGGTTGTGGGAAAGAGGCTCTTGTCCTCATCATTCTGGTGCTTTGCCAGTGACCTCCTGGCGAGGTACCCACCATGCTGAGGGTATGTAGCCTGTTATGGTTCAGGTGGGGAGGCTGAATTCTCACTTTTCCTGTCCTGACAGGGGCCATGATCATATATAGTAAATGCCACATGTGGATTTTGAGTGGAACCACATTTTTTTTTTTTTACAGAGCAACCTTTTTGTATTTATTGTTATTTGTGGTGTTGCTGCTTATAGATTTTAGTTCAATTATTGTCCAGCGCAGTTTTTTCCTTTCTACATTTTTTTTTGCCTGAAATGCATCAATATCAGACCTTACCGTTCTGGTATGAATATTTATGGGGGGCATATGCCTTTTTTGGGTACCCCTTAACATCCTTATCAGAATCTCATCAGTGTAAAGGGTGATTTATGCATCCTTAGGGGAAATTGTACACTTGTTTGTTTTGTGTGGGGTCCATCATTAACATCTATACCAGATCCCTTCACCTGGGATAAGAGTCTGCTATAGATCAGCTGATTGGTAGGTGGCTGAAGCTGTAATTTGCCAGAAATTTAAACAGCATTTTTTCCATTTGTAAATGTTAATGTTGCTGTAGTAGGTTGTATACATTATGCTGATGCGCCACATGACCAGCAGGGTCAGGGCATCCCCAAGGCATGTTAGTTATATTTTTCCCTCTTTTTTAACGCTGCCTATGTTACCTCAAAGAGTCTAATCGACCCCCAAACACACTCAGTTTTTTGTTTTTTTTTATGTTTGATAACAAAACAATCCACCCATGTTGTAGAGTTCAGGAGAAGGGGATACATTCTATAGATTTAGCAAAATAAACATGGCAGGGCTGACACCATTCCTTGTTATTTCATTTAACAAACAGAACAGTAATGTCAGTCCACAACAAGAACAGATCAATGGGAATTTTTCTGTGACTGCGTTGTCTTTAATCCTTTCACTGCCAGAGCCACATTTGTGTGAAATATTAAAATGCCTGATGATTAGTTAAATCCCCCAAACATAAAAAAAATTTTGAAAGCAAAGACCCTGTGATATTAGTGGAGCTGTTTATCAAACACATATTTTCAGTAAAAAAATACACTAAAAGTAATGTTACTGCACACAACCAAAATGCGGTAGTCAACTTTTTGGTAAAATATAAAATATGAGGTTGTTATGAGTAAATAGAAACCCAACATGTAAAGCCTTAAAATTGTGCATTCCGGTGAAAAGGTAAATGCAATGCCGTCCATCAGAAACAAAAATACTATATAATGTTATTGTGGTGCCTTAAAACCTAAACCTTTTTTTTCTTTTGGACAGCCACTGTCTAGGGCTCCATTAGAGAGATTTCCCCTCACTTCCTGCCCTGCAGATAACAGTTTTACCAGACAGGAAGAGAGGAAAAATCTGCAAAGGGGACACAGACAGAAATAAAAGCCTGACAGGGATTCCAGCCTTCCAGTACTTTACTAAAAACTGTGTCTATTTCCGTTCTGCTATTGGAGAGATTCCCTCAATTTCTATGGTAAAAAGTTATATGCAGGACAGGAAGTGAGGGAAATCTCTCTAATGGAGCCCCAGATAACAGTAAAAACCTGACAGGGATTCTTTATCCTTCTCACTCTATTTGAAAGTTAAAAAAAGGTATGGGGTCAATAAGGGCCAAAGTCATTCAAGGTCATATTTATACTTGTGCATTGTGGTAACGCATAACAATGCATGGCAAAGCACCTTCTCTATGGGCAGTGCAATGCGGTGTCATTCATTTTGAATTGCCCCCAATGCATTGTACAGTAGATCCCAACACACAACACACCTCTAGGCACCATAATACACATACCAGGCTCTGCGGTGTGCTGCCTTATTAAAAAAAAGGAATTGCATGTTTTTTCCACCATTGTGGTGCATTGGCAGCTATTCATAATGAATGAATGTGAGAATAACCACCCGGCAATGGAACACCTAAAGGTGAATGTGCCATACGTGGTTTTCATGAACATATTTTTATATAGATGCAGTTTAGCAGACTGAATAAATCCTGCACATTATCACACATATCTCCTAAAGACACAACTCTGTAGATCAGATTGGAAGATTTGCTCGTCATATTTCTCTTACGCTGCACACATGAGATGTTTAATAAAACTTCCTTCCTCACTCCACTGTATCACTACAGAATGTACAGTGAATATCCCTCCTATAATGATGTCTCCATCCTGAGAATACTTGTAATCAAATATATAATTCCTCATAGTCATATCACAGCGGTGATCAGAGTTCTGGGTGTCAGATGTCAGATGTGCAGGGACCCACAAAGACAACAACCACAATATTCTAAGTGGATAACTGAAGACAACATGGCCGAGTCTCTGATAGACTCCAATGACTTCCTCTACTCCTGACTTCATTATCACTGACAGCAGCCCAGGATCCTGACACTGACTTCATGGCTCAGCTGAAGGCTGTGAGAGTGTCAGGTTTATAAAGAATAATTCTGTTATTTATTACTGATAGACTGGAATATGAATCTGCTTATAGAGTAGGATAAAAAGGTCAAGCATAAAATACACAGAATCCATCTTTGTCAACACTGTAGAAAGTGAAGGTTAAAAAAAAATGCCATTATGACATATTGTACATGAAGCAGTAAAAATGTGAAGTTTGATGGCCAAGAGTGCCATGTTTATTATTATTATTATTATTATTATTCATAAAATGATTTTATATAAATATAGGTGTAGAGATGAGGTTCAGCAGTTACCATAGATTTGGGGAGAATCTCTTGGACTCAAAATGTTTGGGAATCAAAAAAAATGTCCAGGTTCACCACAAAAATAGAGAACATCCTCTAATGAGGCACACAAGGAATGGATGAAAGGATGGATGACCTATCGATGGCTGGGTGGGGTTACAGCAGCTTTATTATCAGTGTTGATAGGGACAGCTGACAATTCTGTGTAGATAGAGATTACTATTTTTTTCTTCATCAGTACATGTCCCCCACGGCAGTGCATAAATCAGAATATTTGCGTGTTACTGCCAATCTGCCCTTTAAGCTGCCTTTTGTTTGAAGTATGCAACTGGATCATTTGAAAGACTAATGCCCCATACACAGGGTCGGATTTTCCGATGGAAAATGTCCTATCGGACAATGTTGTCGGAAATTCCGACCGTGTGTAGGCTCCATCGGACTTTTTCCATCGGATTTTCCGACGGACAAAGTTTTATCTCCTGCTCTCAAATTTTCCGACAACTAAGTCCGATCACGCAAATTCCGATCGTGTGTAGCCTAGTCCGATGGACAAAGTGCCACGCATGCTCAGAAGAAATTCTGTGACGGAAGCGCTCGGTCAGGTAAAACTACCGTTCCTAATCGACACAGCACATTCGTCACGCTGCAATGTTAAAATGTGTTTAATGCAGCGCATTCTCTTTTTCTTTACAATGCAAGAAGAATGACGTTTTCTAGCTGCTCATATTCACACTGACTTCTCACAAACTTCTTTCTTTATTCTTTTTCATGATTTATTGGCTAGATGTTTTTTATTCGTCAGATCTTAAGAAGGTTTTTTGTAATTTTTGGTGGATTTGTCATTTATAGTGTTTTTTTTTATTTTTTTAATCCCGATTTGGTTTCTTTATTGTTTTTTTTTTTTTTTTTTGTGTGGGGGGGGGGGGGTGTGTGTGTCTCAACTTATCCCAACACCATTATTATCATTTGTATTTTTTGCCTAAATTCCCTAGGAGGTTGTTTGGTGTTGGTGCACCTTGTAAATTTGACTTTAGGATTTGTGAAATGTACCTGCCTACTCACAAATAAACTGTCCTTTTTGAAGTTAAAAACATAGGCAAGTATTTCTTCAAAACAAAAATAAACTTTATTTGGTGTCATAAACAAAATAAACAGGAAGGCAACGCTGGAGAAACTGGTCCATTTCGAGAAGCCTTTTGGTCCCCAAGGCAGACATCAAATATGTAATATGAAAATTGGTGGCCTGAGGAGTACATATCTGAGGGACTTCAATCTGGTCCATAAGTCCAAGCAATCAGGAGGGTCAAATGCCATCTATGTCCCCAGGATGTTGTCAGACAAGAGGCTGCATCTTCTGACAGACCAGACGGAACCCAGGCCATCACTATCTGGTCTTCCTAACGCACTTCCCTCCTGGCTTCCTTCCAGGCTGTGGCTCTGATCTTCGAGTTGTGGCAGCAGGTGGAGGAGGAGGAGGGCAAGGGGCAACCTCCTGGCTGCCACTTGCCACAGCCTCCTCCCGGCTGAGGTCTTCCTGTGTATGAAAATGGGACATAGTTTTAGTCCTTTGTTAATCAATCACACTATTTTCAGCTCATGACTGTTGCAAATAGAATGTTAAGAAATAGAACATCCTATCATTCAGAGCCCAGCATTTTTCATTCCTGGCCCAATCCTCTTAACTCACAACTTACCTGATCAATAATAACATCTAGTTAACATCATTAAATGCACGTCAATAAATATATTCACCAATGCTATACCTGTCTCAAGCTGGGTCCCTCCACATGTTGTTGCCTGGAAGGCCCAGGTTGGACATCGGAAGCCTCAGCTGGGTGGGAAGGAAGCCTGGAAGGAAGCCTGGAAGGAAGATGGTAGGGTGATGGCATGGGTTCCCTCTGGTTTGCCAGAAAATGTAGCCTCTCGTAGAACTTCATCCGGGGAACATAAATGGCATTCGGATCTCCTGATCGCAAGGACTGCTGGTACCTCTGTCGCTCCCTCAGATAGGTGCACCTCAGGTCACCAATTTTGGCCATCACATGTCTGCCTTGGGGACCATGATTTGGATGTAATGGAGTAGTTTCTCCAGCGCTGCCTTCCTTTTGGTTCTATTGCTATAATCGGGGTGGGAATTCTGCCACAGGCAGGGCATCGCCCTGAGCTCATGAATGATCAAATCATAGAAAAAAAGGAAACTTAAATGGGTCCATAGTATTTTCTGCAAGACAAACCAGAATACTGTCAGGCTAAACTCTCCTAATCTTGTACCCAAATAAGCCTCAATGGAGAAGCATTCTAGGCTAGTGATGTACCAAGTTCAAATTGTACCTTTGTTAAAGCGATCGATCGTCTCATGCATCAGCTCTCTCCCCTCTGCTCACAGATCGTCGGTACGACACACGCGTGTGGCGTTTTCTTTACAGTGCGCATGCATGAAACTCCACTCGCCCCTGACGATCTTTCTCGTCTATTCCCCACCCCTTCTCTTTACGGCGCAGTGGGGAGAGCACATGGCAGGGACACAGCAGGTGCGCCCTAAACATTTCAGCAACGAGGAGGAGGACGAGGAATGGCAGGAGGCAGAAACGTCCCGATCCCGGAGGCTCAAATTTAAGGCGTCGAATATGTCTTTTGGAGAAATGTTGGAGATGGTGGACATATTTAAAGAGGAGCGACTATGATGGGAAGTATGGACCTTACCCCAACCCAAATGTCAGAAAGGCCTTGATCATGGCTAAAGTTGTAAAGAGGCTGCAAAAGAAATTTGGCTTAAAACGATCCAAGGATCAACTGAGGAAACGCTGGTCAGACCTGAAACTGAGGGAGCCCGATCAATACAGAAAGATCAAGCAAGTTCTTCAAAAAAGTAAGTTAATGTCGTGTGTTCTGCTTTTTTTTTTTTTGCTTGCTTGCATACTGCTCCATGTGGTTGTTTTTTCTATGTTGTACATGTGAAAATGGCCACTTTCATGTTCGTGTGTCCATTCGATCGTACTCAACCTCAATCGTTCGGCCACTTATAATACGATGTTTGGTGAAATTGGAGTGAACTACATTGTTTCAGGCCTGTTTTTAGTCAAAGGAAGTTTGTTGGCAATAGAGATGTTTTCATCAATGAAAAGCAAATTTCTTCAATGTAAAGGAGAGGTCACTCAGTAGCAGTTTGCACATCTGGACTCTAGAGCACTAGTGCTGGGACACCCAAACACCCTTTTTATTATGTTGTCCCACACATGTGCTCCAGTGGATACTATAGGGGTGTCTCCATCTGACAAACTTGCACCAAAAAGGTAGTAAGTTTTGCACCTTTACAAAGTGACTACATTAATGTTGTTGTCCTTTGAACCTGGCCACAAACAACTATTGTCTGTCACTTCCTATTTCTGCCCTCATAGATTGTTGTGCTAAGTATTCCTTTTGTACATTCTCATAGGGGAGCGAAGACTCGGGACGTCTGAGGACACCAGGAACCCAACACCTCCCAAAGAAGGGGAAATACCAACACCAGAAGCAGAGGAGGAGGAGGAAGGAGAGATAATAGAAGTTGGAGAACTTGTCACCACAACAGGTGAGTGTCGTAGAACACAGCTACAGGTAAGCTAATCAGTGTATGCCTGCCTCTTTTACAATAGCCATTTTTTTTTTGTTTGTGTGTTTTTTAAGGTGATGTGGGTGTTGTGGAAGAAGAATCGCACTTTACCACTGAAAGTGCACACGTACTCATCAGGGAGATAATGGTGTGCAATCGAGATCTAGATGATATCAAGAAAAACATCAATGATGTTCAACAAAAAATGAAGAACATCATTGATGTTTTAGCGAAAATCTGAAAAGGCACAAACTAATTATCACATATTTGTGGGTGTTTATCCCAACAATTTTAACGTAATAACTGGGCCAAATTTGGAAGATGCACACAGTGTGTCAACATGTGCTAGCTCCCATCATGGTGGATCAATGACAACGTTTTGGGGGTGCAACCACTTTACTAACTACTAAAGTGGGTGAGGTGAAGGGGTTGCACCCCCAAAACACGTCCATTGATCCCCATGATGGGAGATTGCACATTTGGACATTCTAGGCATTTGTTCTTGCATCAAATGCCCATTTTGATCCCCAAATTGTGTGCATGTTTTAAATTTACCTTTTCCAGGGGTGACACCCCATGTGATGAAGGCACGATCAAACACACTTTGAACATAGTCATGTCTGATCTTGTCTTCACTTTTCAAAGTTGAACTTTGTAAGTTCCTATGTTCAGTCTGTTTTTTTTTGCTACATGCCTGGTTTACACAAATGCGCCATGTTAGTAAACAATGTTCTAAAGACCAAAGATCTTTTGAGTTTACCAAAGCATTTTTGAACAGGCACTTTTAACATCTAAACAATGTGTGGCTTCCTTATTTCAAACCACAAAAGCATTATTTACGTCAAAAGTTAATGATTTTGGTGACAATGGGTGTTATTTACTAAAGGCTATTCCACTTTGCACTGCAAGTGTAGTTTCCTGTGCACTTTTGCAGTGCACTTGTAGTGCATAGTGGATTTGTCTTTTGTAAATGACACCCACAGTGATTTGTAAAAAAAACACGTATCACAACATTTTCAGGAATACACACATTTCTGTCATGGTGATGAAAAGGAGTATTTTGGGTGTCAGTTATGCACTACAAACCTTACCTACACAAAATATTAGGTATCACACACACAACATGAGAAGATTATTTTTCGGAAGAAGAGACTGTAACCTCCTCTCGCCAAGAAAGTGCATTCCCACTGTTGAAGATAAAGGCCCAAAAAGAAAACTACAAATAAACTAGAATACACCTACAAGAAACACAAGCAGTAAATGAGAAGAAATCTTAGGTCTGGTTAAAAAAGATATTTATTAAAAAATGCCTCTCACACATCGTCAGGCATATCAATGGCCCCCCTACCCACAAAGTACTCCATATACCTCTCGCAGACTTCGCGGGCATTTAGAGGGGGCAAGCCAGGACGTGCAGCTTGAAGGGCTGTGAGGTTGGCACTGGAAGGCATGTCGACATCAGGGCCAACGGACACAACATAGTTGGTGCTATGTCGCTTTAAGAAGTTGTGCAATAGGCAGCAGGAAAGCACAATGTGGTTCAGTTTATATTCCGCCAAGTTGATAGCTGTCAAAAAGAGGTGGAAGCGGCTGGCCATGATCCGAAAGGTGTTCTCCACCACTCTGTGGGCTCTGGTCAGCCGGTAATTGAAGACCCTCTGGTCTGGGGTGAGGGTCCTCATTGGGAAGGGGCGCATCAGATGGCTTGTCAACGCAAACACTTCATCCGCAACAAAGACGAAGGGGAGTCCTTCAGCATTCTCCTCTGGTGCTGGCAAGCACAGACTGCCACTCTGGAGACGACAGGAGAACTCCGTGTGCGCAATGGCACCACCATTCGAGATCCGGCCATTCTTCCCCACGTCCACATACAAAAACTCGTATTTCGCCGACACCACCGCCAACATCACTATACTATTAAACCCCTTGTAATTATAATAGCATGACCCCGAGTTGGGGGGTGGGACGATGCGGATGTGTTTCCCATCAATTGCACCTCCGCAGTAAGGAAACTCCCAATGGCTGGCAAAGTGGGAGGCCACAGTCTGCCATTCCTGTGGCTTTGAAGGAAACTGTGGAGTCAAACAAGAAAAAAAAATTAGTCAGTTTGCACATAAACATTGCAAGCATATTAGACACTAACATCTTGGAACAAGATCAGACTTAAAATTTAACCAAGAAAGTATTTGCAAACCAAAGTACAAGGTCCCCTTAGCAGATTACTCACCCCCATCACTCCCCCCACTTCTGATGGGCCATTGCCAAAAACTAGGGGTTGGGGGGGAATGGACAGGTAACCCTCTCCTCTTCATTGAGAGCCAAATGGCTCAATAATGTGTGATAGTTTGGCCAGACCCTCCTTACTTAACACTATTGGCAGCCCACCGGAAAGATAAAAGAAGATTCCTAATCCCTCCCAAAAAAAAACAAAACAAAGGGAAGCACATTTTGACATTCTGCAATTACCCATCAAGCTAATAATAGGAGGAAAAACAAAAAACAAAAATAAAAAAAACCTTGGAAAGTATTGAGCCAGCCCCTTGCACTACATACTTTGCTGAATCCATCCGTAAATATGACCACTATAAAGAGGTAGGTATATAGTGTGTATTGAGCTTGGCAAAGCCAGCAGATAGAGGATTGGTATCACCTGACAGAGCAGTTGGGGGAGGGGGGTTCATAATGAGTTTGGCACCCAAAAAATAAAATAAACGGGACTCTGCATGAAGTAAAACACACAGAAAACATTTGTGCATATTTTAGGGGGTGTTTGGGGGAAACCAATACTATGGAGCAGACAAAATACATTGCTTAAGTGACTAGGCCATAGGTGTCTATTGGGCCAGAAGAGCATGCTGGGGAGGTAAGTGAATGGAAAAATGCATGAAGGACAAAAGGGGCACAGCATATTAGAGCATATTGCAATCATGGTAATTAGGGAAAGAGGTCAAAAATACAAGACATTAGCAAACAGAGCATACATAGAAGGGAATAGTAAAGGAGAAATGTTACCTTAATATAGTCCTCCTGCAGGACCTGGATTATAGCAGAACAGGTCTCTGGAATAATGATTCCCAGAGCCTGGGGAGAGATACCTGTGGAGAACTTCAGATCCTGAAGGCTTCTCCCTGTCGCCAAGTACCTCAGCGTGGCAACAAGCCTCTGCTCCGGAGTGATGGCTTGTCTCATGCAGGTATCCTGCCTGCTGATAAAAGGGGTCAGCAAAGCCAAAAGACGGTGAAAAACGGCGTCCGTCATCCGGAGAAAGTTCCTGAAATCATCAGGATTATTCTCCCGGATCTCACAAAGCAAAAGCATGTGCGAGAATTGGTCACGCTGAAGCAACCAATTCTTGGTCCACAAACTCCTCCTCGCCCTGTTCATGGACTGGTCGTGGGTCAAAGCTAAAAGCCTGACACCAAGTCCCTGCACAGCACGAACTCTGCGACGAGTACGTACAGGAAACATAGCTCACAAACGGTCGGCTGGTCAGAACGGACAAACAGAAAGCACAGATAAACAGCAAGGCCTGAAAGAACTAAATGAATACCAGAAACGAGCAGACAATAAGCAGTGAAAATCAAAGCGTCCTATATCAAGATATAGGCCACAATGACCAAAAAATGCGAACTGACTGCATGCACCGATAAACAGATACGCACGACAAGCACAAACTGAAGAGCAGTAACGATCTGAGTCTGAAAACTGAAAAGCGCGAATCGTCTGTCACCAAACCTCTACTAACACGCGATAAACACGGAATCAGCAGAAGGAGCCCAACGGGTGCCAGACGTGGTGCTGAACTTCCCTTTTCTAGTCTCATGGAAGACGGCTTACATCGCGGTGTTCTTGAAGACCGGAAATTCCGACAACGCTGTCCGACCGTGTGTACGCAACACCAGCTTCGGACAAATTCTGACGGAAATGATCCGACGGAAATATTCATCGGAAAATCCGAGCGTGTGTATGGGGCATTAGTGCAAGAACAGTGTGCACCTAACCCACCGTCCATCGTTCACCAAACCCCCTATCCTAACTGATAAGATAAAAGTTGGCATACACCAGTTAGGCCTATAATCCCTGATTAAAACTATCCTGCTGCTGGACAATTTTACATTGCTGTATCCTGTGCAGTATCCTAATTCCTGATGAGAATTTGAAAATTTGAAATCAGTATAGTTGAAGTGAGTACTGCTTAGACCTTGAAGAAGGGGACAGCTCGTCCATGAAAAATGATATGTTAGTGCAAATAAAAAAAGTATCACGGACAGTACTCAATTAAATCAGTATAGAAACCTTTCAATGTGAGGCAAGCCAAGGTCTCTATATTGATGTCTGACTTGTTGTGTCTTCTACTTTGACAATAAATCTGTGATCCAGCAGATGGTATTGTAGACCTGTTTTTTTTTTTTTTTTTTTATTTGATGTGTAGTGGGACAAGGCAAGGTCCAAAAGCTGAAATGTTCTGCTGCAGAGGCAGAACATGTATTAATAACAAAATAAAAAATATCTTCCTACACAGAATTGTCAGCCGTCCCTACAAATTCTGACACACATTGACAATATGGCTGCTGTAAGGCCACCCTTATATAAAAAGAGGTGTGGGTTATCCATTCCTTTAACATTATTGTCTCTTGTGACTCAGCTGACTAGGGGCAATAAGTATGCACTGCATTATAGGTTGCCCCTTATTTCTGTTGGTGAACCTGCAAACTTATCAGCCAAAAGACTAAAATGTGCAAACTTTGTGAATGCCTGGAAATTGCTGCAAATTCATTGTAGCGAGGTAGCCAAACTTTATACCTATTAACCTGTAATGTCATCAAACCCTGCAGAAACACAGTTATATGGTCAAAAGATAAATAAATAGAATTAACCTTTTCACTACCAGGCCCTGTGCTCCATTTTTACACTCAGAAGGCCAGACCTTTTTTGCAATTTTTCCATTGCTTTTTTATTTTTCCCTTACATCTTTCAGAGTTTGTAAAAGACCCCACAAATCATATATTTTCTGAAAGCACATAACCAGTAGAATACAAATAAGGTGCTACTGATTTTTAGGGCACAATAATATTTGTGCAAATGTTTATCAAAACAATATTTCACAAAAAATACACAGAAATCATTATTAGCAGATAAAAACACAGGGCATTTTACAAAATCCCTGCTGAATATAAAGGCTAACCTGTATTAAGTTAATAAATAACCAATATTTGTAAATTTTAGATTGTGCCTTTTTGCAAAATGGTGAATTATTGAACATACGCAAAGTTTGTTAAAGACCCCCCCCCCCCCCAAACCATATATTTTCTGAAAGCATATGATCTGTAGAATAAAAATAAAATGCTACTGATTTTAACGCCCTGTTATAATTGCACAAATGTTTATCAAAACAGTATATTTGCAAAAAATTCTCTAAAATCATTACCTGATATAAACCCAGCACATTTTACAAAAAAATGCCTGCTAAATTCCTACTAAATATAAAAGATACAGTGGTGTGAAAAAGTGTTTGCCATTTCCTGTTCCTTTGCATGTTTGTCAAACAATAGTCAAGGACAACACAAGTAAACACAAAATGCAATTTGTAAATGAAGGTGTTTATTATTAAAGGTGAAAAAAAATCCAAACCATCATGGCCCTGTGTGAAAAAGTGATTGCCCCCTAAACCTAATAACTGGTTGGGCCACCCTTAGCAGCAACAACTGCAACCAAGCGTTTGCAATGAGGCTTTTACAGCGTCCTGGAGGAATTTTGGCCCACTCATCTTTGCAGAATTGTCCTAATTTAGTTACATTAGAGGGTTTTCGAGCATGAACGGCCTTTTTAAGGTCATACCACAACATCTCAATAGGATTCAGGTCAGGACTTTGGCTAGGCCACTCCAAAGTCTTCATTTTGTTTTTCTTCAGCCATTCGGTGGTGGACTTGCTGGTGTGTTTAGGATCATTGTCCTGCTGCAGAACCCAAGTTCGTTTCAGCTTGAGTACACGAACAGATGGTCGGACATTCTCCTTCAGGATCTCTTGGTAGACAGCAGAATTCATAGTTCCTTTTATCACGGCAAGTCTTCCAGGTCCTGAAGCAGCAAAACAGCCCCAGTCCATCACACTACCACCACCATATTTTACTGTTGGTATAATGTTCTTTTTCTGAAATGCAGTGTTCCTTCTACGCCAGATATATTTGGACACACACCTTCCAAAGAGTTCCACTTTTGTCTCATCGGTCCACAGAATGTTGTCCCAAAAGTCTTGGGGATCATCAAGATGTGTTGTGGAGAAATTGAGACAAGCTTTGATGTTCTTTTTGCTCAGCAGTGGTTTTCTCCTTGGAACTCTGCCATGCAGGCCATTTTTGCCCAGTCTTTTCCTGATGGTGGAGGCATGAACGCTGACCTTAACTGAGGCAAGTGAGGCCTGCAGTTCCTTGGACGTTGTTGTGGGGTCTTTTGTGACCTCTTGGATGAGTCGTCGCTGCGCTCTTGGGGTAATTTTGGGCGGCCGGCCACTCCTGGGAAGGTTCACCACTGTTCCATGTCTTCGCCATTTGTGGATAATGGCTCTCACTGTGGTTCGCTGGATTCCCAAAGCTTTGGAAATGGCTTTATAACCCTTTCCAGACTGATAGATCTCAATTACTTTCTTTCTCAATTGTTCCTGAATTTCTTTGGGTCTCGGCATGATGTGTAGCTTTTAAGGATCTTCTGGTGGACCTTACTGTGTCAAGCAGCTCCTATTTAAGTGATGCCTTGATTGTGAACAGGTGTGGCAATAATCAGGCCTGGGTGTGGCTAGAGAAATTGAACTCAGGTGTGGACAACCACAGTTATAGTATGTTTTAACAAGGGGGGCAATCACTTTTTCACACAGGGCCATGATGGTTTGGATTTTTTTTCACCTTTAATAATAAACACCTTCATTTACAAATTGCATTTTGTGTTTACTTGTGTTGTCCTTGACTATTGTTTAAATTGGTTTGATGTTCCGAAACACTTAAGTGTGACAAACATGCAAAGGAACAGAAAATGAGGAAGGGGGCAAACACTTTTTCACACCACTGTAAACCTGTAATGAGTTAATAAATAACAAATATTAGTAAATTGAAAATGGGGCTTATGCAAAAATTTCTCAAAAAAATCTGGAAGTTTTCCTTTTTCACTTAGAGCTTTCAGAGTTTGTAAAATACCCCCCAAACCATATATTTTCTGAAAGCACATGACCAGTAGAATAAAAAGAGTGTTCTACTGATTTTTAAGGCACCACAATATTTGTGCAAATGTTTATCAAACAATATTTTCACTAAAAATACACTAAAATCTTTAATAGTGGATTCATACATGCCAAATTTTACAAAATTCCTTCTAAATATAAAAGTTAAAACTGTATTGAGTTAATAAATGATTTATATTTGTACATTTAAAATTTCAAATTTTTGTGAAATGGTAAAAACTGAAGGTACGCAAAACTGTAAATAAAAACAATTGACTCTGGAGGTTACAATTTTTCACTTACAGATTACAGAATTTGAAAATAACCCAGAGCCATACATTTTATGAAAGCACATGACCTGTAGAATAAAAAAAGTGCTACAGATTTTTTGGGCCCCGCAATAATTGCGCAAATGTTCATCAAATCGATATTTTCACAAAAAATACACTAAAATAATTAATAGCACACATAAACACAACATAACTTACATAATTCCTGCTAAATTACTACTAAAGCATCATTCATCAGTCCATTTTTACCTTCACAGGGATGCACAGGTGTTCCATGCATCCCCGTACAGGCAGTCCTATTTATGCCAATTGGGATGCAATGGCTGCACAAGCATAGCTGCTGTTCCTAATCTGACATCCGCGTGGGTGTGGGTATATGACCCAGAACACCAACAGTATGAGCTCAGGGACATGAATCCGGACCTACATGGATGTCAAATTGAAAGAAACGGCTCTGTTTGCACAGTGAGTACATCCCAAATGACATCAATGGGACTACCTGCACAGGGATGTACGGAACCCCTGTGCATCCCTGTACAGGTAAACACGGCCTTGCAGGGATGTATGCTGTGTATGCCCTGTGTGAACAAGATCTTAGGCCCCTTTCACAAATGTCCGTGTTTTAGGTGGGCCTGATCGGACCAGAGGCTGATAAAATCAACATGTGTCCGTTTACACCCACCTGCATCCGATCCGGATCAGATAGAAATGGACAGGTGGTCCGTTACCATCCGACCGCCCCATAGAAAACAGCGGGTTGTGTCAGTGTCCACTTTGCATAAGCACAGTGCACGCGGAGCTGTCATCCTCCTGCTCAGCGAGGATCAGTGGACAGATCCCCCCACTGATCAGGTGGATGTGCTTGACAGAGTCTGCTCCATGTTAAATGGGCCTTACTATGTTTTTTTTTTACTTTTATTTAATTTTTTTACAATTATATAATTTTATTTATTTTTTTGGGGAGTCTTTGGTGAGATATCAGAGGTCTAAACAGACCCCCATATCTCTTTTTTGAGACAGAGAAAGGCACTGAAAAAGTCCCTTTCTCTGCAGCACTTTACATAAATGAATAAGGAGTGTTACGTACCTGGACGTAGAGCCTGACTTGTAGGAGAAGACCTCTCATACAGCGCTGGTTCACGGTCACGTGAGCACAGTGGGGTAGGAGTGCCTGGTTTGTAGAGTGATGGAGTTGAGATCAACTAGGAAGTCCTCCGGAAGGTTTTGTATACAGATGGCAGGGTGTAAGTCTGTAGGTGGTGAAGCTGGATACGGCAGAACCAGGCAGCAGGTGGATAGGCAGATGGGAATCAGCAAGGCAAGGTCAAACAGTCCGGTTGGCAACAGCAGATCAATCAGATGATAGGAGCAGGCAATGGCGGAGTCGGTAGGCAGGCAGGAGTCGGTAACCAGAAGCAGGTGAAGACAAGGTCAGGCAAGCCGGGTCGAGCAGGAGAAGGCAGAGTAGTCCAAAACAGAGCCGGGTCGATAACGGGAATCACAGGTTCAGATCAGGTTTCAGATGGCTGACAAGCAGGAAGCTGAGACAACACAGCACTGACTGAGTGTCACTGATGGGCTTTTAAAGCCCGTTTTGGCGCCAATTGCGCTCTCGCGCATGCGCACATGCACGCGCGCCCGCATGTGCACGAAGAGCCCGGAAACGCCTATTAAGTCCATGACATTGCTCCCCCACAAGGGGCAGCCTCCGGATGCCCATGCGACTTGCTTTTTCAGGGTGAGAAGTCAAGTAGGTACGAACTAAACGTTTAGCATGTATGTTACTGTCCGGTTCCCAGGAATTACTTTCTGGGCCGTACCCTTTCCATTTGACCAAAAATTGTACTTGCCCGTGTCTTTTCCTACAATTGAGGATCGCCTCCACCTCATATTCCTGGTCACCATCCACTAGAACAGGTTCAGGTGGGCCGGTTCCTCTGTCAGGGAAGGGATTAGGCACAGCAGGTTTCAACAAGGACACGTGGAATACTGGGTGAACTTTAAGAGAGTCAGGCAAAGACAGTTCATAAGCAACTTCATTAATTTTCCTCTTGATAGGAAAAGGTCCCATAAATTTAGGTGCAAGCTTCTTAGAGGGACAAATCAGTTTAATGTTGTCTGTAGATAGCCATACCTGATCTCTCGTTTGCAGAACCAGCTCCCCCTCCTTTTTTGGTCGAAGTTTTTCTTACTGTCCGCCTGGGCCTTGGACACGGCTTCTTGTAGTACCCGGTTGTTGCGGTTGAGGAATTCTATTGTTTCCTGGACTGCCGGAACTGGAGATTCTGAAACAAAATCTGGTAAAAAGGTTAGGTGAAAACCATAGTTGGAAAAGAAGGGGGATTGGTTAGTGGCTGAGTGACTGGTATTATTATAGGCAAATTCTGCTAAAGGCAGTAGGGAAACCCAATTGTCCTGTGAAAAAGAAGTAAAGCATCTGATGTACTGCTCGATGGTTTGGTTGGTCCTCTCTGTCTGCCCGTTGGTTTGAGGGTGATAAGCCGAGGAGAGGGCCAGCTCGATCTTCAAGATTTCACAAAGTGCTTTCCAAAAGCGTGAGGTAAACTGCACCCCCCTGTCAGAGACTATATTTGCAGGTACTTCGTGTAGTCTGATGATCTCCTTGATGAACACACGGGCCGTTTCCGCAGCAGATGGGATTCCCTTTAAGGGCACGAAGTGGGCCATTTTAGATAGGCGGTCCACAACCACGAAAATGGCTGTGCACCCCTCAGAGTGGGGTAATTCGACTATAAAGTCCATAGCAATCATTTTCCAAGGCCTGTCCGGTACAGGTAGAGGTTTTAGCAAGCCCCAGGCTCGGTTCCTTGAAGTCTTGTTCCGTATGCAGACAGGACAGGAACTGACGTATCTCCCACAAAATTCCTTTAGGTTGGGCCACCAAAATGTACGTTGTACAAGTTCAAGAGTCTTCCGGACCCCAAAATGCCCTGCTAAAGGATGGTCATGAAGTAGTGTTAGTACCTTAACTCGGATACTCTCTGGAACAAAGATTTGACTTCCTTTCCATAGCAAGCCGTCTCGTGATGTCAAGGTGATTCCTGGGGGCCTTGGAGAATGGGTAGAAGCTTCTTTGATTAGAGATAAGAGGTCTGTTTGTAAAAGCAAGAAGTTACTTGTGGACAAAATCGTGTCAGGAACAGGTGAGTCCTTTGGATTGTCATGCATGCGTGACAGTGCGTCAGGTTTGATGTTTTTTGATCCAGGCCGATAAGTGATGTGGAAACAGAAGCAGGTGAAAAATAAAGCCCAACGAGCTTGTCGGGGTCTCAAGCGTTTGGCAGATCTCAGGTATTCTAAGTTTTTATGGTCGGTATATAATAATACCGGATGGACCGCGCCCTCTAACAGATACCTCCACTCTTCCAATGCGGTTTTGATGGCCAGAAGTTCCCGATCCCCTACGTCATAATTTCTCTCAGCTGGAGATAACTTTCGAGAGAAGAATCCAACAGGGTGTATCAAGTCCTCCTTGCCCTGTCTTTGAGAAATGACCGCTCCCACCGCTACTTCGGATGCGTCTACTTCTAATAAAAAGGGCAGGGATGGATTAGGATGGCTGAGAATTGGGGCTGATGTAAAAAGTCTCTTAAGTTTCTCAAATGCATCCTGAGCCTCCGAACTCCAATGGAACCTGACGTGTTGTTGGGTCAATCGTGTAATAGGTGCGATGATGGCAGAGAATCCTTTGATAAACTTTCTATAAAAGTTTGCGAAGCCTATGAAACGTTGTATGCCTTTTTTATCTACTGGTGCGGGCCAGTCTAAAACGGCAGACACTTTTTGGGGATCCATCTTAATACCGGTTGAGGAGATTATTAAGCCCAAAAATTTAATCTCTCGTTGCTCAAACTCACACTTTTCTGCCTTTGCATACAGTCCATGTAGGCGAAGACGGTCAAGAACTCTGCAAACGTGTTCCCGGTGCTGGCTGAGTGATTCAGAAAAAAACAAAATATCGTCCAAATAAACAATTACAAAAACATCTAAGAAGTCCCTGAATATATCGTTAACAAGATGTTGAAAAGTGGCAGGTGCATTACATAGACCGAAGGGCATGACCAGGTATTCATAATGTCCGAACCGTGTTCGGAACGCCGTCTTCCACTCATGCCCAGCCCGGATGTGGACCAGATTGTAGGCCCCTCTTAGGTCAAGTTTTGTAAAAATAGTAGCAGACCTTAGTTTCTGGAATAATTTGGGTATTAGGGGCAGCGGGTAACAGTTCTTGACCGTGATTTTATTTAGTTCCCGATAGTCCACACACGGGCGGAGAGTCTGATCCTTCTTGGTCACAAAAAATATTCCAGCACCAGCTGGAGAGGTGGACGGGCTTCCAGGTTTTCGTTGATGTAAACCTTTAATGCTTCCTGTTCTTTTTCTGATAAGGGGAAAATGCGCCCAAAGGGAATTTCGGCCCCGGGTAGAAGTTCAATCGGGCAATCGTAAGATCGATGAGGTGGAAGAGAGTCTGCTCCCTTCTTGCTGAATACGTCAAGGAACCCCTGATACGGTTCGGGTACTGATTGACGTAAGTTCTGATCAATGTCCATGCAAAACAAGGTGACAGGTGATTGGGTAGATTCGTGTTGACAGTGTTCTTGGCAGTAGGGGGACAAGAACCTGATCTCTCTGGTAGTCCAATTGATGGAGGGATTATGGGCCTGAAGCCAGGGAATGCCCAGAATGATTGGGAACAACGGGGAAGAGATGACGTCAAGGATCAGGAGCTCCTTATGTTGGGAGGAAGAGGTGACAGGTAACGGAAAAGTCTCTTGGGTCACCTGCCCAGAGCTGATTCGAGAGCCATCGGCCAAGAAGACTGAAAGTCGGTGGGTCTTGTTCCGCAAGGGGATGTTGTGTTGGCTGACGAAGGCGAAGTCGATGAAGCAGCTGCATGCTCCGGAATCAATAATTGCCTTGACTGGAATTGTCCTTCCTTGAAGCTGTAATGAAAGAGGGAGAGCAATGTGGGTTGTGTTAGCAGATAATGCTGAAAGACTGGCAGGAACAGAGGAGGAGCACTTACGCATCTTGACTGGGCAATTGCGCACGTAATGTCCTGTTGCCCCACAGTACAGGCAGAGGTTCAGTTGATGGCGACGTGTGCGCTCTTCTGGGGTTAAGGTGGGTCGGATCAATCCCAACTGCATCGGCTCGGAGGTATCAGGCACCGAGCTGGTTGGTTGAAGGTTGGGTGGAGGTAGATAGCGGGCAGCAGGAATTGGAGCCTTAGCAGTCACCCAAGTAGGGCGGTTATGTTGAAAAGACCGTTCAGTGCGACGTTCCCGAAGGCGGCGATCAATCTGGATTGTTAGGGTGATTAAAGCCTCAAGAGTATCAGGTATGCCTACCCGGGCCAGTTCATCTTTTAGTCCTTCTGATAGGCCCATGCGGAACTGGTGCAGAAGAGCTGCATCATTCCATTGAGTGTCTGCACTCCAGCGTCTAAAGTCTGAGATGTATTCCTCGGCCGCCCGGCGACCCTGCTAGAGCGTGGTTAAGGTGGCTTCTGCTGTGGCTACCCGTTCAGGGTCTTCATAAAGCTGGGACATAGCTTCAAAGAAGGCTGTTAGTGACTGAATCAAAATAGAGTCCTCTTCGAGAAGTCGGTGTGCCCAGATCTGTGGTTCTCCTAACAGCAGGGAGACCACAAACCCCACTTTAGTGGCTTCAAGTGAAAAAGTCTGGGGTTGCAGGGCGAAATAAAGCTGACAAGCGCTGCGGAAGGCCCGGAATTTAGTTTGGTCCCCTGAAAACCTCTCAGGTATAGGGACCCTTGGTTCAGGTGGAAGCATAACGACAGAAGGAGAGGAAGCAGCCTGAGCAGGAGCGGCAACGGGACCAGGAGCCACGTGTACGGGGTTAATGATGTTCTGAACTTGACCCTCCAATCTGGTGTAACCGTCTTGTAAGAATTTTACGGCCTGGGTGAGGGCTGACAGGTGTGAGCAGATATCTGTCATGGTCGGGGTCTCTCCTGCAGGCTCAGTCATGGCTGTGTTGTACTGTTACGTACCTGGATGTAGAGCCTGACATGTAGGAGAAGACCTCTCATACAGCGCTGGTTCACGGTCCACTGGAGTGGGAACAGTGGTCACGTGAGCACAGTGGGGTAGGAGTGCCTGGTTTGTAGAGGGATGGAGTTGAGATCAACTAGGAAGTCCTCCGGAAGGTTTCGTATACAGATGGCAGGGTGTAAGTCTGTAGGTGGTGAAGCTGGATACGGCAGAACCAGGCAGCAGGTGGATAGGCAGATGGGAATCAGCAAGGCAAGGTCAAACAGTCCGGTTGGCAACAGCAGATCAATCAGATGATAGGAGCAGGCAATGGCGGAGTCGGTAGGCAGGCAGGAGTCGGTAACCAGAAGCAGGTGAAGACAAGGTCAGGCAAGCCGGGTCGAGCAGGAGAAGGCAGAGTAGTCCAAAACAGAGCCGGGTCGATAACGGGAATCACAGGTTCAGATCAGGTTTCAGATGGCTGACAAGCAGGAAGCTGAGACAACACAGCACTGACTGAGTGTCACTGATGGGCTTTTAAAGCCCGTTTTGGCGCCAATTGCGCTCTCGCGCATGCGCACATGCACGCGTGCGCCGCCACGCGCGCTAACGTGCACGCGCGCACGCCCGCCGCGCGCCCGCGTGTGCACGAAGAGCCCGGAAACGCCTGGTAAGTCCATGACAAGGAGTCTGTATAGAGATTCATTATACATTCATAAACTGACACACTCGGTTTACTATGTTCAGCTGTCATTGGACACAGGAACAATCGGTAGTGATTGCTACATGCGTCCACTGTACTAGAGGGAGGGGGCTGGTAAACGCATGTTTACCAAGCCTCCCAAGCCCCAACCTCACCCACTGCTGCACCGCCCCCTCTGCGCACTCCAGTCATTTTAGCTTGCCGGAGCGCAGTGTGAACAGAAGCTGCAGGTGGTGGGAGCAGAAGAAGGGATGCCATTGGAGCAGGGATGGATCGGAGGTACTGGGGCCAGTTTTGGGGTGAAAAAGGGATGGGGGACATACTGTGAACCCCTCTAAGCCCCTGCAGCACTTGAGTGCAGGTTAGAGTGGCAGAGGAGGGAAGACATCTTCTGAGGGTAGCTGCAGGGATGAGGTTTTCAAGGGGGTTGAATTGGGTGTGGGGGGAGTTTATCAGTGCTGGGGGATAGGAAAGAAGAGGGGGGAATTTTCTGAAGAGTATGAACCGAGGGAGGAGGAGAGCCCGGGATTAGGAAAGCGGCGGCATGGGGGGTCACATTTGAGGTTAAGGCCTCATGTGCACTGCTGCTGCAAAACGGACGTTTAGGAGCAGTTGGGAATTTTTTTCAACTGCTCCTGAACTCTCCTCTATGTTATCTTATCAGTACATATACACAGGGTTGTTTATAGTCATTTTTAGGCAGATGAGTTTAGAGGCTTTTTTTGGAATGCAAAAAATGGGTTCAGATGCTGAGTTTAGAGGCATTTCAATGTGGCTAAACATGTGTTACCATTTTGTTTACAGGCATTTTTCATTTTTTTGAAAAGATATATATATATATATATATATATATATATATATATATATTTTTTTTTTTTTTTTTTAATGCTTCTAAACGCAAACAAGGTCAAGAACCAAAAATGTTTAATGGACACAATGCAAATGAGGGTTTTTACAAGGCTACAGTCTTTTTCAAGATCTGCTATTTCAGAGAAGGCAGATTGTATGTCGAAAAATTATCTATTTCCAAAGACTGAAGGCCAAAAAATGAAAGATTTCCAGCACACTTTTTAAGCCTTTCCTGGATAGGCCGAAACATCTGAAGGAGAGAGTAAGCATATTGCATCTGGAAATAAAAAAAAATATGTACTTTTAGGAGACAGAAAAAAAGTACAGATTTGCACCACAGATATGAAGCCTGTATGGATAGCTTGCAATATTTAGATTATTAGATGAGAATATCATATCTGGAAATACAAAAAAAAAGTGTTTTGATTCAGAGACTGACAAGGCAAACATTTTACAGTTATGCACCACAGCTATTATGCCTTTTTGACAGCCTGTCATTTCTTAGGGACTAAGCAGCCATATAATAGCTGGAAAGAAAAAAGTGTCTATACTCAAAGATTGGCAAGACAAACAATTTTCAGTTTTGCACCACAGTTATTAAATCTGTATGCACAAACTGCAATTTCTGAGGGAGAGAGCAAACACATTGCATTTGAACATTATAAATTACATTTTTAGGTCACTGAAGATGAGATGGGCCAAACACCTCCCTGTTCGGTTTACAGCAGAACTTGCAAACAAGGAAAAAGTTCTAACCCAAACAGTCCCCATTGAAGTCTATGGGAGCGGAATAGGAAAACTCAAAAGTGTCCATTTTGAAGGCTTATATGCAATTTATTGGCCATAAAAGGGGTATAGGGGTTTGGGTACTGCCCTGGAGGACATGTATCAAAGCCATTTTTTAAAAAAAAACAATAGTTTTTACAGGAGCAGTGATTTTATTGATGCTTAAAGTGAAACAATAAAAGCAAAAAAATCCTTTAAATATAGCGCCTTAGTCTGCCTGTAAAGTGCACATCTGTACTGTGTGTATAGAATCTGCTGCAGCAAAACTGACATTCCTAAAGAAAAAAAAAAACAAGTAAAATTCTATTTAAAATGACTCATGGTTGCTGGCACCCGGCTATTAAAGAAAAAGAAAGAAAAAACCGGTGGGCCTCTCCAAAATCCATACCAGACCCTTATCTTAGTATTGTCCGGAGAATTTGGCTGTACGCTATGCGCACAGCCATATCTCCTGTGCTCCTAAGCACACATTCCGTCTAATTATATAATGTACCTTACCTATCATTCCATTTCCCGTATATCCCCAAGAAACATACATCACCCCCATAGCTTACGTTCTCAGCTCCATCAGCATCACTGCCTTTCTGAGCCGTGCATCTGCTTTTATTTACACATAAACAGGAAGTCCCAAACTGGAGGGTTTGCCTCCAACAGCCCATCGCCTCCTACACAGTTTGTGACCTCACAGGAAATTACCAAATAAGGACATGACCAAATAAGGATGCAACACAAGATATGAATGGCAACAGAGGAAATGACCAAATAAGGATGTAACACAGTATAAATGAATATATACAATAACCAATGAATGATGACTACAATTCCACTGATAGGATTCCTTATACTACCGTTCCTTGTGGATGGGAAGCTATCTGCAGGTGCACGCTATGAATATCGACATGTGCTGATCAGACACAGCAGAGACAAGCGCGTACATCCGCCCATAACTGATAATGTCCTTGCAGAGCGAACATATCCCCTCAGATGATCGTCTTTGCAATGCACAGGGGCCCATTCGCTGGCGGACATACCCCCACTCTGCAAACAACTCCACTTCCACTTCCACTACCTAACGGATCTCAACCAATGTCAGTCTGCCCCAGTCAGCTCTTTAGAGTGGGCTGGGGGAAAATGAACTCTGGGAGACTCTTATGATAATACTTAAAATACATCTTCATACATTTTCCACAACAGTATGCAGCCTGGCAGGTCAGCAAAGGGGGGACAAGGGAGTGCCCCCCTCCTGAACCATACCAGGGCACATGCTCTCAACATGGGGGGTGGGTGCTTTGGGGCAGGGGGGCTCTGCCCCCTCACCCCAAAGCACCTTGTTCCCATGTTGCTAGGGACAAGGGCCTCATCCCCACAACCCTGGGCTGTGGTTGTGGGGGTATGCGGGCAGGGGGCTTATCAGAATCTGGAAGCCCCTTTCAACAAGGGGGTTCCCAGATCATGCCCACCCGTGCTTACAAAATAAAAACATTTTTAGCAAGGCAATATCAGCAATAAAAATATCAGCAATAAAAGTATTTTTTTTTGCTCTAAGAGAAATGATAAATGTATCACTTTGCTATTACAACCTTATTGCTGAATCAATCGGTTGATAGAGAAATGTAAACTTTGCTCTGGTCTATAGGTGGGGTACAGGTGTGAGAGAGGAAGTGGTTCAAAAATAAAGCAAGAGGTTTGGTATTGGAAATGGAGCGAGTACAAAGAAGGGCAAACAAGCTAATAAAGGGTCTGGAGGATATTAGTTATGAGGAAAGGTTGTGATCACTGAACTTATTCTCTCTGGAGAAGAGACGCCTGAGAGGGGATATGATTTCAATTTATTAATACCAAACTGGTGACCCCACAATAGGGAGAAAAGTTTTTCACGGAAGGAAGTTTAAAAAGACACGTGGCCACTCATTACAATTAGAATAAAAGAGGTTTAACCTTAAACTACGTAGAGGGTTCTTTACTGTAAGAGCAGCAAAGATGGGCATTGATAGTTTCAAAAAACGATTAGATAAGTACCTGAATGACCACAACATACAGGGATATACAATATAATACTGACATATAATCACACACATAGGTTGGACTTGATGGACTTGTGTCTTTTTTCAACCTCACCTACTATGTCACTATGAAACATAATTATTATTATTATTATTGATAAGTTATTGAACAGCACATTTAATCTTTAATTATAATATACATTTTTCTTAATATTTTACATTTAAATACAAATTAAATTATTTTGTAATCTTCCATCTATATTTTAAATGTAATATATCCTGAATATCCAGCAAAAGAAACTATTAAACTTTATAACTTTTATTCCTCGGCATTGCTGATCCTGGAAAGCAGTTCTTTAGTAAAGAATTATTAGACATCTTCTTCAGGGAACAGCCGGAGTTTGTTCCATTGGATGAAAGTTTAGAGTCACATTTAGAATGTTGTGACAATATCTCACACATGGCAGCAGATTGTAGAGAATAGTAAAGCCGGTGACATCATTCTTCATTATTAGAGTGATTGTAAACCTTCTGTGTGCCGTTCTCCCGGGACTACTGACACCTGAGCTGAGCGCCCCCTAGAGGCACCACAAGAGCGGCAGATGATTACAGTGGTGGTACCGCTCCATTCACAATAGAACAAAAGTCACCAAAGAACAACAAACCTGAAATTATTGGATGAAAGTTTCTGCCGGATTCCCCCAGGAAACAGACGCTGAATTCACTGATCACCATCTGCTTTCCAATACAGACTGTCATCATCCAAGTCTTACTATGTCTCTTCACTTTAACTATTCATTTACCCACCTAGTTCAGGTGAATAGTAATAAAACACAAATCAAAAATGTAAATAATAATACGATAAATTAATTTAATTATAATTAAATGAAATAAATTAAAGTATAATTAAATTAATATAAATTAAATTGAAAATAAAATTTTAGTAACAACAACATTATTATTATTATTTATTTTTTTAATAACTAACACTATACACATAATTGATAAATTGTACAGTGCTGTTTAGTGTGTACATCGCAGCTTTATTTTGTTATTATTTATAAATTCCAATTATTGATGCTTTTGCACATGATGCCCCTATAAGATGCCGTACATAATGCAGGTCAACATATTTCTTTTAAGATTAATTCATCAATAAATAAATAAATAAATAAATATAACAATGTGACTGGCTTTCTCTGTAGTAAATTGTGCATGGAATAAGCTAAATGACATGTCAGGAAAAATCCTGTACACTATGCTGTCATAGAAAAAAAAATAAGAAACACAAACAAAAAAATGTATGAGTGTTTATCTTACATTGGCTACTGTGTAGCACAAATATTCATGCATGAGTGGTTCAAATGCTCCATGTATAGTTTACTAGGGTTTTTTTTTTTTATTTATTTTTTACAGTCTCCTCTAGTAATTTCCTTTTGAGAAATTTGTCTTGCAAAAGTTATTTAACTTTCAGCATGATGAATAATATAACTAACTGTATACTTACTATGTTTGCAAATAAAAAATGTAAATAATGATAATATTAAATAAATAATAAATTAAATGAATTAAAGTATAATTAAGTTAAATGAATTAAAGTATAATTAAACTAATATAAATTTTAAAAATACATTTTTAGGAACAACAACAGTATTATTCTTTTTTAATAACTATCACTATGCAAATAATTTATCATTTTATTCAAATATTATTATTAATATGATTCATATTATTAAATGTATTAAATAATTATACAGTGCTGTAGTGGGTATATTGCAGCTCTAGTTTTCTATTAATGTTGAAATTCTAATTATTGATGCTTTTGGACATTTTGCCTCTATAAGATGCAGTACATAATGCAGATCAACATTTTAGTTAAGATTAATTCATCAATAAATAAATAAATATAACAATGTGAGTGGCTTTCTGTGTAGTGCATCCACTAAGCTAAATGACATGTCAGAAAAAATGCTGTACACTATGATGTCATAAAATAGAAGAAAAACAAAAAACAAATGTATGAGTGTTTTTCTTACATTGGCTACTTTATAGCACACATATTCAAGCATTAGCGGTTCAAAATGTTCCATATATGGTTTACTATTTTTTTTGTGTGTTTTTTTACTAATTACATTTTTTACAGTCTCCTCTACTAATAGACAGGCTTCCTTTTGAGAAATTTGCCTGGCAAAAGTTATTTAATTTTCATCATGATCAAAAAAAAATATAACAAACTGTATACTTACTATGTGTGCAAATAAAACATGTAAATAATAATAATAATATTACTAATAAATAAAATACATTAAAGTATAGTTAAGTTAAATTAATTAAAGTATAATTCAACTAATATACTGGTATATTATAAAAATAAAAATATAGTAACAACAGCAATATTATTATCAAAAAAAAGTAAAAAGTTGCGCTTGAAAAATTACATAAATCAATCATGCTATTATGATGATAAACGATGCTTTTTGATAAATAAACGTGTAAAAAATGTGCTGTAAATACACAAAATATACCAACAAAAATTAATGCCAACAAAACATCACCACATAAGTAAAAAGTGCGATGTGAGTATAAATAATATTGTCCAGAGGAACCTGAAAAGAAGAAAAACGTTCAACCAAAGATGATTCTGAAGTTGTTCAACGGAAATCCAATATGTGAATTAATGCAGTCCATAAAGGTGACAAGCAAACAAATGAAGTGACTGTGTTGTTTCAAAAAAATGTTTTTCCACCACCGCTAGAAATGCTCGCTTACCAGCTCACAAATTGGTGAAAACGTGTGGCTATTGCCCAGCCAGGGCCTCTTCCTCTCGGTTCGTCTGCTGTACAGATGGAGGCATCCACTGCTGTGTCGGAAACTCCGGTCGGAAAACTCCAATGTGAAAAACACTTGCTTCCGGTATCTCTCAGTGTACACTGTGGGGACTCGGGCATAAGAAATAAAAAAATACCAAGAAGGGGAGATCATAGATAAAACCCGCTTGGGAAGTTTATTGGATAAAAAGCACTCCAATGTGCATAGATAAAAATAAACGTATAGATACAGAATAAAAAATGCGGCCGGCCGGCTGCAACACTGAGCGTCCGTACCTCATACGGAGATGCTCCACTCGCAGTGACGTCAGCACGTCGCTCCTCCGACGTTTCGTCACGATGCGGACATAATCATGGGGATGCGAGCGACGTGCTGATTCACTGCTTAAGTAACAGATGTACAAGCCTTGTTCTGGACACCGGAGAGCCCACGAATCTGAGGGCGCCATTTTTGGTATGGGCACAAATGACAGCATGCCAGGAGGTAATGCTGTTATCGATGGTAGGATTAAAAAAGGAAAAAAGACGTAACAAAAAAACAATAACCTCTACCTGAATCTGTCAGCTATAAATAAATGTAAAGCAAGTTGATCGATTCACATCAATTTATACCAAGAAAAAAATGTTTCTATGTATAGTCCGTCCGTCCACCGCTGAGCAATAATAGCCCAGTGTTATGGACGGATAGCTATATCAGTATACTGGGTATATTTCTACATGCTATATTGTCTATGTGTAATAACTTAATATCACAGATACAATATGCTGCTGAAATAAAAAAACATCAACCTTCCAATAGTGATTGATAGCTCAGAGTGTGTGAATGGGGATCCACAATATATAGATGTCCTCTTAACCAGTTAACAACCGGCCCATAGCCGAAAAACGGCTACAGGGCGGTTGCTTAACTCTAACAGGCCGTTAATTAACGGCCTCGCAGAGTTCCCCTCTTGCGCGCCCCCTGGGGCGCACACTCGAGAACATACGTGATCGCCGGGTCCAGAGGACCCGGCGGATCACGGATCACGGTAAACGGACGCTCATCGCGGCCGTTTACCACGTGATCGCTCCGTCAAATGACGGAGCGATCACATGTAAGCAAGCCGGCGTCGTTCCTCTCCCCTCCTCTCTCTGTACCGATCGGTACAGTGTGAAAGGAGAGGGGGAGGGATCGGTGGCAGCAGTGCCACGATCCCGCGATCTGTAGTGCCCACAGCCTGCTCTGCATGCCACCGATCCATCCATCCATGCTCAGCCATCCCTCCATACCCTGCAATACACAGCAATAGCCTGCAGTGTATTGCAGGGTATGGAGGGATGTCTGAGCATGGATGGATGGATACCCAGTGATACTCTGCCATACCCAGCAATACTCTGCCATACTCTGCCATACCCTGCCATACTCTGCCATACCCTGCCATACCCTGCCATACTCTGCGATACCCTGCCATACCCTGCGATACTCTGCCATACCCTGCGATACTCTGCCATCCCCAGCAATACTCTGCCATACCCAGCAATACTCTGCCATACTCTGCGATACCCTGTGATACCCTGCGATACCCTGCCATACTCTGCCATACCCTGCGATACTCTGCCATACCCTGCGATACTCTGCGGCGATACTCTGCCATACCCTGCGATACTCTGCCATACCCAGCGATACTCTGCCATACCCAGCGATACTCTGCCATACCCAGCAATACTCTGCCATACCCTGCGATACTCTGCCATACCCTGCGATACTCTGCCATACCCTGCGATACTCAGCCATACCCTGCGATACTCAGCCATACCCTGCGATACTCAGCCATACCCTGCCATACCCTGCGATACTCAGCCATACTCTGCCATACCCTGCAATACTCTGCCATACCCTGCCATACCCTGCGATACTCTCCCATACCCTGAGATACTCTGCCATACCCAGCAATACTCTGCGATACTCTGCCATACCCTGCGATAACCTGCCATACCCTGCGATACTCTGCCATACCCTGCGATACTCTGCCATACCCTGCGATACCCTGCCATACCCTGCGATACTCTGCCATACCCTGCGATACTCTGCCATACCCTGCGATACCCAGCCATACCCTGCGATACCCAGCCATACTCTGCGATACCCAGCCATACTCTGCGATACTCTGCCATACCCTGCGATACCCAGCCATACCCTGCGATACCCAGCCATACTCTGTGATACTCTGCCATTCCCTGCCATATTCTGCAATACCCTGCAATACTCTGCAATACCCAGCCATACCCAGCGATACTCTGCAATACCCTGCCATATTCTGCAATACTCTGCCGTACCCTGCGATACTCTGCCATACCCTGCCATACCCTGCGATACTCTGCCATACTCTGCCAAACTCTGCGATATTCTGCGATACCCTGCGATACTCTGCCATACCCTGCGATATTCTGCGATACCATGCAATGCTCGCTACGATCGAAGCCAGGATCGTTTTTTTCTTTTATTTCAGGCTTTCCAGCCAGAGGTGAGATGTGAGGTCTTATTGACCCCATATCTCACTGTAAAGAGGACCTGTCATGTCATATTCCTATTACAAGGGATGTTTACATTCCTTGTAATAGGAATACAAGTGATCAAACAATTTTTTGGGGGGAAAAAAAGTGTCAAACTAAAATAAATAAAGTAAAATGAACAATAAAAAAAAAAAAAAAAAAATGTAAAGCGCCCCTGTCCCTGTGTGCTCGCATGCAGAAGCGAACGCATACGTAAGTCCCGCCCACATATGAAAACGGCGTTCAAACCACACATGTGAGGTATCGATGCGAACGTTATAGCGAGAACAATAATTTTGGCCCTAGACCTTCTCTGTAACTCAAAACATGTAACCAGTAAAAAAATTTAAAGCGCCGCCTATGGGGATTTTTAAGTAGCGAAGTTTGGCGCCATTCCACGAGCGTGTGCAATTTTGAAGGGTGACATGTTAGGTATCTATTTACTCGGCGTAACTTCATCTTTCACATTATGCAAAAACATTGGGCTAAATTTACAGTTTTGTTTTTTGTAAAGCACAAAACTTTTTTTTTCCAAAAAAACGCGTTCGAAAAATTGCTGCGCAAGTACCGTGCTAGATAAAAAGTTGCAACGACCGCCATTGTATTTTCTAGGGTCTTTGCTAAAAAAACATATATAATGTTTTGGGGTTCTATGTAATTTTCTAGCAAATAAATGATGATTTTTACATGTAGGAGAGAAATGTCAGAATTGGCCCGGGTGCTCTAGAACACCTGATGGCGCTCCCTGCATGTTGGGCCTCTGTATGTGGCCACACTGTGTAAAAGTCTCACACATGTGGTATCGCCATACTCGGGAGTAATAGCAGAATGTGTTTTGGGGTGTAATTTGTGGTATGCATATGCTGTGTGTGAGAAATAACCTGCTAATATGACAGTTTTGTGAAAAAAAAAAGAAAAAAAAATCTTGATTTTGCAAAGAATTGTGGGGAAAAATTACAACTTCAAAAAACTCACCATGCCTCTTTCTAAATACCTTGGAATGTCTTCTTTCCAAAAAGGGGTCATTTGGTGGGTATTTGTACTTTTCTGGAATGTTAGGGTCTCAAGAAATGAGATAGGCCGTCAGTACTTCAGGTGTGATCAATTTTCAGATATTGGCACCATAGCTTGTGGACTCTATAACTTTCACAAAGACCAAATAATATACCCCAATTTGTACTTATTTTTACCAAAGATATGTAGCAGTATAAATTTTGGCCAAAATTTATCAAGAAAAATTACAAATTTGCTAAATTTTTTAACAGAAACTAAGAAAAATTCGTTTTTTTACCAAATTTTCTGTCTTTTTTCTTTTATAGCGCAAAAAATAAAAAGCCCAACGGTGATTAAATACCACCAAAAGAAAGCTCTATTTGTGTGGAAAAAAAGGACAAAACTTTCATATGGGTACAGCGTTGTATGACTGAGTAATTGTCATTCAAAATGTGAGAGCACCGAAAGCTGAAAATTGGTCTGGTTATTAAGGGTGTTTAAGTGCCCAGTGGTCAAGTGGTTAAGGAACGTATGGCCATCTTTAGTTTCTTATATTTTGGGTGTGCAGATAGCACTCAAAGTACATACCTGGTGTGCACAAAGAGTGCAATACCTCGCCCAATTTGGAATGATATATAAAAGAACTAAATAAAGACTATTTCCGTGACAACAGTCTAAAAATTTAAAATAAAAATGGGCACTGATATGTTAACTTGGTACCCCTATATGGGTCCTAGTGGTAACAGAAAAATCAAAAACCTATATTTAATGTGGTAAACTTAAGGTTGACTATCTTCATATGGGACCTCAACTGAGGTCCCCTATGACTGGTAGTCATCCCTACAAAGGGGTCTTCTATGGGTAAACCTCTTAGTCAAATGTATATGAAAAAGAGAGGCCCTAAAAAATAATGAATATAAAATGAACGAAAATTAAAAAAAGAATTGATAACATGACATTATAGAGATAATGCTATATAGTGTGTGGTATTCTATGGTACACAACCATCCGCACACTCCGTTAAACCAAAACATAAATATAGTAACCGGCTCAACGGTACCCAAAACGAGTTTACAATCACACCATCATTGATAAGATAATATTCATATTTATGCATTGTCTATAAATGCGTTCACATCTCCTTCGATGTTTAGGCCGAAGGGAGTATAGGTTTTTAGCCGGTGGACCCAAGCCATTTCACATTTTGAAATGGATCTCACCAGACAGCTGCCTCTCCAGTGTGGACTATATTTATCTATTCCAATAAAAAGCGTGTTGGAAGGGTCTCTATTGTGTTTCAACAAGTAGTGTTTAGAGACAGAATCCACTTGCTTACTGGGCACTTAAACACCCTTCCTACCCAGACCAATTTTCAGCTTTCGGTGCTCTCATATTTTGAATGACAATTACTCAGTCATGCAACACTGTACCCAAATTAATTTTTTGTCCTTTTTTTCCCCACAAATAGAGCTTTCTTTTGGTGGTATTTGAACACCTCTGGGTTTTTTATTTTTTGCGCTATAAATGAAAAAAGACCGAAAATTTTGAAAAAAAAAACGCATTTTTCTTTGTTTCGGTGATAAAATTGAGCAAATTATTAATTTTTCTTCATAAATGTTGGCCACAATTTATACTGCTACATACCTTTGGTAAAAATAACACAAATTAGTGGATATTATTTGGTCTTTGTGAAAGTTACAGACTCTACAAACTGTGGTGCAAATCGTACAAAATTGATCACATCTGATGCACTGGTGGCCGATCTCATTTCTTGTGACCCGAACAAGCCAGGAAAGTACAAATACCCCCCAAATGACCCCTTTTTTGAAAGTAGTCATTCCAAGGTATTTAGTAAGAGGCATGGTGAGCTTTTTGATGTTGTCATTTTTTTCCCACAATTCTTTGCAAAATGAATTATTTTTTTATTTTTTATTTTTTTCCACAAAATTGTCATTGTAATAGGTTATTTCTCTCACATGGAATGTGTATACCACAAATGACACCCCAAAATAAATTCTGCTACTCCTCCTGAGTATTACGATACCACATATGTGGGACTTTTACACAGCCTGGCCACTTAGAGAGGCCCAACATGCAGGGAGCGCCATCACGTGTTCTAGGAGCATAAATTACACATCTAACTTGTTGACTACCTAGTACACTTTTGAAGGCCCTGGAGCACCAGGACAATGACACGTGACACTGACGTGGCACTGATGACAGGTGGCACTGATACGTGGCACTGATGACACGTGACACTGATGTGGCACTGGTGACAGATGGCACTAGTATGGAGCACTGATGACACGTGACACTGATGACAGACGGCACTAATACGGGGCACTGATGACACGTGACACTGACAGATGGCACTAATATGTGGCACTGGTGACATATGGCACTAATACGTGGCACTGATATCATGTGGCACTGATGAGAGATGGCACTAATATGTGGCACTGATGACAGATGGCACCGACACGTGGCACTGATGACACGTGACACTGATGACAGATGGCACTGATACGTGGCATTGATGACACGTGACACTGATGACAGATGGCACTGATACGCGGCATTGATGACACGTGACACTGATAACAGATGGCACGTGACACTGACAGGTGGCACTGATGACAGATGGCACTGATACGTGGCACTGATGACAGATGGCACTAATATGTGGCACTGATGACACGTGACACTGATATGGCACTGATGACAGGTGGCACTGGCGTGGCACTGATGACACATGGCACTGATGACAGATGGCACTGATACGTGGCACTGGGCACAGGTGGCACTGGCAGATGGCACTGGGGACAGGTGTACTGGGGACACAGATGGGGACAGATGGATGGGGACACAGATGGATGGGGACACAGATGGGAACACAGATGGGGACAGATGGATGGGGACACGGATGGGGACAGATGGATGGGGACACGGATGGGGACAGATGGATGGGGACACAGATGGATGGGGACAGATGGATGGGGACATAGGTGGGGACACAAATGGGGACACAGATGGGGACAGATGGATGGGGACAGATGGATGGGGACAGATGGATGGGGACACAGATGGGGACAGATGGATGGGGACACATGGATGGGGTCACATGGATGGGGACAGATGGATGGGGACAGATGGATGGGGACACAGGTGGGGACAGATGGATGGGGACAGATGGATGGGGACAGATGGATGGGGACAGATGGATGGGGACACAGATGGGGACAGATGGATGGGGACACATGGATGGGATCACATGGATGGGGACAGATGGATGGGGACAGATGGATGGGGACACAGGTGGGGACAGATGGATGGGGACAGATGGATGGGGACACAGGTGGGGACAGATGGATAGGGACAGATGGGAACACAGATGGGGACAGATCGCACATTTAAGTTTTTTATTTTTATTTTTTTACTTACGGCTGCTGCAGCCGTTCATCTCTCTCTCCTCACACGCTGTCTGTGTGAGGAGGGAGAGCGGCGCTGACAGATGATCTCATATGTTTACATATGAGATCATCTCTCATTGGACACGCCGATGTCGCTGTAAACGGCCGCTGTGATTGGCCGTTTACAGCGATCTGTGACCGGCTGTGTCCGACGGACACGGCCAGCACAGAACTTCCCCGATGCTTCTCAGGAGCGCGCATTAGGGAAGTAAACAAGAGGACGTCCAGGGACGTCCCTCCAGCAGAGAGCGTCCACGCTGCAGCCGTCTTTCGGCTATAGCGGGGGCGCGAAGAGGTTATTATTATTATTATTTTAAATAACTAGCACAAATTTACCAGTTTTTACATTTTCAAATTTACAAATTTCTGAATTTTCACATTTTTTTATTTCTGAATTTTCAAACTTAAAAATGTAAGAATTTTTTTAATTTAGAATTGACGAATTTTAAGAATTTTCAAATTTTTTGGTTTCCGAATTTCTGAGTTCTGAATTTTTGAATTTCCAAAATTTCACATTTTCGAATTTTCGAAACTTGTAAATTCGAAATATGAAAATTTTAAAATGTGAAAATTGGTAAATTTGTAAATTCATAATTTTAAGATTAAAAAATTCATAATTTGTAATATAAAAAATTCGTAAATTTGAAAATTCATAAATTTGTAAATTTGAAAATTCGTAAGTCCAAAATTGGAAATTCCAAAAATCTGGAAAATTTGGGATATTCAAATTTCAAATGACACAAAAATGAAAACAAACACATTTTTGAGCAGTGCACAAGTCTAATATGTATCAATCTACCTCCAGAAGAAGCATATTTATTGGCGTGAAACTAGCTCCAAAAAAAGAATGAAACAAAAAAAATGCATGAAAAATTAACCATTTATTTGTCAGTGCACAAAAAACTAGACAAGTTTTCTGCCTCCTGACAGCAATGATGTTGTATTAGACATGTGCAATTTGTTTAGTTCCGAATTCGTTTTTTAACACATTTTGATAATTTAATTAATTTGCAAATATCCAAATTAACAAAAACCCATTTAACACATTTTTGTATGAATTGTATATTTGAATATTAAAAAAAAATGTAAATTCATAAATTTCAAAATTTGTAATTGGAAATTCAAAAATTCAAAAGTTCTTAAATTGGAAATTAGAAAATTCATAAATTTGTCAATTCAAAAATTAAATAATTTGTAAATTTGTAAATTGAAAATTCTAAAATTGGTAAATTTGAAAATTCCAAAAATCCAGAAATTTGGAAATTCGTAAATTCATAAATTTGAAATATGAAAATTCGTAAATTAAAAAATAAAAAAATTCGTAAATTAAAAAAATAGAAAATGTGTAAATTGAAAATTAATACAATTCATAAATGTTTCCATTTAAAAAATTAGTAAATTCATAAATTTTAAAATTGGTAAATTTGAAAATACGTACAATTGTAAATTTTGAATCCAAAAATTGGTAAATATTTAAATAAGATTTGAATATTCATAAATTTGAAAATTTGTAAATTAAAAAGCATGGAAATTCGAAATTCGAAATTCAGAAATTCGAAAATTTAGAAATTCGAAAATTTAGAAATTCGAAAATTTAGAAATTCCAAAAATTCATTTGGAAAATCAAAATTTAGAAAATCCAAAAATCCAGAAATTTGGAAATTCATGAATTCATAAGAGTGGGAGGTGACAAAAGCTCTGAGGGGAATTTTAGCTCCTCCCACACAGCTTTGAGGGGGGTTATAGGTAGTCCCACACAGCTGAGGGGGTTATAGGTAGTCCCACACAGCTGAGGGGGGTTATAGGTAGTCCCACACAGCTCTGAGGGGGTTATAGGTAGTCCCACACAGCTCTGAGGAGAATTATAGGTAGTCCCACACAGCTCTGAGGGGAATTATAGGTAGTCCAACACAGCTCTGAGGGGATTATAGGTAGTCCCACACAGCTCTAAGGGGATTATAGGTAGTCCCACACATCTCTGAGGGAGATTATAGGTAGTCCCACACATCTCTGAGGGAGATTATAGGTAGTCCCACACAGCTCTGAGGGGGATTATAGGTAGTCCCACACAGCTCTGAGGGGAATTATAGGTAGTCCCACACAGCTGAGGGGGATTATAGGTAGTCCCACACAGCTATGAGGGGAATTATAGGTAGTCCCACACATCTCTGAGGGAGATTATAGGTAGTCCCACACATCTCTGAGGGAGATTATAGGTAGTCCCACACAGCTCTGAGGGGGATTATAGGTAGTCCCACACATCTCTGAGGGAGATTATAGGTAGTCCCACACAGCTCTGAGGGGGATTATAGGTAGTCCCACACAGCTCTGAGGGGGTTATAGGTAGTCCCACACAGCTCTGAGGAGAATTATAGGTAGTCCCACACAGCTCTGAGGGGAATTATAGGTAGTCCAACACAGCTCTGAGGGGGATTATAGGTAGTCCCACACAGCTCTAAGGGGAATTATAGGTAGTCCCACACATCTCTGAGGGAGATTATAGGTAGTCCCACACATCTCTGAGGGAGATTATAGGTAGTCCCACACAGCTCTGAGGGGGATTATAGGTAGTCCCACACAGCTCTGAGGGGAATTATAGGTAGTCCCACACAGCTGAGGGGGATTATAGGTAGTCCCACACAGCTATGAGGGGAATTATAGGTAGTCCCACACATCTCTGAGGGAGATTATAGGTAGTCCCACACATCTCTGAGGGAGATTATAGGTAGTCCCACACAGCTCTGAGGGGGATTATAGGTAGTCCCACACATCTCTGAGGGAGATTATAGGTAGTCCCACACAGCTCTGAGGGGGATTATAGGTAGTCCCACACAGCTCTGAGGGGAATTATAGGTAGTCCCACACAGCTGAGGGGGATTATAGGTAGTCCCACACAGCTATGAGGGGAATTATAGGTAGTCCCACACATCTCTGAGGGAGATTATAGGTAGTCCCACACATCTCTGAGGGAGATTATAGGTAGTCCCACACAGCTCTGAGGGAGATTATAGGTAGTCCCACACAGCTCTGAGGGGAATTATAGGTAGTCCCACACAGCTGAGGGGATTATAGGTAGTCCCACACAGCTATGAGGGGAATTATAGGTAGTCCCACACATCTCTGAGGGAGATTATAGGTAGTCCCACACATCTCTGAGGGAGATTATAGGTAGTCCCACACAGCTCTGAGGGGAATTATAGGTAGTCCCACACATCTCTGAGGGGAATTATAGCTCCTCCAACACAGCTCTGAGGGGGATTATAGGTAGTCCCACACAGCTCTGAGGGGGGTTATAGGTAGTCCCACACAGCTCTGAGAGGGGTTATAGGTAGTCCCACACAGCTCTGAGGGGAATTATAGGTAGTCCAACACAGCTCTGAGGGGGATTATAGGTAGTCCTACACAACTCTGAGGGGAATTATAACTAGTCCCACACAGCTCTGAGGGGAATTATGAAATTTGAAAAGAAAAAATTTAAAAAAAAATAATAAAAAAAAAATAAAAAATAAATAATTTTAGAAAAAAAAAATGAAAATTAGGAAATTAAAAAAAAAAATTCTTTTTTGAAAAAAAAATCATTTAAAAAATAAAATCATTAAAAAAATAATCATTTTTGAAAAAATAAATAAAAAGTTTAGTTACTCAAGCCACTCCACCCAGTTACTCCGCCCACTCCAGTAGGTGGAGGCAAGAACACGTCACACAATTTCCCCAGAAATTGTAGATTTTCTAGTTATTAAGTGTTCTTGCATAAATAAAAAATAAAATAATTTTAGAAAAAAATATCATTTAAAAAAATAATAATAATTAAAAAAAAAATCATTAAAAAAAAAAATTTGTGAAAAAAATATTTTTTTTATAAAAAAAAAATCAATCATTTTAGAAAAAAAAATGAAAATTAGGAAATTTGAAAAAAAAAAAATATTTTTAGAAAAAAAAATAGTTTTTGAAAAAAATATTAAAAAAAATAATAATTCCAAAAAATCATTAAAAAAAAAAACAATTTTTGAAAAAAAAAATATTTTTTATAAAAAAAAATATCAATCATTTTAGAAAAAAAAAAATTAGGAAATTTGAAAAAAATAAAATTTTTGAATTTTTTTTTTTTAGAAAAAATTGAATAAAAATCTAAAAAAAAAACATTAAAAAAAAAAATCATTAAAAAAAAATAATAATTTTTGAAAAAATAAATAAATGTTTAGTTACTCAAGCCACTCCACCCAGTTACTTCGCCCACTCCAGTAGGTGGAGGCAAGAACACGTCGCACAATTTCCCCAGAAATTGTAGCTTTTCTAGTTCTTATTAAGTGTTCTTGCATAGCAAGATCACTTATTGTTATCTCACATATATATTATTAAGTGTTCTTGCATAGCAAGATCACTTATTGTTATCTCACATATATATTATTATTAAGTGTTCTTGCATAGCAAGATCACTTATTGTTATCTCACATATATATTATTATTATTATTTATTATTATTAAGTGTTCTTGCATAGCAAGATCACTTATTGTTATCTCACATATATATTATTATTAAGTGTTCTTGCATAGCAAGATCACTTATTGTTATCTCACATATATATTATTATTATTATTAAGTGTTCTTGCATAGCAAGATCACTTATTGTTATCTCACATATATATTATTATTATTATTCTTATAGCCAAATTTACCACCCTAACTCCTCCCACAGTTTTTACGCTACATATACCGAATATATACCAAAACGTGCGGATTGTTCCCGAATGGTGTGCTATTACTTTGTGGAACATTTTTCCGAATGGTTCACGAAATATCGTCATTTTTGCGGCGAAATTTGTCCCATAGGAATGAATGGAGAAATGTTCAAAACTAGAGTGGGAGGTGACAAAAGCTCTGAGGGGAATTATAGCTCCTCCCACACAGCCCTGAGGGCAATTATAGGTAGTCCCACACAGCTCTGAAGGGAATAATAGGTAGTCCCACACAGCTGAGGGGGATTATAGGTAGTCCCACACAGCTCTGAGGGGAATTATAGGTAGTCCCACACATCTCTGAGGGGGATTATAGGTAGTCCCACACAGCTCTGAGGGGAATTATAGGTAGTCCCACACAGCTCTGAGGGGAATTATAGCTCCTCCAACACAGCTCTGAGGGGAATTATAGGTAGTCCCACACAGCTCTGAGGGGAATTATAGGTAGTCCCACACAGCTCTGAGGGGAATTATAGCTCCTCCAACACAGCTCTGAGGGGATTATAGGTAGTCCCACACAGCTCTGAGGGGAATTATAACTAGTCCCACACAGCTCTGAGGGGAATTATGAAATTTGAAAAGAAAAAAAAAAAATAATAATAAAAAAATAAAAAATAAAATAATTTTAGAAAAAAAAATGAAAATTAGGAAATTTAAAAAAAAAAATTTTTTTTGAAAAAAAAATTATTTTAGAAAAAAAATATCATTTAAAAATAATAATTTAAAAAAAAAAACATTTTTGAAAAAAAAAAAAATTATAAAAAAAAAAAGTATATAATTTTACAAAAAAAAATTAGGAAATTTTAAAAAAAAATATTCTTTGAAAAAAAAAAATATTTTTGGAAAAATATTTTTTTCAAAAAATATTTTTTTTTTTCAAAAAAAAATAATAATAATAATTAAAAAAAATAATTGAATTTTTTTTTTTTTATAAAAAAAAAAAATCAATCATTTTAGAAAAAAAAAAAAATGAAAATTAGGAAATTTGAAAAAAAAATCTTTTTGGAAAAAAAAAATAATTTTTGAAAAATATTTTTTTTTTTAGAAATAATTAAATAAAAAAAAAAAAAAACATTAAAAAAAAATCATTAAAAAAAATAAATAATCATTTTTGAAAAAAAATAAATAAAAGTTTAGTTACTCAAGCCACTCCGTACCCAGTTACTCCGCCCACTCCAGTAGGTGGAGGCAAGAACACGTCACACAATTTCCCCAGAAATTGTATCTTTTCTAGTTATTATTATTATTCTTATTATAGCCAAATTTTGCACGCTAACTCCTCCCACAGTTTTTATGCTACATATACCGAATATATACCAAAACGTGCGGATTGTTCCCGAATGGTGTGCTATTACTTTGTGGAACGTTTTTCCGAATGGTTCACGAAATATCGTCATTTTTGCGGCGAAATTTGTCCCATAGGAATGAATGGAGAAATGTTCAAAACTAGTGGGAGGTGACAAAAGCTCTGAGGGGAATTATAGCTCCTCCCACATAGCTCTGAGGGCAATTATAGGTAGTCTTCGTCGTTTCGCCGAATGGTTTACGAAATATCGTCATTTTTGCGGCGAAATTTGTCCCATAGGAATGAATGGAGAAATGATCAAAACTAGAGTGGGAGGTGACAAAAGCTCAGAGGGGAATTATAGGTAGTCCCACACAGCTGAGGGGAATTATAGGTAGTCCCACACAGCTCTGAGGGGAATTATAGGTAGTCCCACACAGCTGAGGGGAATTATAGGTAGTCCCACACAGCTCTGAGGGGAATTATAGGTAGTCCCACACAGCTCTGAGGGGAATTATAGGTAGTCCCACACAGCTCTGAGGGGGATTATAGGTAGTCCCACACAGCTCTGAGGGGGGATTATAGGTAGTCCCACACAGCTCTGGGGGGATTATAGGTAGTCCCACACAGCTCTGAGGGCGATTATAGGTAGTCCCACACAGCTCTGAGGGGATTATAGTTAGTCCCACACAGCTCTGAGGGGAATTATGAAATTTGAAAAAAAAAAAAAATTAAAAAAAAATAATAATAATAAAAAAAAAAAAAAAAATAAAAATAAAATAATAATTTAGAAAAAAAAAAATGAAAATTAGGAAATGTGAAAAAAAAAAAACATTTTTAGAAAAAAAAAAAAAAAAAATCATTTAAAAAAAAATAATAATAATTAAAAAAAAATTATTTTTGAAAAAAAAAAAAAAAATTTTTTTGAAAAAAAAAAATTATTTTTGAAAAAAAAAATTATTTTTGAAAAAAAAAAAAAAAAAATTTTTTTGAAAAAAAAAAAATTATTTTTTGAAAAAAAAAAAATATTTTTGAAAAAAAAAAATTATTTTTGAAAAAAAAAAAAAAAAAAAATTATTTTTGGAAAAAAAAAAATTTTATAAAAAAAATGAAAATTACGAAATTTGAAAAAAAAAGTGAAATTTTTTTTGAAAAAAATAATTTTGAAAAATTTATTTTTAGAAAAAATTGAATAAAAATCTAAAAAATCATTTAAAAAAAATCATTGAAAAAAAAAAAAATTTTTTGAAAAAAATAAATAAATGTTTAGTTACTCAAGCCACTCCACCCAGTTTCTCCGCCCACTCCAGTAGGTGGAGGCAAGAACACGTCACACAATTTCCCCAGAAATTGTATTTTTTCTAGTTATTATTATTATTCTTATAGCCAAATTTTGCACGCTAACTCCTCCCACAGTTTTTATGCTACATATACCGAATATATACCAAAACGTGCGGATTGTTCCCGAATGGTGTGCTATTACTTTGTGGAACGTTTTTACGAATGGTTCACGAAATATCGTCATTTTTGCGGCGAAATTTGTCCCATAGGAATGAATGGAGAAATGTTCAAAACTAGAGTGGGAGGTGACAAAAGCTCTGAGGGGAATTATAGCTCCTCCCATACAGCCCTGAGGAGATTATAGGTAGTCCCACACAGCCCTGAGGGGATTATAGGTAGTCCCACACAGCTCTGAGGGGATTATAGGTAGTCCCACACAGCTCTGAGGGAGATTATAGGTAGTCCCACACATCTCTGAGGGAGATTATAGGTAGTCCCACACATCTCTGAGGGGGATTATAGGTAGTCCCACACATCTCTGAGGGGGATTATAGGTAGTCCCACACATCTCTGAGGGGGAGTTATAGGTAGTCCCACACAGCTCTGAGGGGAATTATAGGTAGTCCCACACAGCTCTGAGGGGAATTATAGGTAGTCCCACACAGCTCGAGGGGGATTATAGGTAGTCCCACACAGCTCTGAGGGATTATAGGTAGTCCCACACAGCTCTGAGGGGATTATAGGTAGTCCCACACAGCTCTGAGGGAGATTATAGGTAGTCCCACACATCTCTGAGGGAGATTATAGGTAGTCCCACACATCTCTGAGGGGGATTATAGGTAGTCCCACACATCTCTGAGGGGAATTATAGGTAGTCCCACACATCTCTGAGGGGAATTATAGGTAGTCCCACACAGCTGAGGGGGATTATAGGTAGTCCCACACAGCTCTGAGGGGGATTATAGGTAGTCCCACACAGCTCTGAGGGGGATTATAGGTAGTCCCACACATCTCTGAGGGGGATTATAGGTAGTCCCACACAGCTCTGAGGGGAATTATAGGTAGTCCCACACAGCTCTGAGGGGAATTATAGGTAGTCCCACACATCTCTGAGGGGAATTATAGGTAGTCCCACACATCTCTGAGGGGAATTATAGGTAGTCCCACACATCTCTGAGGGGAATTATAGGTCCTCCAACACAGCTCTGAGGGGAATTATAGGTAGTCCCACACAGCTTAGGGGGATGATAGGTAGTCCCACACAGCTCTGAGGGGGGTTATAGGTAGTCCCACACAGCTCTGAGGAGAATTATAGGTAGTCCCACACAGCTCTGAGGGGAATTATAGGTAGTCCAACACAGCTCTGAGGGGGATTATAGGTAGTCCTACACAACTCTGAAGGGAATTATAACTAGTCCCACACAGCTCTGAGGTGAATTATGAAATTTGAAAAGAAAAAAAAAAAAAAATAATAATAATAAAAAAATAAAAAATAAATAATTTTAGAAAAAAAAATGAAAATTAGGAAATTTAAAAAAAAAAAATTCTTTTTTGAAAAAAAAATTATTTTAGAAAAAAAATATCATTAAAAAAAAAAAAAAAAATATTAAAAAAAATCATTAAAAAAAAATACATTTTTGAAAAAAAAAAATTTATAAAAAACAAAAAAAATAATAATTTTAGAAAAAAAATTAGGAAATTTGAAAAAAAAATAATATCCTTTGAAAAAAAAAAAAAAAAAATTTTTTTGAAAAATATTATTTTCAAAGAATATTTTTTCTTTTAAAAAATATAATAATAATTCAAAAAAATAATTAAATTTTTTTTTTTTTTATAAAAAAAAAAATCAATCAGTTTAGAAAAAAAAATGAAAATTAGGAAATTTGAAAAAAAAATATCTTTTTGGAAAAAAAAATATTTTTTTTGAAAAAAATAAAATTTTTTGAAAAATATTTTTTTTTTTAGAAATAATTAAATAAAAATAAAAAATAAACATTTAAAAAAAATCATTAAAAAAATAAATAATCATTTTTGAAAAAAATAAATAAAAGTTTAGTTACTCAAGCCACTCCACCCAGTTACTCCGCCCACTCCAGTAGGTGGAGGCAAGAACACGTCACACAATTTCCCAGAAATTGTAGATTTTCTAGTTATTATTATTATTCTTATAGCCAAATTTTGCACGCTAACTCCTCCCACAGTTTTTATGCTACATATACCGAATATATACCAAAACGTGCGGATTGTTCCCGAATGGTGTGCTATTACTTTGTGGAACGTTTTTCCGAATGGTTCACGAAATATCGTCATTTTTGCGGCGAAATTTTTCCCATAGGAATGAATGGAGAAATGTTCAAAACTAGTGGGAGGTGACAAAAGCTCTGAGGGGAATTATAGCTCCTCCCACATAGCTCTGAGGGCAATTATAGGTAGTCTTCGTCGTTTCGCCGAATGGTTTACGAAATATTGGCATTTTTGCGGCAAAATTTGTCCCATAGGAATGAATGGAGAAATGATCAAAACTAGAGTGGGAGGTGACAAAAGCTCAGAGGGGAATTATAGGTAGTCCCACACAGCTGAGGGGGATTATAGGTAGTCCCACACAGCTCTGAGGGGAATTATAGGTACTCCCACACAGCTCTGAGGGGGATTATAGGTAGTCCCACACAGCTCTGACTGGGATTGTAGGTAGTCCCACACAGCTCTGAGGGGGATTGTAGGTAGTCCCACACAGCTCTGAGGGGGATTATAGGTAGTCCCACACAGCTCTGAGGTGGATTATAGGTAGTCCCACACAGCTCTGAGGGCGATTATAGGTAGTCCCACACAGCTCTGAGGGCGATTATAGGTAGTCCCACACAGCTCTGAGGGGGATTATAGTTAGTCCCACACAGCTCTGAGGGGAATTATGAAAATTGAAAAAAAATTAAAATAAAAAAAAAATAATAAAAAAAAAAAAAAAAATAAAATAATTATAAAAAAATAATAAAAAATAAAAAAAAAAAAAAATAAAAAATAAAAAAAAAAAAATAATTTTTGAAAAAAATTTTAGAAAAAAAAAAAAAAAATGAAAAAAATTAGGAAATTTGAAAAAAAAAACATTTTTAGAAAAAAAAATGTGAAAAAAAAAATTTTTTTTTGAAAAAAAAAAAATAATTTTGAAAAATTTAAAAAAAATCAAAAAAAATTTTAGAAGAAAAAATGAAAAAAAAAATTGAAAAATTTTTTGAAAAAAATCTAAAAAATCATTTAAAAAAAATCATTAAAAAAAAAAAAAAAATAAAAAAAAATAAATGTTTAGTTACTCAAGCCACTCCACCCAGTTTCTCCGCCCACTCCAGTAGGTGGAGGCAAGAACACGTCACACAATTTCCCCAGAAATTGTATTTTTTCTAGTTATTATTATTATTCTTATAGCCAAATTTTGCACGCTAACTCCTCCCACAGTTTTTATGCTACATATACCGAATATATACCAAAACGTGCGGATTGTTCCCGAATGGTGTGCTATTACTTTGTGGAACGTTTTTCCGAATGGTTCACGAAATATCGTCATTTTTGCGGCGAAATTTGTCCCATAGGAATGAATGGAGAAATGTTCAAAACTAGTGGGAGGTGACAAAAGCTCTGAGGGGAATTATAGCTCCTCCTACATAGCTCTGAGGGCAATTATAGGTAGTCTTCGTCGTTTCGCTGAATGGTTTACGAAATATCGTCATTTTTGCGGCGAAATTTGTCCCATAGGAATGAATGGAGAAATGATCAAAACTAGAGTGGGAGGTGACAAAAGCTCAGAGGGGAATTATAGGTAGTCCCACACAGCTGAGGGGAATTATAGGTAGTCCCACACAGCTCTGAGGGGGATTATAGGTAGTCCCACACAGCTCTGAGGGGGATTATAGGTAGTCCCACACAGCTCTGAGGGGAATTATAGGTAGTCCCACACAGCTCTGAGGGGGATTATAGGTAGTCCCACACAGCTCTGAGGGGAATTATAGGTAGTCCCACACAGCTCTGAGGGGGATTATAGGTAGTCCCACACAGCTCTGACTGGGATTATAGGTAGTCCCACACAGCTCTGAGGGGGATTGTAGGTAGTCCCACACAGCTCTGAGGGGGATTATAGGTAGTCCCACACACATCTGAGGGCGATTATAGGTAGTCCCACACAGCTCTGAGGGGGATTATTAAATTTGAAAAAAAAAAAAATAATTAAAAAAAATAAATAATAATAAAAAAAATAAAAATAAAATAATTTTAGAAAAAAAAATGAAAATTAGGAAATTTGAAAAAAATTCTTTTAATAATTTTAGAAAAAAAATATATAATTTAAAAAAAAAAAAAATAAATAAAAAAAAATCATTAAAAAAAAAATAATTTTTGAAAAAAATATTTTTTAAAAAAAAAAAAAAAAAAAATCAATCATTTTAGAAAAAAAAATGAAAATTTAGGAAATTTGAAGAAAAAAACATTTTTAGAAAAAAAAATCATTTAAAAAAAAATAATAATAATTAAAAAAAAATTATTTTTTAAAAAAAAATATTTTTTGAAAAAAAAAAAAAAAATATTTTTGAAAAAAAAAAATTATTTTTGAAAAAAAAATTATTTTTGAAAAAAAAATTATTTTTAAAAAAAAAAATTTTTTTAAAAAAAAAATCAATCATTTTTAGAAAAAAAATGAAAATTAGGAAATTTGAAAAAAAAATGTGAAAATTTTTTTGAAAAAAATAATTTTGAAAAATTTATTTTTAGAAAAAATTGAATAAAAATCTAAAAAATCATTTAAAAAAAATCATTAAAAAAAAAAAAAAATTATTTTTGAAAAAAAAAAATAAATGTTTAGTTACTCAAGCCACTCCACCCAGTTTCTCCGCCCACTCCAGTAGGTGGAGGCAAGAACACTTCACACAATTTCCCCAGAAATTGTATTTTTTCTAGTTATTATTATTATTCTTATAGCCAAATTTTGCACGCTAACTCCTCCCACAGTTTTTATGCTACATATACCGAATATATACCAAAACGTGCGGATTGTTCCCGAATGGTGTGCTATTACTTTGTGGAACGTTTTTCCGAATGGTTCACGAAATATCGTCATTTTTGCGGCGACATTTGTCCCATAGGAATGAATGGAGAAATGTTCAAAACTAGTGGGAGGTGACAAAAGCTCTGAGGGGAATTATAGCTCCTCCCACATAGCTCTGAGGGCAATTATAGGTAGTCTTCGTCGTTTCGCCGAATGGTTTACGAAATATCGTCATTTTTGCGGCGAAATTTGTCCCATAGGAATGAATGGAGAAATGATCAAAACTAGAGTGGGAGGTGACAAAAGCTCAGAGGGGAATTATAGGTAGTCCCACACAGCTGAGGGGAATTATAGGTAGTCCCACACAGCTCTGAGGGGGATTATAGGTAGTCCCACACAGCTCTGAGGGGGATTATAGGTAGTCCCACACAGCTCTGAGGGGAATATAGGTAGTCCCACACAGCTCTGAGGGGGATTATAGGTAGTCCCACACAGCTCTGAGGGGGATTATAGGTAGTCCCACACAGCTCTGAGGGGGATTATAGGTAGTCCCACACAGCTCTGAGGGGGATTATAGGTAGTCCCACACAGCTCTGAGGGGGATTATAGGTAGTCCCACACAGCTCTGAGGGGATTATAGGTAGTCCCACACAGCTCTGAGGGGGATTATAGGTAGTCCCACACAGCTCTGACTGGGATTATAGGTAGTCCCACACAGCTCTGAGGGGGATTGTAGGTAGTCCCACACAGCTCTGAGGGGGATTATAGGTAGTCCCACACATCTGAGGTGGATTATAGGTAGTCCCACACAGCTCTGAGGGCGATTATAGGTAGTCCCACACAGCTCTGAGGGCGATTATAGGTAGTCCCACACAGCTCTGAGGGCGATTATAGGTAGTCCCACACAGCTCTGAGGGGGATTATAGTTAGTCCCACACAGCTCTGAGGGGAATTATGAAATTTGAAAAAAAAAATAATTAAAAAAAAATAATAATAAAAAAAATAAAAAAAAAATAATTTTAGAAAAAAAAAAATGAAAATTAGGAAATTTGAAAAAAAAAAATTTTTAGAAAAAAAAATCATTTAAAAAAAAAATAATAATAATTAAAAAAAATAATTTTTGAAAAAAAAAAATAATTTTTGAAAAAAAAAAATATTTTTGAAAAAAAAAAATAATTTTTGAAAAAAAAAAATAATAATAAAAAAAAAAATAAAAATAAAATAATTTTAGAAAAAAAAATGATAATTAGGAAATTTGAAAAAAAAAAAACATTTTTAGAAAAAAAAATCATTTAAAAAAAACTAATAATAATTAAAAAAAAATTATTTTTGAAAAAAAAAATAATTTTTTAAAAAAAAATTAATTTTTGAAAAAAAAATTTTTATTAAAAAAAAAAAAAAATTTTAGAAAAAAAATTAAAATTACGAAATTTGAAAAAAAAAAAAAAAAAATTTTTTTGAAAAAAATAATTTTGAAAAATTTATTTTTAGAAAAAATTGAATAAAAATCTAAAAAATCATTTAAAAAAAATCATTAAAAAAAAAAAAATTATTTTTAAAAAAAATAAATAAATGTTTAGTTATTCAAGCCACTCCACCCAGTTTCTCCGCCCACTCCAGTAGGTGGAGGCAAGAACACGTCACACAATTTCCCCAGAAATTGTATTTTTTCTAGTTATTATTATTATTATTATTATAGCCAAATTTTGCACGCTAACTCCTCCCACAGTTTTTATGCTACATATACCGAATATATACCAAAACGTGCGGATTGTTCCCGAATGGTGTGCTATTACTTTGTGGAACGTTTTTCCGAATGGTTCACGAAATATCGTCATTTTTGCGGCGAAATTTGTCCCATAGGAATGAATGGAGAAATGTTCAAAACTAGTGGGAGGTGACAAAAGCTCTGAGGGGAATTATAGCTCCTCCCACATAGCTCTGAGGGCAATTATAGGTAGTCTTCGTCGTTTCGCCGAATGGTTTACGAAATATCGTCATTTTTGCGGCAAAATTTGTCCCATAGGAATGAATGGAGAAATGATCAAAACTAGAGTAGGAGGTGACAAAAGCTCAGAGGGGAATTATAGGTAGTCCCACACAGCTGAGGGGAATTATAGGTAGTCCCACACAGCTCTGAGGGGGATTATAGGTAGTCCCACACAGCTCTGAGGGGAATTATACAGTGGTGTGAAAAAGTGTTTGCCCCCTTCCTCATTTCCTGTTCCTTTGCACGTTTGTCACACTTAAGTGTTTCGGAACATCAAACCAATTTAAACAATAGTCAAGGACAACACAAGTAAACACAAAATGCAATTTGTAAATGAAGGTGTTTATTATTAAAGGTGAAAAAAAATCCAAACCATCATGGCCCTGTGTGAAAAAGTGATTGCCCCCTAAACCTAATAACTGGTTGGCCACCCTTAGCAGCAACAACTGCAACCAAGCGTTTGCGATAACGTGCAATGAGTCTTTTACAGCGTCCTGGAGGAATTTTGGCCCACTCATCTTTGCAGAATTGTCCTAATTCAGTTACATTAGAGGGTTTTCGAGCATGAACGGCCTTTTTAAGGTCATACCACAACATCTCAATAGGATTCAGGTCAGGACTTTGGCTAGGCCACTCCAAAGTCTTCATTTTGTTTTTCTTCAGCCATTCGGTGGTGGACTTGCTGGTGTGTTTAGGATCATTGTCCTGCTGCAGAACCCAAGTTCGTTTCAGCTTGAGTACACGAACAGATGGTCGGACATTCTCCTTCAGGATCTCTTGGTAGACAGCAGAATTCATAGTTCCTTTTATCACGGCAAGTCTTCCAGGTCCTGAAGCAGCAAAACAGCCCCAGACCATCACACTACCACCACCATATTTTACTGTTGGTATAATGTTCTTTTTCTGAAATGCAGTGTTCCTTCTACGCCAGATATACTTGGACACACACCTTCCAAAGAGTTCCACTTTTGTCTCATCGGTCCACAGAATGTTGTCCCAAAAGTCTGGGGAATCATCAAGATGTGTTGTGGAGAAATTGAGACGAGCTTTGATGTTCTTTTTGCTCAGTAGTGGTTTTCTCCTTGGAACTCTGCCATGCAGGCCATTTTTGCCCAGTCTTTTCCTGATGGTGGAGGCATGAACGCTGACCTTAACTGAGGCAAGTGAGGCCTGCAGTTCCTTGGACGTTGTTGTGGGGTCTTTTGTGACCTCTTGGATGAGTCGTCGCTGCGCTCTTGGGGTAATTTTGGGCGGCCGGCCACTCCTGGGAAGGTTCACCACTGTTCCATGTCTTCGCCATTTGTGGATAATGGCTCTCACTGTGGTTCGCTGGATTCCCAAAGCTTTGGAAATGGCTTTATAACCCTTTCCAGACTGATAGATCTCAATTACTTTCTTTCTCAATTGTTCCTGAATTTCTTTGGGTCTCGGCATGATGTGTAGCTTTTAAGGATCTTCTGGTGGACCTTACTGTGTCAAGCAGCTCCTATTTAAGTGATGCCTTGATTGTGAACAGGTGTGGCAATAATCAGGCCTGGGTGTGGCTAGAGAAATTGAACTCAGGTGTGGACAACCACAGTTATAGTATGTTTTAACAAGGGGGGCAATCACTTTTTCACACAGGGCCATGATGGTTTGGATTTTTTTTCACCTTTAATAATAAACACCTTCATTTACAAATTGCATTTTGTGTTTACTTGTGTTGTCCTTGACTATTGTTTAAATTGGTTTGATGTTCCGAAACACTTAAGTGTGACAAACATGCAAAGGAACAGGAAATGAGGAAGGGGGCAAACACTTTTTCACACCACTGTAGGTAGTCCCACACAGCTCTGAGGGGGATTATAGGTAGTCCCACACAGCTCTGACTGGGATTATAGGTAGTCCCACACAGCTCTGAGGGGGATTGTAGGTAGTCCCACACAGCTCTGAGGGGGATTATAGGTAGTCCCACACATCTGAGGTGGATTATAGGTAGTCCCACACAGCTCTGAGGGCGATTATAGGTAGTCCCACACAGCTCTGAGGGCGATTATAGTTAGTCCCACACAGCTCTGAGGGGAATTATGAAATTTGAAAAAAAAATAATTAAAAAAAAATAATAATAATAAAAAAAATAAAAATAAAATAATTTTAGAAAAAAAAATGAAAATTAGGAAATTTGAAAAAAATTCTTTTAATAATTTTAGAAAAAATATATAATTTAAAAAAAAAAATAATAATTAAAAAAAAATCATTAAAAAAAAAATAATTTTTGAAAAAAATATTTTTTATAAAAAAAAAAAAAAAAAATCAATCATTTTAGAAAAAAAATGAAAATTTAGGAAATTTGAAGAAAAAAAACATTTTTAGAAAAAAAATCATTTACAAAAAAAATAATAATAATTAAAAAAAAATTATTTTTGAAAAAAAAAATATTTTTGAAAAAAAAAATTATTTTTGAAAAAAAAATTATTTTTGAAAAAAAAAATTATTTTTTAAAAAAAAAATTATTTTTTAAAAAAAAAAATTTTATAAAAAAAATCAATCATTTTAGAAAAAAAATGAAAATTAGGAAATTTGAAAAAAAAAAATGTGAATTTTTTTTTAAAAAAATAATTTTGAAAAATTTATTTTTAGAAAAAATTGAATAAAAATCTAAAAAATCATTTAAAAAAAATCATTAAAAAATAAAAAATTATTTTTGAAAAAAATAAATAAATGTTTAGTTACTCAAGCCACTCCACCCAGTTTCTCCGCCCACTCCAGTAGGTGGAGGCAAGAACACGTCACACAATTTCCCCAGAAATTGTATTTTTTCTAGTTATTATTCTTATTATAGCCAAATTTTGCACGCTAACTCCTCCCACAGTTTTTATGCTACATATACCGAATATATACCAAAACGTGCGGATTGTTCCCGAATGGTGTGCTATTACTTTGTGGAACGTTTTTCCGAATGGTTCACGAAATATCGTCATTTTTGCGGCGAAATTTGTCCCATAGGAATGAATGGAGAAATGTTCAAAACTAGTGGGAGGTGACAAAAGCTCTGAGGGGAATTATAGCTCCTCCCACATAGCTCTGAGGGCAATTATAGGTAGTCTTCGTCGTTTCGCCGAATGGTTTACGAAATATCGTCATTTTTGCGGCGAAATTTGTCCCATAGGAATGAATGGAGAAATGATCAAAACTAGAGTGGGAGGTGACAAAAGCTCAGAGGGGAATTATAGGTAGTCCCACACAGCTGAGGGGAATATAGGTAGTCCCACACAGCTCTGAGGGGAATTATAGGTAGTCCCACACAGCTCTGAGGGGAATTATAGGTAGTCCCACACAGCTCTGAGGGGGATTATAGGTAGTCCCACACAGCTCTGAGGGGGATTATAGGTAGTCCCACACAGCTCTGAGGGGAATTATAGGTAGTCCCACACAGCTCTGAGGGGGATTATAGGTAGTCCCACACAGCTCTGACTGGGATTATAGGTAGTCCCACACAGCTCTGAGGGGGATTGTAGGTAGTCCCACACAGCTCTGAGGGGGATTATAGGTAGTCCCACACATCTGAGGTGGATTATAGGTAGTCCCACACAGCTCTGAGGGCGATTATAGGTAGTCCCACACAGCTCTGAGGGGGATTATAGTTAGTCCCACACAGCTCTGAGGGGAATTATGAAATTTGAAAAAAAAAAAATAATTAAAAAAAAAATAAAATTAATAAATAAAAAAAAAAAAAAAAAAAAAATAATTTTAGAAAAAAAAAATGAAAATTAGGAAATTTGAAAAAAAAAACATTTTTATAAAAAAAAATCATTTAAAAAAAACTAATAATAATTAAAAACAATTATTTTTGAAAAAAAAATTATTTTTTAAAAAAAAAAATTATTTTTGTAAAAAAAAAAATTTTATAAAAAAAATAAATAATTTTAGAAAAAAAATGAAAATTACGAAATTTGAAAAAAAAAATGTGAAAATTTTTTTGAAAAAAATAATTTTGAAAAATTTATTTTTTAGAAAAAATTGAATAAAAATCTAAAAAATCATTTAAAAAAAAAAAATTATTTTTGAAAAAAATAAATAAATGTTTAGTTACTCAAGCCACTCCACCCAGTTTCTCCGCCCACTCCAGTAGGTGGAGGCAAGAACACGTCACACAATTTCCCCAGAAATTGTATCTTTTCTAGTATTATTATTATTCTTATTATAGCCAAATTTTGCACGCTAACTCCTCCCACAGTTTTTACGCTACATATACCGAATATATACCAAAACGTGCGGATTGTTCCCGAATGGTGTGCTATTACTTTGTGGAACGTTTTGCCAAATGGTTCACAAAATATCGTAATTTTTGCGGCGAAATTTGTCCCATAGGAATGAATGGAGAAATGTTCAAAACTAGAGTGGGAGGTGACAAAACCTCTGAGGAGAATTATAGCTCCTCCCACACAGCTCTGAGGGGATTATAGCTAGTTCCACACAGCTCTGAGGGGGGTTATAGGTAGTCCCACACAGCTCTGAGAGGGATTGTAGGTAGTCCCACACAGCTCTGAGGGGATTATAGGTAGTCCCACACAGCTCTGAGGGGGATTATAGGTAGTCCCACACAGCTCTGAGGGGGATTATAGGTAGTCCCACACAGCTCTGAGAGGGATTATAGCTAGTCCCACACAGCTCTGAGGGGGATTATAGGTAGTCCCACACAGCTCTGAGGGGGATTATAGCTAGTCCCACACAGCTCTGAGGGGATTATAGCTAGTCCCACACGGCTCTGAGGGGGATTATAGGTAGTCCCACACAGCTCTGAGGGGGATTATAGCTAGTCCCACACAGCTCTGAGGGGATTATAGCTAGTCCCACACGGCTCTGAGGGGGATTATAGGTAGTCCCACACAGCTCTGAGGGGGATTATAGGTAGTCCCACACAGCTCTGAGGGGATTATAGCTAGTCCCACACAGCTCTGAGGGGGATTATAGGTAGTCCCACACAGCTCTGAGGGGGATTATAGCTAGTCCCACACAGCTCTGAGGGGAATTATGAAATTATGAAATTTGAAAAAAATAAATAATTAAAAAAATATAATAATAAAAAAAAATAAAAAATAAAATAATTTTAGAAAAAAAAATGAAAATTAGGAAATTTGAAAAAAAAAAATCTTTTTTGAAAAAAAAAATAATTTTATAAAAATAATAATTAAAAAAAAATAATAATAATTAAAAAAAAAAAACATTTTTGAAAAAAAAAATTTATAAAAAAATAATAATAATTTTAGAGAAAAAAAATTAGGAAATGTGAAAAAAAAATATTTTTTGAAAAAAAAAATATTTTTTGAAAAAAAAAATATATTTTTTGAAAAAAAAAATTTTTTTGAAAAAAAAAATATTTTTTGAAAAAAAAAATATTTTTTGAAAAAAAAAAATAATTTTAGAAAAAAATATCATTTAAAAAAAAAAAATAATAATTCAAAAAAATCATTAAAAAAATGAAAATTAGGAAATTTGAAAAAAAATAATCTTTTTTGAAAAAAAAATAATTTTTGAAAAATATTTTTTTTAGAATAATTAAATAAAAATAAAAAATAAATCATTAAAAAAATAAATAATAATTTTTGAAAAAAATGAATAAAAGTTTAGTTACTCAAGCCACTCCACCCAGTTACTCCGCCCACTCCAGTAGGTGGAGGCAAGAACACGTCACACAATTTCCCCAGAAATTGTACCTTTTCTAGTTCTTATTCTTATTATAGCCAAATTTACCACCCTAACTCCTCCCACAGTTTTTACACTACATAGACAAGTAATATACCAAAACGTGCGGATTGTTCCTGAATGGTGTGCTATTACTTTGTGGAATGTTTCGCCGAACGGTTCACGAAATATCGTAATTTTTGCGGGGAAATTTGTCCCATAGGAATGAATGGAGAAATGTTCAAAACTAGAGTGGTAGGTGACAAAAGCTGGCAACCCCAATAATCAGCCAAAACATTATGACCCCCCATGATCAGCCAAAACATTATGACCCCCCATGATCGGCCAAAACATTATGACCCCCCCATGATCGGCCAAACCATTATGACCCCCCCATAATCAGCCAAAACATTATGACCCCCATGATCGGCCAAAACATTATGACCCCCCCATGATCTGCCAAAACATTATGACCCCCCCATGATCAGCCAAAACATTATGACCCCCATGATCGGCCAAAACATTATGACCCCCCCAGTAGGTGGAGGCAAGAACACGTCACACAATTTCCACAGAAATTGTAGATTTTCTAGTTAAGTGTTCTTGCATAGCAAGATCACTTATTGTTATCTCACATATATATTATTATTATTCTTATAGCCAAATTTTGCACGCTAACTCCTCCCACAGTTTTTATGCTACATATACCGAATATATACCAAAACGTGCGGATTGTTCCCGAATGGTGTGCTATTACTTTGTGGAACGTTTCGCCGAATGGTTCACGAAATATCGTCATTTTTGCGGCGAAATTTGTCCCATAGGAATGAATGGAGAAATGTTCAAAACTAGAGTGGGAGGTGACAAAAGCTCTGAGGGGAATTATAGCTCCTCCCACACAGCTCTGAGGGGGATTATAGTTAGTCCCACACAGCTGAGGGGGATTATAGGTAGTCCCACACAGCTCTGAGGGGGATTATAGCTAGTCCCACACAGCTCTGAGGGGGATTATAGCTAGTCCCACACAGCTCTGAGGGGGAATTATGAAATTATGAAATTTGAAAAAAAAAAATAATTAAAAAAAATTAATTAAAATAAAAAAATAAAAATTAAAAAAAAATAAAATAATTTTAGAAAAAAAAAATGAAAATTAGGAAATTTGAAAAAAAAAATCTTTTTTGAAAAAAAAATAATTTTATAAAAATAATAATTAAAAAAAATAATAATTAAAAAAAACATTTTTGAAAAAAAAAAATTATAAAAAAAATAATAATAATTTTAGAAAAAAAATTAGGAAATGTGAAAAAAAAATATTTAAAAAAAATAAAAATAATTTTAGAAAAAAATATCATTTAAAAAAAAAATAATCATAATTCAAAAAAAACATTAAAAAAAATGAAAATTAGGAAATTTGAAAAAAAATAATCTTTTTTGAAAAAAAAATAATTTTTGAAAAATATATTTTTTTTTAGAAATAATTAAATAAAAATCAAAAAAAATCATTAAAAAAAATAAATAATAATTTTTGAAAAAAAGAAATAAAAGTTTAGTTACTCAAGCCACTCCACCCAGTTACTCCGCCCACTCCAGTAGGTGGAGGCAAGAACACGTCACACAATTTCCCCAGAAATTGTAGCTTTTCTAGTTGTGTATGTTTTCTCCAAAACTCTACATTTTACTTTTCAAACCTGAACTGAACACAAGAGGGACAATGCTGGGGAAAAGAATGTTGTAAATGTAACACATTGATTCAATGTATAATACTGTAGATCAGATTAAACAAGATTAGTCAGATTACTACCATCATCATCGTCATCATTATGAATGACATTATCATCAGTATTATGATTTTTTGGGTACATTGACGGCCTTCTGTCTCCTATTGTACATAAGTGGATGGAAGGTGGATGTTACCGGATTGGATGGTATATTAGAGCTTCAATTTATTCTTGCTCTTACACACCCCCCTAGCATGCACAAGCAAAGTACTGTCACTGTACGGTCCATTGGACAGTGCTGAGCACAAACAAATGCTGTGACCAATCAACGCATCACACAATGTAATCTACACCTGAAGTTAGCAGCTTGCCCCCACTTTGCCCCCACTTTGCCCCCACGTTGCCCTCACACACTGATTGGAGTGTGATAGAAAAGAAAGATTCAAGATCACCAGCCGGTACAAGTGCCATCCAGTACCAGCAGTACCAGAAACAGCTTCAGTCTTCCTTCTATTATCATTCATCCCTCTACAGCACAGATATCACACACAAGGCCCACGGGCTGAATACGGCTCACCAGGCCTTGACATCTGATCCTCCAACCCAGTGCAGCCTGAATGAGGAACTCCATTCTAGATCTCACCCTCCGCTCCTCACTGTCACTTCTATGATTACAAGGGACATCTTTGCTCTCAGTGGTTCCCTGAACTGACAGATCCCTGTACACACTCACAGGGGGGCACAGCGGGGACAGATCTCCAGAATCCGAGAGAGAAAACGATCTCCCTGCAGGGTGAGGCAGAGCCACCTACACAGGGAGGTACCAGAGTCAGGCCAGGTAGGAGGGAGAGATGTGAGGAAGCTTTGGAGAGGGGGGAGGTTGCACACTGTGCATAGTGTTCCCCTGAACCCTGCGCTCTGTACATAGTGCACTCCTGAATTCTACACTCTGTACATTGTGTAATCCTGAACTCTGAATTCTCTATGTAACACACTCTTTAACCGCTTCAGCACCGGGCCATTTTTTACCCTTCCTTACCAGAGCACTTTTTGCGATTCGGCACTGCATCGCTTTAACTAACAATTGCGCGGTCGTGCGACGTTACACCCAAACAAAACTGACGTGCTTTTTTTCCCACAAATAGAGCTTTCTTTTGGTGGTATTTGATCACCTCTGCGGTTTTTATTTTTTGCGCTATAAACAAAAGAAGAGCGATAATTTTGAAAAAAAAACACAATATTTTTTACTTTTTGCTATAATAAATATCCCATTTTTTTTTTAAAAAAAAACTATTTTTTTCCTCAGTTTAGGCCGATACGTATTCTTCTACATATTTTTGGTAAAAATAATCGCAATAAGCGTATACTGATCGGTTTGCGCAAAAGTTATAGCGTCTACAAAATAGGGGATAGATTTATTGATTTTTTTTTTTTTACTAGTAATGGCGGCGATCTGCGATTTTTTTTCGTGACTGCGACATTGCGGCGGACACTTCGGACACTTTTGACACATTTTTGGAACCATTCACATTTACACAGCGATCATTGCTATAAAATTGCATTGATTACTGTGTAAATGTGACTGGCAGGGAATGGGTTAACACTAGGGGGCGCTGTAGGGGTTAATGTGTGTCCCTATAGGAGTGATTCTAACTGTGGGGGGAGGGGACTCAAGGGGAGAAGACCGATCATGTGTTCCTCCGTACTGGGATCACATGATCGGTCTCCTCTCCGCTGACAGGACGTGGAGCTGTGTGTTTACACACACAGCTCCACTGTCCCGCACGGTCCCGTTGTTTTAATGGGCACTCGCACCGGGTCCCGAGCGATGCCGCGGGCGCATGTGCGCGCCGCCGGCGGCGCACGCCCCCCAGGCGGCCGGGAATCCGAGGACGTCATATGACGCCCATCCATGATGGGAGATCTACCTTGTGGGCGTCATATGACAGTGGGCGGTATTGAAGTGGTTAACCCTGAACTCTGTACGTAGCACACCCCAGATACAACTGGACCTTCAAAGACAACCATACTGCTGATTCGGCCCACAATGACATTGAGTTTGACACCCCTGCTCTACAGTATATGTAGGCCATTGTTTTCTTTCATCCTTCTCTGTTCCAACATGACTGTCCCCCTGGGAACAAATCAATCCAGCTCCATAAAGACATGGATTGATAAGTTTGGTGTGGAGGAACTCAAATGTCATCAACATAGTCCTAAACTCAGCCTGATTGTGAGTCAGGTCTTCTCATCCAACATCACTACCTGACCTCACTAAGGTTCTTTTGGCTGAATGGCCACAAATCCCCACAGATGTATTCCAAGATCTTGTGACCAGTCTTCCCAGAGAAGTGGAGACTGTTATAGGCACAGAGGTGGGGGAGGGGGACTCCATATTAATGACCATCATTGTGAAATGGGATTCCCAATCAGCCCATATAGGTGTGAAGGTCAGGTGACTACACATATTTGGCCATTAACCACTTCAGCTCTGGAAGGTTTACCCCCCTTCCAGACCAGGCCATTTTTTGCGATACTGCACTGCGTTGCTTTAACTGACAATTGTGCGGTCATGTGATGCTGCACCCAAATAAAATTTGCTTTTTTTCCACAAATAGATTTTGGTGGTATTTTTTCACCTCTGTGTTTTTTATTTTTTGCACTATAAACTAACAAAACAATAATTTGGAATAAAACATATTTTTTTACATTCTGCTATAAAACACATCCAATTAAACAATGTAAAAAATCTAATTTATTCATCAATTTAGGCCAATATGTTTTCTGTTACATATTTTTGGTAAAAAAATCCCAATAAGTGTATATTGATTGGTTTGCACAAAAGTTACAGTGTCTACAAACTATGGGATAGATATATGCAATTTATTTTCACTAGTAATGGCGGCAATTTTTTGTGGGACATTGCGGCAGACAAATCTGACACTAATTGACACTTATTGGGGACCAGTGACACCAGTATAGTGATCAGGCCTAAAAAATGTACTGAAGGGGTTAACATCAGGGGTGATCGAAGGGTTAAATGTGTTCCCTGGGAGTGTTTTTTTTACTGTGTGGGGGATGGTTTAACTGTACAAAGACAGAGATCTGTGTCTCTCACAAAATCTATGTCTTCCTTACTAGCAGAACATCAGTCTACCTTGTTTACATAGCAGAATACCGTTCTGCCTCTCTCGTTGTGTTGAAAGGTCGCCCTGCTGCAGTATATGTACGCAGGACGGTCCGCAGTATATGTACGTTGGGCGGTCCGCAGTATATGTACGCGGGGCGGTCCGCAGTATATGTACGCGGGGCGGTCCGCAGTATATGTACGCGGGGCGGTCCGCAGTATATGTACGCGGGGCGGTCCGCAGTATATGTACGCGGGGCGGTCCGCAGTATATGTACGCGGGGCGGTCCGCAGTATATGTACGCGGGGCGGTCCGCAGTATATGTACGCGGGGCGGTCCGCAGTATATGTACGCAGGACGGTCCGCAGTATATGTACGTTGGGCGGTCCGCATTATATGTACGTGGGGCGGTCCGCAGTATATGTACGTGGGGCGGTCCGCAGTATATGTACGCGGGGAGGTCCGCAGTATATGTACGCGGGGCGGTCCGCAGTATATGTACGCGGGGCGGTCCGCAGTATATGTACGCGGGGCGGTCCGCAGTATATGTACGCGGGGCGGTCCAGCAGCTATATGTACATGGGGAGGTCCGCAGTATATGTATGTGGGGAATTTAAAATCACTCGCGGCTAATTGCCGATTCCCGCAATACAGATAACAATTCGAATGTTGTATTGTCCCCGTGCGTCAGAGGGGGCGGGGTCACCAGGTGCCTTCGTTATAAAAGACCTGTCACCCGGAGCGGAGCCTCACAGAGCGGGAGCCTCCCATTGCGAGGAGCGTCCTGCGAGAAGAGACGACGATGCCTGATGAATTTCCATTTCTGAATATTATTTCTGTAAACATTTCTATCTATATCTCATTGTGCTGTTTGATTCCTTCCTTGTCTCTTTCACAAAGTTCGATTGATAATTTCTGAATGTTGATCGGTATGTCAGGTGACCCATACCTGCTTATATCTAGTGACTGGGCTCAGGATGATCAGATGAGCTCCTAGTCATCTCTGGAGGTGCAGACACTGTGGAGTAATTAATCATCAATGTTTCCAGCAGAAGTATTTTCATTCTGATCCGCCTTCCATGACTGACAGCCGGCCAGACTTCTAATCTCTAATGTAACCACAGATCAGGTACACAGGAAGAAGGGAGAGTAGAGTGCTGAGCCCTGATTAATGGCTACATCGCTTCTATTAGGAAGTTAAGGATGAATTGCTCCATGATGCTAGTAGGTTATATTGGGACATAACAGAGACCCCCCCACCCCAAAGCACCCCCCATATTGAGGTCATGTGGTCTGGTATGGTTCAGGAGGTGTGGCACTTGCCCATCCCCCTCTTTCCTTACCTGCTGGGCTCCATGCTCGGATAAGGGCCTGGTATGTTTTTTGGGGGACCCCACAACATTTTTGTATTGGTGACATTTTGTTGTTTACATTTCATCTGTCAGTGGGGAAGCTCTGCTGACATCTGATGAGTCATCGGTTGTGAAGGACGCGGTGGTCGGCTTCCCGGCCCGCTGATTAACAACCAGATATTCTTCACACAGAATTAGAATCGGTCGATCGTTTTTCAACTGTTCCGACTTGTAATTGTTCTGAAAATTTGGAATTCATTACAAAATGAAATTTTATGAATTTCAACAAAATTTTTTACTATTTGTGACAATTTTATTCAGAGATTCAGAAACAACCGAATCTCCGAATCACCAGAAATGTGTCTGAATTTGTATTGGGAGGGAAAGAAATCACACATGTCTGGTGAGCACTGCTTGGTTTCCTCCAGACAGAACATTTAGAATTGAGGCCAAACACTTCCATGTTGTGTCATCAGATGAGAGAATCTCCGTCCTCACAGTCTGAGATTCTTCAGGGACTCCAAGAGGACCTTTATGTGATTTGTATGGGGGAGGGGCTTCCATCTAGTCAGTAGTCATGTGACATTCATTTACTTACCAATCAAAATTCAGACAACATTTTCATTATTGGAGATTCGGATGTCTCTGAATTTCCAAATCACAATCGTAACAAATGTCACCTAATCTGAAATAAATGATAAGAAAATGAATTGTAGAAATGTGGAAATGAATGTGAAAGTGAAAGATATTGTAATAAGACTGGTCTACAAAGAGGAGAGAGGAGAGGAAAGGAGAGCAATTGGAGCAGAATTGGGTCACTAATAAAGGAAAACCAAGTCCTGAGTATTCATTGGCTCCAGTTTCCAAGATACAACTTCAGGATCAAATTGTATCCAAATCATTGTAAATGATGAGGGGGAGGGGCGATTATACACCATGGGGGAAAAGACGCAGTGCGGATCGAATGTTTGGAGATTATTTATTGAGATCCCTTTTACAATTAGAGGAACCATGAAAAATATCAGTCACTCCTCTGATTGGTGGGTTCCCTCCACACCATCGGGACTGGGAAAGACATGGAGATTTTTCTTTCTTTTAGCCAATGAGACAAATCCGTTGTACATGTTATACACCAATAATGAGGAGCCCAACTCTTCTCCTGACCCCCGATATTGTATCCAAATATCATTATTATTCCTTTATTATCACTGATGTCACTTTTGGGTGTGGGACAGAACCCGCTGTCACTGTGTGTATTGGGAGGGGTGGTGGGGTGCCCTCCTACCCACAGACTGTGGCCCAGAATGGACTTGGGAGAGACTTGGGGACAAAGTGGCATTGAGATAATGTAATGCTGCATCCCTCCTCCCCTCCCCCTCTTGTTGCTGTGTGTAATGGTGTTGGGTCGTGGCATGTGGACTGGAGACGTCTCCCAGCGGGGGATGTGTAAGGAGGGGCCGCCTGCTTATCATAATCCCTTCATGTGTTTCAATTGTAGTTGTTTGGATATACAAGTGTTGAGTTTCCATTGGTTCCTCCTTGCCCCCACCCCCTCTATGACAAGGCTAAGGGGAGTGTCCCTAACTGTGTATAAAAGTGGATGTTTGACACTTAATAAACAGTTTTATGCTCTGGATGTTTAACCCCCAACACCTGTGTGTCTTGTCTGGTGATTGAGGGGTTCAGGGCTGGTTATGGGGTTCCGGGCTGGTTATGGGGTTCAGGGCTGGTTATGGGGTTCAGGGCTGGTTATGGGGTTCCGGGCTGGTTATGGGGTTCCGGGCTGGTTATGGGGTTCCGGGCTGGTTATGGGGTTCAGGGCTGGTTATGGGGTTCTGGGCTGGTTATGGGGTTCAGGGCTGGTTATGGGGTTCAGGGCTGGTTATGGCCAATCTGCAGGCTGCGGATGTGTTTGGAGGACAGGAGACACGGGTCTGGCGGAGATGCTCAGCAGAGGCATCCGAGATCCGTCACAGGGTGCAAATGTAACATCTCCACAAATGTATCAGAAGTTATCTGTGTTCTTTACACAGTTTGGAGGCATCTCGGCCCGACATGAGCACCGCCGAAAAATCTGTTCATTTTAGTTTTCATTTCATTCTTTTTTTTGTTTTTTGCTTCTCGGGCATTCATTATAATAGCAATACATAAATTTAAAAAAAATCATAAATTCATGAATTAGAAAGTTAGAAAATTAGAAAATTCATAAATGAGTAAATTTGAAAATGAGTAAATTTGGAAATTTGAAAATTCATAAATAAGAAAATAAGAAAATTTAGAAAATGATAAAATTCATAATTCAGAAAATTAATAAATTTGAAAATAAAAAAAATTCATAAACTACAAAATTCATAAATTAGGAAATTAGAAAACTCATAAATGAGAGAATTCAAAAACTCATAAATTCGAAAATTTGAAAACTCTTAAATTCGAAAAATTCATAAATTAGAAAATTTGAGAATTCAGAAATTAGGAAATTCAAAAACTCCTAAATTCAAAAATTTGAAAATTCTTAAATTCATAAATTAATAAACTCGAAAATCTATGAATTAGAAAAATAAAAAATTCATAAATTTCTAATTTATGAAATTGGAAAATTAGAAAATTCATAAATTAGAAAAATTAAAAAAAATTGAAAATTCATAAATTCTTAAATTAGAAAATTCATAAATTAGAAAATTTGAAAATTCTTAAATTAGAAAATTCATAAATTAATAAACCGAAAATTTATGAATTAGAAAATTAGAAAATTCATAAATTAGAAAATTATAAAATATATAAATTAGAAAATTCATAAATTAGAAAATTCATAAATTAGAAAATTCAACAAAATTAGAAAATTCAACAAAATTAGTAAATAAAATAATTCATAAATTAGAAAATTCATAAATTAGAAAATTAGAAAATTCATAAATTACACAATTCAAAAATTCATAAATTATAAAATTTGAAAATTCATAAATTAGAAAATTTGACAATTTCATAAATTTATAAATTTGAAAATTCTAAAATTCATACATTAAAAAATTTGAAAATTCATAAATTCTAAAATTCTAAATTCTAAAATTCATAAAATAGAAAAAATAAAAATTCAAAAATTCATAAATTAGAAAATTTGAAAATTCATAAATTAGAAAATTAGAAAATTCATAAATTACACAATTCGAAAATTCATAAATTAGAAAACATAAAAATTCATAAATTCAAAAATTCATAAATTCGAAAATTCTAAAATTCATAAATTAGAACATTTTAAAATTCAAAAATTAGAAAAATCATTAATTAGAAAATTCATAAATGAGAAAATTCATACATTAGAAAATTCATAAATTAGAAAATTTTAAAATTCATAAATTAGAAAATCCATACATTAGAAAATTCGAAAATTCATAAATTCGAAAATTCATAAATTAGAAAACATGAAAATTCATGCATTAGAAAACTCAAAAATTCATAAATTCGAAAATTCGAAAATTCATAAATTCAAAAATTCATAAATTCAAAAATTCTGAAATTAGAAAATCTGAAAATTCATAAATTAGAAAATTCATAAATTACAAATTTCATAAATTAGAAAATTTCTAAATTTAAATTCTAAAATTAAAAATTCTAAAATTAGAACATTAAAACATTCTTAAATTCGAAAATTAGAAAATTCATAAATTAGAAAATTAGAAAATTCGTAATTTAGAAAATTAGAACATTTATAAATTCTAACATTTATAAATTAGGAAATTCATAAGTTAGAAAATTCGAAAATTCATAAACACGAAAAATCATAAATTTGAAAATCCATAAATTCTTAAATTAGAAAATTCGAAAATTTGTAAATTAGAAAATTCATAAATTCGAAAATCCATAAATTAGAAAATTCTTAAATTTGAAAATTATAACATTTATAAATTCTAACATTTAGAAATTAGAAAATTCATAAATTAGAAAATTAGAAAAAAAGAAAGGAAGTCAGAAAAATTGAAGAATAACTAACTAACTAATAATAACTAACTATTAATTTACAGGTATTGGAATGTCCTTTCAAATTTGTCTGTTAGTGAACGCAGCATATATGAATTTGTCCAAAAAAAAGTTATGAATTTTCCGAAAGAATGGAATGTAACTAATTAATAATAATAAATAGCAATGATAATAATAAAATGTTTTTATTATTATTATTATTATTGTTATTTATTATTATTAATTAGTTACGTTCCATTCTTTCGGATAATTCATAACTTTGGATAAATTTGTATTAGTTATGTTCACTAACAGCCAAATTTGAAGGGAAATACCAATACCTATAATTTAATGGTTAGTAACAGTTAAGTTATTATTAGTTAGTTAATATTTCAGAGTTTAAAATTTTCGGTTTTTAGAATTTTCTAAGTTTCAAATTTATCAATTTCCGAATTTTTGAATTTACGAATTCTGAATTTTCAAATATTATAATTTACAAATATTTGTAAAAATGTGTTAAATAGTCTTTTTTTATTTGGATATTTGCAAAATAAGAAGTTTGTCAAAATTTGTTAAACAAATTTGGAATGAAACAAATTGCACATGTCTAATTTTGGCTTCTGAGGGAAAATATCACACAACTGTTACTTGGAAATGTTAGGCAATGACACTTTCACAAGTCACCCGATGTAACTGTATGAGGCGTAGATCTGACCAAGACAAATGTACCTTGCAATAAAAGAACAATAAATTACAGTCAGGTAATAATCTTTAGTCTCACAGTGAAGATTAATTTATATACTTCCATGTGGTGCCATTTTCATTGTTCTATTGTACTTTGTGGAGAAGTTATGAGGCATTGTGATCATCAGACACCTCCCTCCCTTATAGGGAAATATATTCACCTGTGTATAAATCTTTATTGTGAAACATCTTGAAAACTTTACCTAACAAGCACCTTTATTATCTGTTTTCTAATTCATCGAATTAAAATATGTAAGAATTAGCACATTTTATTTCCGAGGGTGATAATTTCCCAACATTTGTAGACCAAAGTAATAACATTAAGGTTTAAACGAAAAAACTATGCTGATTCCTACTTGGGCTGCTTTACATAATCGAACAGAATATAAAAGAATAGAATAAGTCTGAATAAAATAGAGTATACTATAGAAGGATATAATAGAATACAACAGAATAAAATGGAACAGAATAGAATAGAATAGAACAGAATATAAAATAATAAAACAGAATAGAATAGAAAAAAAAATAATAGAATATAATATGCTAAGATAGGATATAATATAATAAAATGCATATAAAGAATCAAATAGAATATGAAAGAATAGCATAAAACAAAATATAATAGAAAAAAAAATAGAAAAAAATAGAAGCAGATTAGAATAGAACAAATAGAATAGAATAGACAATAGATAAGAATAGAATATAATAAAAGAAAAGAATAGAACTGTCTTTCATTATTTGAATTTCAAGTTTTGAATATAATACATTTTTGCCAAAAATCTGAATTTTAATAGATTAAAATAGAGAGGAGTAGAACACAATATAAAGAATATAGTTGTCCTCCCAAATTCGAATTTTGAACAGAATAGAATAAAACAGAAAGAATATAGCCATTTTCTGAAATTTGTTTTCAAATATAACATAATAAATAAAAGCTGTCTTCTGAAATTCTAATTTTGAAATAGGAATTTTGAATAGAAAATAATTGAACAGAATAAAATAGAAAGAATATAGCTTTCATTCAAAATTAGAAGTTTGAATTTTGAATTGAATAGAATAGAGTAAAAGAGAAAAAATATAGCCACCTTCCAAAAATTGAATTAAAAAATCTGATTTTGAATAGAATCAAAAGAATATAGCCTTCTTGAGAAATTCAAATTATAAATAGAATAGAATAAAATATAAAAATATATAGTTGACTGAATTTAAAAACTCAAATTTTGAATTTTGAATATAATAGAATAGAATAAAATAGAAAGAATGTAGATGTTTTCCAAAATTAGCATTTCAATAGAATTAATGAAATAGGAAAAAAAATATGTCTTCCAAAATTCAAATGTAACTTTCAAAAAAATGTAATTTAAAAAAAGAAAAGAATATAATAGAATAACCTAGAAAGAATGTAGCTGTCTTTGAAATCTGAATTTCAAATTTTTCATATAATAAAACAGAATAAAATATAAAGCATATACAGTAGCTTTAAAATGCTAATCTTCTGAAATGCTAATTTTGAACAGAAATAGAATAGAAAAGAACATAATTTAATCAATTAAAAAAAAGCATTCTTCTTAAATTCAAAGTGTGAAATTTGAATTTCAAATTTTGAATACAATGGAATAAAAATTATATAGTCACCTTCTAAAATCCAGAATTTCAGATACAATAGAATAGAATAACATCTATAGCCAAATTCCAAAATGTGAATTTAATCTTTTTAATAGAATACAATAGAATACAATAGAAAGAATATAGCTGTCATCCAAAATCCAATTTCAAATATCAAAATTAGAGTGTTTTAAAAAAAGACTAACATAGAGAGAATATAGCTGCCCTCCAAAAATGTAAAGTTGAATAGAATAAAATAGAATGCAGTTGAATAGAGTAGAAAGAATATAGCTGTCTTCCCAAATTTCAAAGTTGGACAGAATAGAATAAAATTGAATAAATATAGCCATTTTCCAAAACGTGTATTTCAAATATAATAAAATAAAATATAAAAATATATATCTGTGTTTGGAAATTCAAATTTTGAAATATGAATTTTGAATAGAAATAAATAGAATAGAGTAATAAAGAAGTAAAACAACTACTTTACTCAAATTCTAATTTTAAATAGAATAAAATAAAATAGAAAAAATACATAACTTACTTTCAAATTTTTAATTTTGAAGTTTAAATTTTGAATAGAAAAGAATAAAGTAGAAAAAATGTAGCCAGATTCCAAAATTTGTATTTCAAAAAGAATAAAAAGAATTGAAAAAAGAAAAAAAATATCTGTCTTTCAAAAGAATGGACTAGAATAACATAGAAAGAATATAGCCATCTTTTGAAATGTAATCTTCAACTTTTGAATATAATAAAACAAAATACAATAGAAAGAATATAGCTGTCTTCAGAAATTTCAATTTTGAAATTAGAATTTTGAAAGAATACATCCATACTTTCAAAATTCAAATTTTGAATAGAAAATAATAGTATAGGATAGAATAAAATAAAAAGAATATAGCAACCTTCTGAAATTCAAATTTTGAAATGTGAGTTTTACATTTAGAATACAATAGAAGAGAAATTATATATTGTTGTCTTCTAAAATCCATAATTTCAAATAAAATAGAATTAAGTAGAAAAAAATATAAAGCCAACTTCCAAAATTCAAATTTCTAAATTTGAATTTAAAATTTTGCGTAGAATAGAATAAAATAGATTAAAATTGAAAGAATATACAGTACTGCCATCCAAAATATTTAATTTCAAATTCCAAAATTGTAATTTTAAATAAAATAGCCAAAAAATATATATATATATATATCCGTCCTTCAAAATTCTAATTTTGAAAATGTAACTTTAAATTCTAAACATTATAGAATAAAATAGAAAGAATAGATCAACATTTGAATTTTGAATAGAATAGAATGAATATAAGCATCTTTCAAAAGTCAAATTTCAAATCAAATTAAATAGAATAGAATAAAACAGAAACAATATTTAGCCAACTTCCGAGTTCCCCACAGGTGGACTCCAATCAAGGTGTAGAAACATCTCACCAACCATCCAGAATTGGGAGGCTCCATCAAGTGTTGATGTGAAGGGTGTGAAGACTTCTGCCAATGTGAGATTTCAGTTTTCAGTTTTCAGATTTCAGTTTTTCCTTTTTCATACATTAGTAACATTTATAATACTGTGATGTCACTTTGTCATTATGGGATGCTGAGCGTAGATTAATGAGAAAACAATGAATGGAACATCTGTAGTATCATCCGGGGGCAACATAACAACCCTGAGGGAAGTGAAGGGGGATTTATGAATGATCTGTATGATGATCTGCACACAAATGATGAGAAAATGATCCATTTACCAGAAAAATTGTCAGTTTCATCCAAGACACGTTCATCTTATTTGTATTAATAGGAATATTTATTCCCAATATGAATATTGAAATTTTGAATTTCTGAATTTCAAATTTCCGAATTCTAGAATTACCGAATTTTCAAATGTTCAAAGTTCGAATTTCCAAATATCCGAGTTTCGAATTTTATTGAATTCCGAATTTCAGAGTTTGTGCAAATCTGAAAAAGAAAGAAAATCAGTAAAATTTTAAATAATAACTAACTAATAATAACTAACTATTAAATTATAGGTATTGGGATTTCCTTTCAAATGTGACTGTTTGTGAACGTAATGAATACAAATTTATCAGAAGTTACAAATTATCCGAAATAAGGAATGCCGCATCTAAACAAATGGTATGGAACAAATTAATAATATAAAGGTTTTATTTATTATTATTGTTATTTATTTTTATTAGATTGTTACGTTCCATTTCTTTATAATGTGGCATTCCTTATTTCAAATCATTTCAAATATTCAAATTTCCTGATTTAGATTTTTCAAATTTCTGAAATGTCAAACTTCCGAATTTATGAATTTGAATTTTCAAATTTTGAATTTCCAAAATCTTGAATTTCGAATTTCTGAAATTCAGAATTTCCGAAATTCAGAATTTCTGAATTTATGAATTTCTGAAATTCCGAATTTCTGAATTTCTGAAATTCTGAATTTCTGAATTTCTGAAATTCTGAATTTCTGAATTTCTGAAATTCTGAATTTCTGAATTTCTGAAATTCTGAATTTCTGAATTTTCTAAAATTCTGAAATTTTGAATTTTCTAAAATTTAGAAATTTTGAATTTTCTAAAATTTAGAAATTTAGAATTTTCCAAAATGTAGAAATTTAGAATTTTCTAAAATTTAGAAATTAGAAAATTTGGAAATTTGCAATTCGGAATTCAAATTCAGGAAATTCGTAATTTCGGAAATTGAAACATTTGAAAATTTGGAAATTAATGAATTTGTCAAAATTCATTAAAAAAATAATTTGGAACTAAACAAATGTCACATGTCTACTTTCCATTGCTAACGCATATTCAATGTAAAATGATGGTCAAAGGCAGTGATTTTACCCCCCGGAATGGAATGGAATATCTAACATACCTTTCCTCACATCTCATCCATCCACTTACATGTCCAAGAAATCTTTTCTATGTTTGAGACCAGAATCCCCCACCATAGATATTCCATGAGAACCAATCCCCTTCTTTGCCAGTATCCGGGATTTTGTAGAACTTGGACATTCAGAGTTCGATCTTCAATTTATATCCCTGGATGATGTCCCCACACACGGGGGTGGGGGGATATATCCCTGGATGATGTCCCCACACATGGGGAGGGGGATATATCCCTGGATTATGTCCTCACACACGGGGGAGGGGGGATATATCCCTGGATTTTGTAGAACTTGGACATTCAGAGTTTGATCTTCGATTTATAGCCCTGGACACACGGGGGGGGGAGGGGGAGGGGGATATATCCCTGGGGGGGAGGGGGATATATCCCTGGATGACGTCCCCACACACGGGGGAGGGGGATATATCCCTGGATGATGTCCCCACACACGGGGGAGGGGGGATATATCCCTGGATGATGTCCCCACACACGGGGGAGGGGGGATATATCCCTGGATGATGTCCCCACACACGGGGAGGGGGATATATGCCTGGATGATGTCCCCACACACGGGGGAGGGGGATATATCCCTGGATGATGTCCCCACACACGGGGAGGGGGATATATCCCTGGATGATGTCCCCACACACGGGGAGGGGGATATATCCCTGGATGATGTCCCCACACATGGGGGAGGGGGAATATATCCCTGGATGATTTGAAAATTTGGAAATTAATGAATTTGTCAAAATTCATTAAAAAAAAAAAAATTTGGAACTAAACAAATTGCACATGTCTACTTTCCATAGCTAACGCATATTCAATGTGAAATGATGGTCAAAGGCAGTGATTTTACCCCCCGGAATGGAATGGAATATCTAACATACCTTTCCTCACATCTCATCCATCCACTTACATGTCCAAGAAATCTTTTCTATGTTTGAGAAATGACCCAAAAATATAAGACCCGAATCACCCACCATAGATATTCCATGAGAAACAATCCCCTTCTCTGCCAGTATCAGGGATTTTGTAGAACTTGGACATTTAGAGTTTGATCTTCGATTTATAGCCCTCGATGATGTCCCCACACACGGGGAGGGGGATATATCCCTGGATGATGTCCCCACACACGGGGGAGGGGGATATATCCCTGGATGATGTCCCCACACATGGGGGAGGGGGATATATCCCTGGATGATGTTCCCACACATGGGGGAGGGGGGATATATCCCTGGATGATGTCCCCACACACGTCCCCCCCACACACGGGGGGGGAGGGGGATATATCCCTGGATGATGTCCCCACACACAGGGGGAGGGGGGCAGTGATTTTATATATCCCTGGATGATGTCCCCACACACAGGGGAGGGGGATATATCCCTGGATGATGTCCCCACACACAGGGGAGGGGGATATATCCCTGGATGATGTCCCCACACATGGGGGGGGGAGGGGGGGATATATCCCTGGATGATGTCCCACACACAGGGGAGGGGGATATATCCCTGGATGATGTCCCCACACAGGGGGGGGGGATGATATATCCCTGGATGATGTCCCCACACATGGGGGAGGGGGATATATCCCTGGATGATGTCCCCACACATGGGGGAGGGGGGATATATCCCTGGATGATGTCCCCACACAGAACCACAGTGAGAGCCATTATCCACAAATGGCGAAGACATGGAACAGTGGTGAACCTTGCCAGGAGTGGCCGGCCGCCCAAAATTACCCCAAGAGCGCAGCGACGACTCATCCAAGAGGTCACAAAAGACCCCACAACAACGTCCAAGGAACTGCAGGCCTCACTTGCCTCAGTTAAGGTCAGCGTTCATGCCTCCACCATCAGGAAAAGACTGGGCAAAAATGGCCTGCATGGCAGAGTTCCAAGGAGAAAACCACTGCTGAGCAAAAAGAACATCAAAGCTTGTCTCAATTTCTCCACAACACATCTTGATGATCCCCAAGACTTTTGGGACAACATTCTGTGGACCGATGAGACAAAAGTGGAACTCTTTGGAAGGTGTGTGTCCAAGTATATCTGGCGTAGAAGGAACACTGCATTTCAGAAAAAGAACATTATACCAACAGTAAAATATGGTGGTGGTAGTGTGATGGTCTGGGGCTGTTTTGCTGCTTCAGGACCTGGAAGACTTGCCGTGATAAAAGGAACTATGAATTCTGCTGTCTACCAAGAGATCCTGAAGGAGAATGTCCGACCATCTGTTCGTGTACTTAAGCTGAAACGAACTTGGGTTCTGCAGCAGGACAATGATCCTAAACACACCAGCAAGTCCACCACCGAATGGCTGAAGAAAAAACAAAATGAAGACTTTGGAGTGGCCTAGCCAAAGTCCTGACCTGAATCCTATTGAGATGTTGTGGTATGACCTTAAAAAGGCCGTTCATGCTCGAAAACCCTCTAATGTAACTGAATTAGGACAATTCTGCAAAGATGAGTGGGCCAAAATTCCTCCAGGACGCTGTAAAAGCCTCATTGCACGTTATCGCAAACGCTTGGTTGCAGTTGTTGCTGCTAAGGGTGGCACTTTTTCACACAGGGCCATGATGGTTTGGATTTTTTTTCACCTTTAATAATAAACACCTTCATTTACAAATTGCATTTTGTGTTTACTTGTGTTTGTCCTTGACTATTGTTTAAATTGGTTTGATGTTCCGAAACACTTAAGTGTGACAAACATGCAAAGGAACAGGAAATGAGGAAGGGGGCAAACACTTTTTCACACCACTGTATATCCCTGGATGATGTCCCCACACACGGGGGAGGGGGATATATCCCTGGATGATGTCCCCACACATGGGGGAGGGGGATATATCCCTGGATGATGTCCCCACACACGGGGGAGGGGGGATATATCCCTGGATGATGTCCCCACACATGGGGGTGGGGGATATATCCTTGGATGATGTCCCCACACACGGGGGAGGGGGATATATCCCTGGATGATGTCCCCACACACGGGGAGTGGGATATATCCCTGGATGAGGTCCCCACACACGGGGGAGGGGGTCATTACACCGCAGGGGTCCTCACTGGGATTCTGAGCTCTGTTTATGTCTTTTTATTTTCAGGTTCACCAGACAGAATAGTGCTGAGTGACTCAAACATAGATAAGATGGTCTCTCCAGGACCCCTTGTACGCCCCCTACAGTCTCCTGTGGGTAGGAGAGAGTCTCTTCTTCATGGAGAAATTGGTGGATACTGTATGGAATATTCTACATATGATAATAATGTGTCTCCAGTCTGTAAATCATTTCTATGACATTGTTATGTCAGTATTTCTAGAATATTGGAGGCTCCTCCCCCTCCCCCGATATCTCCTGATGAAGAAGATCTATGAACTGAGAATCTGCTGCAGAAATTATCATCAGATGAATGTTAGAAATCATTCTGTATTTCTCTGTAGAGACCCCTTAGACTGCTGTGCGGGGGAGGGGCAGGTGATGGTACATATGGAAGAGATGGATTGGAAGATTTAATACATAAAAGAACATTACAATGTGGTCCAAACTCCTCCTCTAAATGTGGCCACCTTCAATTCCCATCCCCCACCTATGTCCTCCGACAAATCTGCACTGCACATGCCGGGTTCACGGCGATATGCCGCTTTCCTGCGCATGCGCGGGAGTGACGTCATCGCCGCTCCAGTGAATGACAGCGATGGAGCGGCGAGACACGGAAGTCACTCAGGCTCTGGATGGCGGCGCAGAAGATCGTGGATGAGGACCGCTTCGGGGGCTTTGTTTTCAGGTAAGTCATTCATAATGAGCTAGTATGCAATGCATACTAGCTCATTATGCCTTTGCCTTGCAGGGTGTCTTTTTTTTAAGAGGCTTTACTTCCTCTTTAATGGCTGTTTGTTGAGTTATTTTGATGGGACAGCAAAGTTGCACCATTATACAAGCTGTACACTCACTACTTTACATTGTAGCAGTGTCATTTCTTCAGTGTTGTCACTGAAGATATAATAATAGATTTACAAAAATGTGAGGGGTGTACTCACTTTTGTGAGATACTGTATGTGTCCTAATATAGATCTGAAAAACATATTGACTTTTTGGAGAAGACATACATTTTCTACTGACTTTTGTATAATTACTTATTCAGGGTTCAGGGCCCCACTAGGTATTAGGGGGTTAGCTTTTCAAATGTGGAATAATAAAAGTGATATGAGTTTATTTAATAATGCAGAGTTGTGATTTATAATTTTCTTAGTAGTCAGATTTGGGTTTAAATGAATTTAGAATAATTTCTCTGCTCTCATTTAGTGTCCTGGGATTAGAATCCAAAGCTGACATATAATAATCAGATTTATTGTTTATGTACAGAAGCCCTTGAGTGAATAAGAGTTGGAAGAATTCTAGAAATGTCTTTAAGGGGACATCGGGGTCTTTTAGACTCTTAGGCTTGGTTCACACCTAAACCAAACGCAGATCACACAGCAATGCTGTCCTTTCCTGTTCGTCATTTCAGGGATGATTCAGGGCAGAATCTTTGCCTGAATTTGGCCCTGAAAAGGAGGCAAAGATGCACAGTTCTGTGCAGTGCGCTCCACAACCGCCCCGGAGACATGGGAACTGGCTCCATAGAGAGCCGGTCACATTCTCCTGCTATGCGAATTGGATATGAGGAAATTCGCATCCAATTTGCATAGGTGTGAACCGAGCCTTAATGTTACCTCTGCACTCTGTTAGGAACAAAGCACAATCATGCTCAAATATCTTCTTCCTTGGCGATGGAGATCGGGGAATGACAACACTTAAACCATGAGGGATCAGAGCACATCACTTTTGGGTCTTTTCTTCCTGCTGATCTCATACCTGACACTCACCTTGGAGATCCTGGGCAGCCAGGTGGGACTGGTAGTCCCTAGACACAGTGTTGGAGGAGGGCATTTTACAGTATGAAGGGAAATGATTAGACAGCTTGACAGTCACTCAAACCACTTCCACATGAAAGCTGGCAAGAAAATGTTAACAAACTCCCAGGTGCTTTAATGGTCAGGAGTCTGTTTACAGGTCAGTGCTGTCACCAACATAAACCTTATGTTGGTGTAACAAAAGGGGTTAAACCAATTTCTTACTGACCTCTGTAGCCAAAGGCACCATGGAGCAATTCATCCTAAAATTCTTGAATGTACAGTAGCCATTTTTCAGGGCTGAGCACTCTGATCTCCCCTCCTCCTGTGTACCTGATCTGTGCATACATTAGAGATTGAAAGTCTGGCCGGCTGTCAACTAACTCCTGGAAGGTGGATCAGAATGAAAGGACTTCTGCTGGAAACTTTGATTAGTATTTACTTCACAGTGTCTGTACCTACAGAGATGAGTAGGAGTTTATCTGAACAGACTCTAGACTTAAGCGGGTATGGGCCACCTGACATACTGCACATACATTGACAAATTATGAATTCAACTTTTTGAAAGAGACAAGGAAGGAACCCAGCAGCACAATGAGATATAAGTAGAGATGTTTGCAGAAACAATATTCAGAAATGCAAGTTTATCAGGAGATTGCATTCCACACATATGATATATGGCCAAAAATGTGTAGCCACCTGACCATCACACCTATATGGGCTGGTTGGGCATCTCATTTCAAAATTACAATAATTAAAGTGGAGTTGCCCCTCCTACTTTTGTGCCTATAACTGTCTCCACTTTTCATTGGATTTTGGAACCTATTTGTGGGAATGTATGCCCATTCAACCAATACAACTAAGGTTGGATAATAAGACCTGACTCACAATCAGGTTTAGGTCAGGACTGTGTTCATGACATTTGACTTCCTCCACACCAAACATATTAACCGATGCCTTTATAGAGCTGGAGTTGTGCTCAGGGGGACAGTCATGCCGGAAAAGAAAAAGGTTGAAAGAAAACAACTGCCTACATATACTGTAGAGGGATAAATGTTCTTGGACCTCTCCTATTCCTTCATCTCCTCCCTGAGTCAGTTGCTTGTCTACCAAAACCACTTCTATGCCCGTGACACCAAAATCTATCTCTCTACCTCAGCTCACTCCATCACTCTCCTCACTTTTCACCGACTTACTAACAAACAGAGATATCAGCCTCTATGTCACACCACTTCCTCAAACTTAATCTATCCAAAACCAAGCTCATAATATTTCCTCCCGCCTCTTCCCCTCATTTCTCTGTCAAAATCAACAGCTCAACCTGTCCCCCCATGCCAAAGTCCTAGGTGTAGTCCTGGGCTCTGAACTCTCCTTTCGACCCCACATCCAATCACTGTCCATAGCTTTCCGCCTCAACCTCGGAAACATCCCCAAGATACGCCCCTTCCTAACCAATGACACCACAAAGCTTCTTATTCACTCACTGGTCATCTCTCACCTCGACTACTGCAACTCCCTCCTCATTGACTTACCTTTAACCACTTGCCTACAGGGCACTTTCACCCCCTTCCTGACCAGACCAATTTTCAGCTTTCAGCGCTCTCACACTTTGAATGACAATTACTCAGTCATACAACACTGTACCCTTTTTTTCACACAAATAGAGATTTATTTTGGTGGTATTTAATCACTAGTGGGTTTTTTATTTTTTGTGCTATAAATTAAAAAAGACTGAAAATTTGGTGAAAAAATGTCTTTTTCTTTGTTTCTGTCATAAAATGTTACAAATTAGTAATATTTCTTCATAAATTTTAGCCAAATGTATATTGCTACATATCTTTAGTAAAAATAACCCTAATTAGTGTATATTATTGAGTTTTTGTGAAAGTTATAGAGTCTACAAGCTATGGTGCAAATCATTGAAAATTGATCACACCTGATCACACCTGATGTACTGAAGACCTATCTCATTTCTGGAGACACTAACAAGCCAGGAAAGTACAAATACCCACAAAATGACCCCATTTTGGAAAGCAGACACCCTAACGTATAATCTATGAGGCATTATGAGTCTTTTGAACTGTTCATTTTTTTTTCCAGAAGTTTTTAGAATATGTGGAAAAAAAATTAAAACGCATTTTTTTCCACAAAATTGTAAATTTTTAAGATATTTCCAACACATAGCATGTACATAGCAAAAATGACACCCAAAAATACATACTGCTACTCCTCCTGAGTATAGAAATACCACATGTGTGAGACTTTTACACAGCCTGGCCACATACAGAGACCCGCCAGTGAAGTAGCACCTTCAGGCGTTCTACAAGCATAAATTACACATCTCATTTCTCAATCACCTATTACACTTTTGAAGGCCCTGGAGCACCAGGACAATGGAAACGCCCAGAAAATGACCGCATTTTGGAAAGCAGACACCCCAACGTATAATCTATGAGGCATAATTAGTCTTTTGAGCTGTTCATTTTTTTCCAGAAGTTTTTGGAATATGTGGGAAAAAAATGAAAACGCATTTTTTTTCCACAAAGTTGTCCAATTTTAAGATATTTCCAACACATAGCATATACATAGCAAAAATTACACCTCAAAATACATTCTGCTACTCCTCCTGAGTATGGCAATACCACATGTGTGAGACTTTTACACAGCCTGGCTACATACAGAGGCCCACCATTGAAGTAGCACCTTCAGGCATTCTACAAGCATAAATTGCACTTCTAATTTCCTGACAACCTATTATTTTTGAAGGCCCTTATATTTCTAACATATAGCATTTACATACCAAAAATTACACTCCAAAATAAATTCTATTGAGCAAAGGGTAAAAAAAAAAGTATTACCTGTGTTTTTTGTAGTGTCCACAGAGGAGGGATTTGGTCAAAGCAGCAGGCAGAAAGCAGGGATGTGCTTAGCAACAATAGTAATTATCCAGGCAGCAGGTAGGAATATTGTCTATAGTCAGCACAAGGATATTGTCAGCACAGCCAAAGCATTGGTCCATAGAAAATGTGTCCATTTGTCCAGGCAGAGATAGCCATCACAGCCATAATATTGGTCCTGGTACACCGTTACCTGCCTGCACTCATTGTACTGCTCCTCAGCCCTTTATAAAAAATAGTGCCTCTTGCTACAGCTAATTATTTCCTTAGTCCAGGTAGCAGGCAGAGGTGTGGTCAGTTTATGCTGCAGGCAGGGAGATAGCAGCAGTAAGTCAGCAGCAGGGTCCTGGGGCACAGGGGCACAGGGGTAGAGGCTTCGACCCACCCAAATCTCTATTAAGCCTCCAGACTCCAGACGCTAATCCAGAAATTACAAAACCTGGAGACAACAAAAAAATTATTTTCTCCATCCGGAAAACATTTCTGGAGCCCCTCACATGTGAGACCCCTATGTACTACAGTAGCAGGGCAACAGATCAGTCCAAGCGGTAGGCAAAAGCACAGTCCATAAAACAGGCCAGGGTCAGTTCACGTTCAAGCAGTCCAAGCAGTAGGCAGAAGCGTAGTTGATAAAACAGGCCAGGGTCAGTTCACATGGAAGCAGTCCAAGCAGTAGGCAGAAGCATAGTTGATAAAACAGGAAGCAGTCCAAACGGTTGGCAGAGGCATAGTCAAAAAACCGGCCAGGGTTAGTTCACGTGGAAGGCAGTGGCATGGTTATTTGATGAAGCATGAGGAATGGTCAGCACAGATGTTGAAAATGGGGAAATGGTTAAGAATATGGGCTAATAATTTAGGGATGTGTGATATAGTCTTAAGCATGCACCAATGCAAAGGCCAGGTTTGGAGGGACACTGGACACAATGGTAGCTGGTATCACTTCTAAATCCATTTTTGCTGCATACTCAACATCTTTTTTGGCGTCTTCGGCCTGCTTCCGATGGTGGAATGTGGTCTGGGAAGTGGCGTTCGTGAAGTTGGCTAACAGCATCAGAGCGAAGGTTTTCTGGGGGGGTCTTTGATGGTAGATGAGGGATGTGACAACTTCTTCTATGAATTTTAGGAAGTGGGCAGGGCTTTCTGTGGATTTGGTCTGAATTATGTAGGCATTATAAATGGCCAAATTAATTAAACAGAGTGCTACTTTCTTGTACCAGAAATAGGACCTCCTTATTGCTAAATAGGGCTGAAGCATTTGGTCGTTGAAATCCACCCCCCATGTACAGATCGTAATCTTGTACACATGTTGGCTTTACAATGGGACCTTGTCTTCTCTGAACTTCAACTGTAGTGTCATCATGGATGGTGGACATCATGTACACATTCCTGGTATCCTTCCACCTCAAGGCCAGCACTTTGTTGCATCGCAAGGTTGCTCTTTCTCCCCTTCACAATTTCTTATTTACTATCGCTTGTGGGAAGCCCTTCCTATTCTTTCTGGAGGTTCCACAGGCCAGGGTTTCTGCAAGGTATAGGTGTTTGAAAAGGGGCAGGCTGGTGTAGAAGTTATCCAGGTATATGTGGTAACCTTTCCTCCGCAGTGGGTATGCCAGGTCCCATAAAATTTTACCAGTTGTGCCCATGTAGGCTGGGCACTCAGGGGGCTGGAGCTGGGAATCTCTTCCTTTGTATATGCGGAACACATACAGATATCCTGTGACTCTCTCGCAAAGCTTATAAAATTTCACTCCGTATTTGGCCCTTTTGCTAGGAATGTATTGTTTTATTCCTAGCTGGCCTGAAAAGGGTACCAGGGACTCATCTACACATATGTGCTTTTTGGGGACATAGAGTTCTGCAAATTGTTGGGAAAAGAAATTAATGAGTGGGCGAATTTTATATAATTTGTCATAATTTGTATGATTGCGGGGAAGGCACTGGCTGTTGTCCCTGAAATGAAGGAAGCACATTATCATCCTGTATCGGGACCTGGACATTACAGAAGAATAAATGGGCATGTGGTGGATGGTGTTAGTGGACCAATGGGCATGTCCTTCATTTTTTTTGGTAAGCCCCATGTTTATGGTGAGGCACATAAACACTTTGAACTCCTCCAGAGTCAAGCTTCTCCACTCAAATGGACGGGCGTATGATGATTGGGGGTTGTTGGCAATATGCTGCTGGGCATATAAAATGGTCTGGGCCACGATGAGTTGCAGCAAAGTGTCGGGCAAAAATAAATTAAAACAATCAATTGCAGAAACATTTGGGGTATTGGCCTGCACACCTGGCTGTGCAGTGAAAGGGGGAATTCTTGCTGATCCTGAGTTGGAATGCAGCCATGTTGGATTGGCAAGACCATCTGGGAGGTATGTAGCGGCCCTGGCTCTTGGGGGACGTGGCACTCCAGATCTGGTAGTTGGGGGATTTGAAGTTGCTGTGCTGGCATTTGGGTGTGATGATGCGGCAGTGCTGGTACTGGGGCTGGGCATTTCTTGTGGCCTTTCGCTGGTGGCAGCGCTGGTACTGGGCCCACGAATTTGATCCTGGGATATATTGCTTGTGGCTGCCTGGTTTCCAGAACGCCGTGCTCATTTAGGAGAGATCCATTCTTCCTCCGATTCATTTGCCGATACACTATTTTTGGTTGGTTCAAATGCTGAATTCAATGATTCACAATCGGAATTGGCATTTGAATCTGATGAGAACTCCCCGCTGCTCTCATCAGTCATGGCGAGGATCTAGAACGCCTCTAGAACGCCTCCTCACTTGTATAGAACCTTTTGGACATTCTTTCTGATGGGCTGTGCGACTGGTGACAGATGACAGTCAGTGATGGGCGACAGGTGACGGATGACGGTCACTGGTGGGTGACGGGTGACATGTGACAGTCACTGGTGGGTGACAGGTGACGGTCACTGGTAGGTGATGGGTGACGTGTGACGGTCACTGGTGGGTGACACATGATGGGTGACAGTCACTGATGGCAGTCTCTGATGGTGACTGATAGGTGACAGATGAGGGTCACGGATAGGTCACTGATGGCGGTCACTGGCGATGGTCACTGATGGGTGACAGGTGCACCACTGACGGCAGTTTCTGATGGTGACAGGTGCACTTTATGGGCACTGATGGGTGACAAGTGCACTTCGTGGGCACTGATAGGTGACAGATGAGGGTCACTGATGGCGGTCACTTATGACGGTCACTGGCGATGGTCACTGATGGGTGACAGGTGCATTTTGTGGGCACTGATGGGTGACAGGTGCACTTTGTGGGCACTGATGGATGACAGGTGCACTTTGTGGAGACTGATGGGTGACAGGTGCACTTTGTGGAGACTGATGTGGTGACTGTTGGGTGACAGCTGTAATGGGGGGGCGATGTGACAGGTTCTCTTATTTTTGTGTTGATGCAGTTACAACTACAGTACACACATAGATCAGTAACTCACTGCTCCTGGCTCTTCTCTCCTCACACTGGTAACGGTGTGTGAGGAGAGAAGAGCCGGTAACAGCTAGTAACCGGTCTTTGTTTAGATTTAGTGGTCGGCTGTGAATGGATCACAGCCGATCACGTAGTAAACAGCTGCCAGGCATTGGCTGTTTACCCTTGTCGGTGACGAGCAGTGTTCCTGGGAACACACCGCCACCGACATGACCGCACTGCGCGCTCCCGATCGCGCGCATGTGCAGTCTAAAGCGGGGAATTCCCATTGTGATCAGCCGTGACGTAATCGCGGCCGATCACATGGTGAACAGCCATGCCCAATGGCTGTTCACCCCTGTCGGTGACGCGGTGTGTCTCCGGGACACACTGACGCTGACAGAGCATGGCTGTGCACCCGCGATCGTGCTCAAGGCCGTTTTTCTCAGCCGCTGTCATATGACTTTCAGATGTTCCCTGAAAACTCATCTCTTCATAAAAACCTATTTGGCCCTCACTTAACAACTGTACAACTTATTTTGTCCATCAGCTCATCCCTCACAATCATTACCTCTTGTATCTCTTGACCCATCCTCTTAGAGTGTAAGCTCTAATGAGCAGGGCCCTCTGATTCCTCCTCTATTAAATTGTATTGTATTTGTATTATCTGAACTTACAGTATGTTGTAAAGTGCTTTGTAAACTGTCGGTGCCATAACATTCCTGTATAATAATAATAATAATAATAATAATAATAGGGGGGGATGGTTGAAGCTGTTTCTGCTACTGGATTGCACTTGTACTGAGTTAAGCTTATACTGGATGGGGATCTTGAAGCTTTCTTTCCTCTGAAACACTGATCAGTGTGTGAGTGTAAAATGGTATCAAGCTGCTAACTGCAGGTGTTGGTTACATTGTGTGATGCTTTGATTGGTCACAGCATATTTTTGTGATTGGCACCATCCAATGGACAGCGCAGTCACAGTACATTGCTTGTGCAGGCTAGGGGGCATGTAAGAGCAAGACAAAAATTAAGCTGTAATATAATTGCCCACCCTGTAACATCCACCTTCCAATACAATAGGCAGACAGAAGGCAGTTAATATAAACAAAAAATCATAATGATGATGATAAAGTCATTCATAATGATGATTTAACAATATGGCTGAATTTGTTTAATCTGATCTACAGTATTATACATTGAATCAATGTGTTACATTTACAACATTATTTTCCCCAGCATTGTCCCTCTTGTGTTCAGTTCAGGTTTGAAAAGCAAAATGTAGAGTTTTGGAGAAAACATACACAATAATATTCCAGCACTGGAGGTCAGTATGGCGAATATCTCCACAGCCACCATGTATTTCCCTCTGGTGCTCAGATAGGCCGGGATCATGGCAATACAGACACTGCAGAACACCAGCATGCTGAAGGTGATGTACTTGGCCTCATTAAAATTGTCCGGTAATGTCCTCACCATAAAAGCCAGAACAAAACTCACAGCTGCCAGAAACCCCATATAACCCAACATAGAGTAGAACCCGATAACTGACCCTTCATTACACTGAATGAGGATCTTCCCAGGATAGGAGTCCATGTCATACTCCTGAAATGGTGGATAGATGGACAACCAGAGAATGCAATTCATAACCTGAATGGATGAGCAGAATAACATGACTGTATTGGAAAGTTTGACTCCCACCCATTTTCTACAAGAGCTTCCAGGTCTGGTGGCTTTGAAAGCAATGAAGACCATGATGGTTTTGGCTAGGATAGAAGATGCTGAGATGGTGAAGGGAATTCCAAAAGTGACTTGTTGCAGCATACAGGTAATATCCACAGGACGGCCAAGGAACAGGAATACAGAAAGGAAGCTCAGTATGAGGGAGAGGAGCAGAATGAAGCTGAGGTTCCGGTTATTGGCTTTGACTATGGGAGTGCTTCGAAACCAAAAAAACAGTCCAAGTATAAAGAGAGATGTTGTAGCAAATATGAGTGAAGTTATAGAAAAAAATAGAACTAGAATGTCCTCCTCGTATGATAAATACTCATTGACCTTCTCAATACAAATAGTTTTATCTTTGTTGGGCCATTCATTTTCAGGACACTTCTTGCAGAGTTCACTGTCTGTAGAGTAAAAATAAATGAAAATAACATTAAGCATAGTATACCGAGAATGCAGCTATTTGGCAGTTTTGGCCTCTTCAGTGTAATCATTTTCCTGACCATTACTTTTAGATAAATGTTGGAGGTTTTCTCAGAGAGACAGTAGGAGGAAGATATAAATAGTAAAAAACAGATCCAGCAGCCTATATTATACAATAAACATCCTAGTGATTAGTGTCATATAAAAAATAACTAATAAATATACTGTGCTAAATGCTATATGCAATACATTGCTACATACAGAAAAATAATTGTAAAATACTGAAAACAATCAATAAATAAATAAATAAATATATAAAACAGTCCCCAGTGAAAAGTGCTGGTGCTTGTGGAACAATGATGAACAACTCATATACAATGCTGTGACTTGATAAGTATTTCCGTGCTCCTTATGTGCTTAAAATAGGGTGCCCCCCAGTAGATGTGCACACTTGAAATTGGACCAACTATTGCTAGTTAGTGCAAATGCGTGTGTGTGGCGACACCTGTAGATATCCTCTGGACTGTTGGTTAACTATGATGAATGTTCATCATATAGATGGATAGAATAGAGAAAGCCTCATTGCGCAGTACCGTTTAAAAATAACTTTTATTCCAAAGAATCAAAAAATATTCAACTCACATGTATGAGTGCCTGATATCCTGGCACCCGGAGTGAACAGCAGGTAAAAATATCATCTGTGAAATCTGCCTGATCAGTTCATGCAGCGAAGGACCCAACTTACAGGTACGGGCGTCAAGGGGGGTCACCGAAGGGAAAGTCACCTCACATATTGCAAAGTTTTGGAGCACCATTGCACTTTTATATAAGCACCAAGCACTTTAAAGATTTGTGCATATATTATTATATATCATTTTGTTGTATTTTGATTTGTATGTCACAAACAGATTGATGCATATGGCACTAATCACTAGGATGTGTATTGTATAATATAGGCTGTCAGCGCTGTTTTATATTTTCTATCACTTTTAAGGTTGTAGCACCTTTGCACAGCGGCTGCAGTCTTAGTTTAATTTTAATTGTTAGTTGGATTTAGTACTTCAATGCAAGTTTTGAATAAATATATAGTGGGAGGAAACTGGTTCTCGTTCCTTACTGCAAAGTGGTTACAGAATCACTTTAAAGGACTTTAAAATTTTCATTTTCTAATCCAATATCAGAGTTTCTATTAAAAAAAAACAAGCTTACCAGAATGGTTTGATATTTCTCCTTCTGAACATGGAGCACAATTATAACAACATGGGTGAGATCCTTCTCTTATAGATGTTCTGAACCCTGGAAGACATTCCTCAGAGCATCGACCCCTTGGGACCTGAGATAATATAGAACAATATGAACAATTCAAGAGCAAAACTACAGATATAATAGTGTAAGTAAGCCAAGCTTATGGTGTGTACAATGGTGAAGAATGCATACCTTGGTGGAAAAATATGGACCATTCCAGAAGGTGGCCCTTCATTTGTCTGGATACCACAACATATGCGCTTAACCAGAAGACAGAAATAAATATCTAGGAGTACTAGCAGAAGCCTTGCATTAGAAAGGTTACAACAACACAACTATCAGTACAAGCATAAATGCTGCCTTAAAAGTACAAGAAAAAATCTCCTACAATACAAAGAGAAGAAAACAAATAGCCGTGTACCTCGAATAACCACATACAATCCAGCACTAGAAGGGATGAGAGAGATAATGAAATAGATGAAACCTATCATAACAGAGGACAGAACCCTGAAAGGAATATTCCAACAACCCCCAGTGCTGACCTTCAGGATAACACCCAACCTCAGACATAGATTAATCATCAGGAAGCTTCATTCTGAGGACAGGGACTCAAAAAAGGGAAGAAAACCTTGCAACACTAAATGCTGCAAACTGTGCATCTACATAAATGTATTAAACAGTGTCACACAAACAAAATGAACCTTCAGTATTACAGGATCATACGGCTTGGCCTCCAGTAATGGGATGTACTTCATTCAATGCAGCAAGTACAAGCATGGATCATACAGTGGTGTGAAAAAGTGTTTGCCCCCTTCCTCATTTCCTGTTCCTTTGCATGTTTGTCACACTTAAGTGTTTCGGAACATCAAACCAATTTAAACAATAGTCAAGGACAACACAAGTAAACACAAAATGCAATTTGTAAATGAAGGTGTTTATTATTAAAGGTGAAAAAAAATCCAAACCATCATGGCCCTGTGTGAAAAAGTGATTGCCCCCTAAACCTAATAACTGGTTGGGCCACCCTTAGCAGCAACAACTGCAACCAAGCGTTTGCGATAACGTGCAATGAGGCTTTTACAGCATCCTGGAGGAATTTTGGCCCACTCATCTTTGCAGAATTGTCCTAATTCAGTTACATTAGAGGGTTTTCGAGCATGAACGGCCTTTTTAAGGTCATACCACAACATCTCAATAGGATTCAGGTCAGGACTTTGGCTAGGCCACTCCAAAGTCTTCATTTTGTTTTTCTTCAGCCATTCGGTGGTGGACTTGCTGGTGTGTTTAGGATCATTGTCCTGCTGCAGAACCCAAGTTCGTTTCAGCTTGAGTACACGAACAGATGGTCGGACATTCTCCTTCAGATCTCTTGGTAGACAGCAGAATTCATAGTTCCTTTTATCACTGCAAGTCTTCCAGGTCCTGAAGCAGCAAAACACCCCAGACCATCACACTACCACCACCATATTTTACTGTTGGTATAATGTTCTTTTTCTGAAATGCAGTGTTCCTTCTACGCCAGATATACTTGGACACACACCTTCCAAAGAGTTCCACTTTTGTCTCATCGGTCCACAGAATGTTGTCCCAAAAGTCTTGGGGATCATCAAGATGTGTTGTGGAGAAATTGAGACGAGCTTTGATGTTCTTTTTGCTCAGCAGTGGTTTTCTCCTTGGAACTCTGCCATGCAGGCCATTTTTGCCCAGTCTTTTCCTGATGGTGGAGGCATGAACGCTGACCTTAACTGAGGCAAGTGAGGCCTGCAGTTCCTTGGACGTTGTTGTGGGGTCTTTTGTGACCTCTTAGATGAGTCGTCGCTGCGCTCTTGGGGTAATTTTGGGTGGCCGGCCACTCCTGGGAAGGTTCACCACTGTTCCATGTCTTCGCCATTTGTGGATAATGGCTCTCACTGTGGTTCGCTGGATTCCCAAAGCTTTGGAAATGGCTTTATAACCCTTTCCAGACTGATAGATCTCAATTACTTTCTTTCTCAATTGTTCCTGAATTTCTTTGGGTCTCGGCATGATGTGTAGCTTTTAAGGATCTTCTGGTGGACCTTACTGTGTCAAGCAGCTCCTATTTAAGTGATGCCTTGATTGTGAACAGGTGTGGGAATAATCAGGCCTGGGTGTGGCTAGAGAAATTGAACTCAGGTGTGGACAACCACAGTTATAGTATGTTTTAACAAGGGGGCAATCACTTTTTCACACAGGCCATGATGGTTTGGATTTTTTTTCACCTTTAATAATAAACACCTTCATTTACAAATTGCATTTTGTGTTTACTTGTGTTGTCCTTGACTATTGTTTAAATTGGTTTGATGTTCCGAAACACTTAAGTGTGACAAACATGCAAAGGAACAGGACATGAGGAAGGGGGCAAACACTTTTTCACACCACTGTACATTGGTGAGACAGGACAGAAGTTACAAAAACAGAATGAATGTTTATAGACACTGTAACGCAATATTCCCACACACTCTGCTTGAGTGCTTCCGTCATATACCACTTCCTCCAGTCTGAAGATAGATATCAGATATTATAGCTGCATATTGCAACCAAGAACTAGGCAGGACTCATTTGGCTGCAAAGCTGGAACACGTTTATTTGAATGAACTAACACAGAATATATACACCACAGAAGGACACCCCCCTCCTGATCATATTACCCTAACAATACAAACTGTGCACAGGAATATTATAACAACAGACATATACTATAAACATTACGTTAATTAGCCACCTGGATAACTCAGAGGTTTAATTCCAGATAAGACTTGTCGACTTCTACAATACTGAATACAGTGTACTGGACAACACACATTATTATAAAAACAGCCCACAATGGTTTGCAAAGCAGACAGACAAAAGGTGAGTTAAATAGCACAATTAACAATGGGTGAAAGACCCTTAGGAGGCACACTATACCTACTTGCAATAAACACATTACAGCAGGCAACCACCAGACAAGTGGCTTGCTGATGACATTAACATCTGCTTGATGGAAATGTAGGCCCTTAACATGGACCCCGGGCCTAGAGTCCCAGAGTTTGTGTGTCTTGGGGAGACATGGACTTGAATCCAAAATAACAAGACCACTCCACAGATCCTCCAGACATACACCTTCCATAGAGTAGTGTTACCTTAAATGCCAGGGCCCATAGTCAGTGGGTAAGAGGCTTGCTCCCAGTCCTCTCTAAAAGCCCCTGTCCTGGCTAGGTCTTTCACAGACACAATAAAAGAACATAAAGACGAGGGTTACTGTGCAGCTGTGGAACATCATTTCCCACAACCAGACCATTCTATGGAAGACCTGGAAGTTTTGGTTACTAAAGGACTTTTTAAAAAATACTCAGGAAATAAAAACCTTTAAACTGTGAATAATAATTCCGTATGAGGAAAAGGTAATGATCTGATATGTGAAGCACAGTATTTTATATCACTACCACACAGTTTTTTGACAATTCTCAGCTTTGTGATTTTTCCACTGCTTCTCTGTACTGCTTGGATATTAGAAGAAGGGAGGGATTCCCCAATAGCTTGAAAATGTAACTGTTGTGCATAAAAACAAAAAACAAATGTACTCAACTGTGTTGTTACAAGTGCACTAATATGACTACAATGTCCTTCACCTTCTCTTCCCATAAAACACTTTTCAAGCCCTTCCTGCACCTCCCTCTCTATCCCTCTCCTCGTTTGAAGCTCACTGTATTCCTCTATTTTCTCCAGTTTCTCTGCACTGTGATTTATCTGCCTCTGGGTCTGGTTTCACTCTTCCTTGAAGAATTTTCTGCCCAGCTACCTTCTTTTCTTTTCTTTGCAATGCCCAATATCATTCTTGGTGACTTTAACATCCCTAATAATGTTCATACCCCAGCTACCTCCCAACTCCTTATGCCGCGTACACACGAAGGGACAATCCCGCGGGATTATCCTCTGGACTGAAGTCCAGCGATAATCCCCTCGTGTGTGGGCGCCGGCAGACTTTTTGGCGCCAAAGTCCGGCGGACCAAAGTTTTAAGTTTGGTTTTAAAATTATCCGCTGGACTTGGCAGTCCGGCGGACAATCCCGCCGTTAGTGGGCAAGTCCGCAGGACTTTTGAAATGAACGGACTTGCCGCTCATCGGCAAGTCCGTTCATTTAGCACGTGACTTCAGGTTACGTAGCTAGCGTAGGCAGTTACTGCCGCCGCGCTAGCTCCGTGACCTGGCATGGATTTAAAGGGACTCCCCACGCCGAAAAACGGCGTGGGGGTTCCCCCCAAATCCATGTCAGACCCTCATCCGAGCACGCAGCCTGGCAGGCCAGGAAAGGGGTGGGGACGAACGAGCGCCCCCCCCTCCTGAGCCGTACCAGGCCGCGTGCCCTCAACATGGGGGGTGCCCTGGGGAAAGGGGGGCCGTGCGGCCCCCCCACCCCCAAAGCACCTTGTCCCCATGTTGATGAGGACAAGGGCCTCTTCCCGACAACCCTGGCCGTTGGTTGTCGGGGTCTGCGGGCAGGGGCTTATCGGAATCTGGGAACCCCCTTTAATAAGGGGGCCCCCAGATCCCGGCCCCCCACCCTATGTGAATGAGTATGGGGTACGATGTACCCCTACCCATTCACCTAAGGTGTAAAATGTAAAGTACAAAAACACACACACTTTTGAAAAAATATTTTATTGCACTGCTCCGGGGGTCTTCTTCCGTCTTGGGGGTCTTCTCGCCGGACTCCTCCGCTCTCTTCTGCTCTTTTACCTAGCTCTTTCACGAACGGAGGAGTCCGGCTACCTTCTTCGTCGTCGCCGCCGTCGTCTGGGGGTCTCGATCCGCCTTCGGGGGTCTTCCGGGGGTCTCTTCTGTTCTGTCGTCTTCCGCGCCGCCGGCGCCTTCTTCTTCTTCTTGTCCTTCTTCTTGTTCTTCTTCTTCCGATGTTGACCCGACGCTCTCTCTGCCCGGAATGCTTGTGCCGCGCTGCGCTTGGACTTATATAGGGGCATGGGGACAGGGTCACATGCACATGTCACATGGTGACCCCGCCCCCTTGTGTTGTCACAGTCCTGGAGGATGCTGGGACTGTGACATCGCAAGGGGGCGGGGTCACCATGTGACATGAACATGTGACCCTGTCCCCCATGTCCCTATATAAGTCCGAGCGGCACAGGCATTCCGGGCAGAGACAGTGACGGGTCAACATCGGAAGAAGAAGAAGAACAAGAAGGACAAGAAGAAGAAGGCGGCGCCGGTGGCGCGGAAGACGACGACCGCCGCAAGAACAGAAGAGACCCCCGGAAGACCCCCGAAGGCGGATCGAGACCCCCAGATGACGGCGGCAACGACGAAGAAGGTAGCCGGACTCCTCCGTTCGTGAAAGAGCTAGGTAAAAGAGCAGAAGAGAGCGGAGGAGTCCGGCGAGAAGACCCCCAAGACGGAAGAAGACCCCCGGAGCAGTGCAATAAAATATTTTTTCAAAAGTGTGTGTGTTTTTGTACTTTACATTTTACACCTTAGGTGAATGGGTAGGGGTACATCGTACCCCATACTCATTCACATAGGGTGGGGGGCCGGGATCTGGGGGCCCCCTTATTAAAGGGGGGTTCCCAGATTCCGATAAGCCCCCGCCCGCAGACCCCGACAACCAACGGCCAGGGTTGTCGGGAAGAGGCCCTTGTCCTCATCAACATGGGGACAAGGTGCTTTGGGGTGGGGGGGCCGCACGGCCCCCCTTTCCCCAGGGCACCCCCCATGTTGAGGGCACGCGGCCTGGTACGGCTCGGGGGGGGGGGGGCGCTCGTTCGTCCCCACCCCTTTCCTGGCCTGCCAGGCTGCGTGCTCGGATGAGGGTCTGACTTGGATTTGGGGGGAACCCCCACGCCGTTTTTTCGGCGTGGGGATTCCCTTTAAATCCATGCCAGCTTGCGGAGCTAGCGCGGCGGCATTTACTGCCTACGCTAGCTACATAACCTGAAGTTACGTTCGAAATGAACGGACTGCTCCGTGTGTGGGCAAGTCCGTTCATTTTCAAAAGTCCCGCGGACTTTTGGCCGGCGGATTATCCGCTGGAGAAGTCCGTGCGTGTGTGGGCAAGTCCACATGCTCGGAAAGTCCAGCGGACCTAGCTGGAAAGTCCCGCGGGATTGTCCGCTGGACTAGGTCCGCCGGCAAAAGTCCGCACGTGTGTACGCGGCATTGGATTGACCTCTGTCTTTGGACTAACGCAATAGACACACACTTCTGCACTCCATGCAACTTCACAAACACCCATTTACCTCCCTCTGGCCATAAACCTATCTGTTTCTTACTCTCCATATCTTTACCCCCCTATCCCTCCTAGAAGAAAACCTGCAGAAATCTTCACCACTTTAGCCCTTCTCTTATCTACAATGCAACAGACCACTTTTATAACCCAAATAGGACTTATCAATCCAGAGAGTGCTGGAAGTCAGTCCTCTCTAGCCAGACTACCCTGGAACATTTCACCCAACATGAGAACCCCTGAGTACTCAACAATGTCTTCAAACTGTCCCTTTTAGAGGGACCACAACTCAAATACTGGGGGAATATACCTGCCATACAGGACACATTCCTAGTGTCCTGTACACCCCCCCCCCCATCCCTACTACCAGCAAACCCATAGAAATCTTCACCACTTTAGCCCTTCTCTACTCTGCAACAAAATACCTTTTATTACCAAAGCTTACCCCTATCCTGCCCTGACCTTGCCAATTATGTCTACAACAGCTCAGTCTCATCATCTCTGGAACAGGATGGGAGGAGGGGTTAGGTTTTGTCTGGAGATGGGCTTTAGGGTCAAAACTAGTATGTTTCTTGTATAAGTTCTGGATCAGCTTCCCCAGTGTAACTCACCTTGTCTCCTTTCCATGATATTTGCTCTGGTTCTAGTGTAAGTTGCTGATCCTCTGAAAGGGACCCATCAAAGTGACCCACAATCATCCAATCAGTGGTATTTCTATCATTAATTCTTGTAATCCAATTTATAATTTCCAATGGGATAGGCAGTTCTCCTTTATCATTAAAAATAATGACCTTGCCATTTGGATCCTTGTACTGGACTTCTTTTACATAGTGGGACAGCTTAAACATGACAGAAATGATTATAAGTAACAAGTATATCCGCTTACAGGCCGGAAGATTTGCCCCCTTAATGACCAGGCCATTTTTTTGCAATACGGCACTGCGTCAATTTAACTGAAAATTGCGCGGTCATGCAATGTTGTACACAAACAAAATTTACATCCTTTTTCTCCCACAAAACTTTCTTTTGGTGGTATTTGATCCCCTCTGTGGTTTTTATTTTTTGCGCTATAAACACTAAAAGAGCGGAATTTTTTTTTTTTAAATTAGTATTTTTTACTTTTTGCTGTAATAAATATCCCAAAAATGTTTTTAAAAATCTAATTTCTTCATCAGTTTTGGCCAATATATATTCTTGGTAAAACATGTTTGCAATAAGCGTATATCGATTGGTTTGCACAAAGGTTATAGTGTCTACAAACTATGGGATAGATTTATGGCATTTTTATTATTTTATTTGTTTTACTAGTAATGGCGGTGATTTTTAGCAGTACTGCGATATTGCGGCAGACATATGGGACACTTTTGACACATTTTTGGGACCACTGACATTTATACAGCGATCCGTGCTATAAAAATGTACTGATTACTGTGTAAATGTCACTGGCAGGGAATAGGTTAAACACTAGGGATGATCAAGGGGTTAAGTGCGTCCTAGGGAGGTGTTCTAACTGTAGGGGGGATGGGCTACCACTGACATGACAGCGACAACTTCTGGGGGGTGGTCAAGGGGTTAAATGTGTCCCCTCATTTGTGTTTCTAACTGTGGGGGGATGGGACTGACTAGAGGAGGAGACATATCATTGTTCCTAGCTAGTAGGAGCAGACGATCTGTCTCTCCTCTCCTCACAGAACAGGGATTTGTGTGTTTACACACACACGTCTCTGTTCTGGCTCTCGGGAATATCTATAAAAATGTGCTTTGCGAATGTGAATGTTCCAGAGATAAATCGATAATTCTACCCCTTTACAATACACTGGCTCATCCTCATCTTGAATATACAGTTCAGTTTTGGTCATCAATCCTCAGGAAAGATGTCAATGAATTAGAAAGTTCAGCAATGGGCAACAAAATGAACAAGGAGGACAGAGGATCTCAGCTATGAGGACTGATAGATTACAGGTATTCACTCCAGAGAAGAGGCACTTAAAGGGCAATTCCACTTTCATGAGAAAAAAAATGAACAAGTAAAAAAAAATAATATAGCGTATACAAATATTATAATTGAATGTTTTGTTTTAAATTTAATTAAGGGAAATAAACTGGTATAGGGTTATTATGGGATGCCCACTTGATCAAAGCAGTAGAACTCTTCAGAAACACAACTATATACATTCTGTATATACACTTATCCTCTACCTCCAGCAGTCGGGGACCATGGGCCCCTTGTTTGTGTAGCAAAGTCCTAGTGCCTAGCTGTCCTTCTCTTGGAAAAGCTATGAATTTCTTAAAGGAAAAATCGTCACAATTGCAAACATCTATGCTCCTAACACTAAACAAGTTGCATTCTTCCGACAAATAGGGGATTTACTAACTTCATTCTCCACAGGCATCCTCATTCTAGGAGGGGACTTCAATGTACCATTTAATCCCATTCTAGACACCTCAAATGGTACGTCAACTCTTCAATTTAGAGCCATAAAACAAATCAAACTACAACTTCAAGGTCTCATGTTGCTTGACGCCTGGAGGACTCTAAACCCCCAGGAGAAAGACTTCACTTATTTTTCACTTTTACACCAAAAATACTCAAGAATAGACTATTTCTTTTTATCTCAACCTGACCTTAAACTTGTAGGGAAACCACAATTGAACCCATAATCTTATCTGACACATCCCATTACAATGTCCCTTATATTCCCGGAAAAAATATTTAACACAAAGACCTGGAGACTGAACACCTCCATTCTCAAAGACCCTATTGACATCCAAAACTTCAACAGCTGTCTGGGGGACTATTTCCCATGAAGTGATAATCAAGAGACATCACTTCTCAACCAGTGAGAAGCTCACAAATGTGTCATAAGGGGGGAAATCATAGCCAAGATGGCCACTATTAAAAAATAGCACCAAACTAAAATCAATTCCCTCATATTGCAAATCTACAGACTTGAAAAAACACACAAACTCTATATGGCTGCCTCAACGCTAACCGTGTTGACACAAGCCAGAGCTCAACTCACAGAAAAACTTAACATGAAAACCAAACAGCAATATATCCTCAGGCATAAAATATACTACGAACAAGGTAACAAGAGTGGGAAGTTGTTAGCAAAGGCAGTACAAAACAAAAAAAGCGCTACCACGGTACACCAAATCAGAGATAAAAATGGCAAATTAAACTCCTCAAATGAAGAAATAGCCAAACAATTTGAACAATACTATCAATCCTTATACAGCATCCGTTCTAACCCCAAATGTCCACAAAATTCACAAAAAAAGTCATACCTCATTCAACAATTTTTACAGAAATACAGCCCATCTCCTATCTCGGTAGAAACCGCACACGAACTTGAATATCCTATATGTGATGGGGAATTTGACAAAGCAATTAAAGACACGAAACTGGGAAAGGCTTCGGGACCATATGGTTTCCCGTTACAATATTATAAAACATTTTCAAACATCCTGAAACCACGCTTCAACCATAGCAGCCTTACAATCACTTCAGACAGGGAAAAAAAAACCTCCTTGTCTTTTAGAAGCGCACATAGCGGTAATTCCCAAAGAAGGAAAAGATGAAACTCAGGTTAAAAACTATCGCCCAATTTCACTCATAAACATAGATGTTAAAATATACGCCAAAATACTAGCAAATAGACTTATACCACTACTTACCTCCCTTATCTCATTAGATCAAGTAGGGTTCATTCCCGGAAGGGAAGGACAGGACAACACAATAAAAGCACTCAACATCATTGGCTAACTACCAATAAGAAACAGGGCTTCTTCCTCTCACTAGATGCAGAAAAGGCATTCGACAGAGTGGCCTGGGACTATATGGATGCGGTATTATGCTCTATAGGTATTCTACCTCTAATGAGATCAAGCATCCATGCATTATATTCTAATCCAATAGAAAAAGTACGAGTCAACGGCCACCTGTTGGACGCCTTGAATTTGCGAAGCGGAGCGAGACAGGGGTGCCCCTTATCCCCATTATTGTTCATCCTTACGTTAGAGCCTTTGTTAAACAGAATAAGACAAAACCCGGATATAAAAGGCATTGAAATACAGAACCAAACATATAAACTTGCAGCCTTTGCAGATGATATGCTCTTATTCCTATCTCAACCACACATATCACTCCCTAACCTGATAGACGACCTGAAATATTTCCAATCACTATCTAATTTAAAGATAAATCACTCCAAATCAAACGCTCTCAATGTCTCGCTAAAACAAGATTTAGTAAAGTTATGCCAAAATAACTTCCCCTTCACATGGTCCAAAGATGCTATAACAAACCTTGAGATTCAAATTTCTACCCACATGTCAGACCTTTTCAATCACAATTACATACTTATCCTCAAAGAAACATACAATGATGTAAAACTGTGGAATTCTCTAAATATATCTTGGTTTGGCAGAGCATCTTTGATCAAGATGACAATTCTACCATGGTTCCTTTATGTCATGCAAACAACTCCCACTCAAATACCAAACTCTTTCTTTACCTCCTTTTGCCGTGCATGTTTAACCTTCATATGGAGAGGCAAGCCTCCCTGAATCAAACATACTCGCTTAAATTTATCAAAATCTAGAGGAGGAATAGCCCTTCCTGATTTATGAAAATATTATCGCATGCAAATTTTTAAATGGTGATTCCAACATAGAGAGTAAACTATTCAGTCTCCAGGTTTCTTAAGAAGATATGCTGCAGTTCAAAGAAGTTGGATGAGAAGCGGTTTAACCTTAAACTCTGTAAGGCAGGGGTCTCAAACTGTGGCCCTCCAGCTGATGCGAAACTACAAGTCCCATCATGCCTCTCCCTGTGGGAGTCATGCTTGTAACTGTCAGCCTTGCAATGCCTCATGGGACTTGTAGTTTCGCAACAGCTGGAGGGCCGCCAGTTTGAGACCCCTGCTGTAAGGGGTTCTTTACTGTTATAGATCGGTAAGGATGTGGAACTCCCTTTCACAGTTGGTGGTGTCAGAGAGTGTTAATAAAACTTTTAGATGGACATCACACACACACACACACACACACACACACACACACACTAAACACACACACACACACACACACACACACACACACACACACACACACAGGTTGAACTGGATGGACTGGTGTCTCCATTCAACCTTATCAAAAATGTAACTATGTACCTACGTTTATGTGTCTGTATAAGACTGTGGTTTATGGCAAAATAATTAAAACATATTTTTGGGGTACAAAGTACAGCAAGCAGGCCCAGATCCTGTTTAACAATGTGGTCGATTTACTAAAACTGGAGAGGGCAAATTCTGGTGCAGCTCAGCACAGAAACCAATCAGCTTCCAGTTTTTTTTTTTTTTTTGTCAAAGCTTAATTGAACAAGCTAAAGATAGAAGCTGATTGGCTACTGTGCACAGCTGCACCATATTTCGCACTCCTTAATCAACCCCACTGTCTCTTTAAAACACCGTTGGCAGTGGAAAGTTATGTGTATTGAATCATTGTGTCCCTCTGGGTGCTCCAGGTCCTTCACAAAACCAGCAATCACCTGGATTTCGAGAACAGAATGTGGATCATTTGGGGGGTATTGTCCTATCATTTTAGGGCCTCAAGAATTGAGGCCATTAGTACATCAGAACTGATCAATTTTCAGATCTATATCCCATAGTGTGTAGACTTTACCACAGACTAAATAATATACACTGATTTGGGTTATTTTTACCCAAGAAATGTAGCAGAATACATGTTGGTCCAAATTCATGAAGAAAGATTATTTAGTTGCAAAATGTATAATCAACATTTCTAACCAGAATAGATTTTTCTCATTTATATTGCAAAACTTAAAAACTTGGTGGTGATTAATTCCTACCAAAATAAATCTCTATCTGTTTAAAAAAAATATATATATAAAATTGCATTTGGGTACATTGTTGCATGACTGAGTAATTAGCATTGAAAGTCTTATGCCGCGTACACACGATCGGAATTCTTGGCGGAAAAAACTCTGACGGTTTTTTCCGACGGAATTCTGCTCAAGCTGTGTTGCCTACACGCGATAACACCAAATTCCGACGGTCAATTACACAGCGGTAGGGATGGGCCCGGTGCTCGATGCGAACCCACGTTCGCATCGAGCACCGGGCGTTCGCTCGCTCGGCGAGCCCAGAACTATTTGGGCCGTTCGCATCACATTCGTGTGATGTGAGCGGCCCCGCAATGCATTGCGGCCGGCGCGGCCGGCGCAGTGCATTGCTGGCTGATGATTGGCCAAGCATGCACTGTGACCCCGCATGCTTGGCCAATCACAGCGCCGGAAACTCGGAGAGCAATAATTGGCTACAGGCAGGACGCCTGTAGCCAATTAAAGCTCAGGGGCTTTAGTACACGCCCCACCATTTAAAAGGCCGCCACGCCGTCGGCGCCGGTCACATGAGTTCCGGCTTTAGGAGAGATCAGTCTGCTGATTCTGTGTCTTTGCTTGATTCTTTGCTACAGAAAGATTTGCTCTTCTTTGCTAAACCATTGGCTATTTATTTGCTAAACCATTGCTACCTAAGTCATTGATCGTCCATTGCTGCTGGTTAGTGTGTTATTAGCTGCTGCTGGGGATTAGTCTGGTGCGTGTTTTACTGTTAGTACAGTATTTCAGTAGTACCAACCGCAGTGCTGTTAGCACAGCATTGCACCCCAAAAGCACCCATAGGACTTATAGTGTGTTAGTGGCAGCAAACAGAGCTCCTATATTTTCTTCCCAGAAGCACCCATAGGACTTCAATTGTGTGTTAGTGGCATCACACAGAGCTCCCATATTTTCTTCCCAGAAGCACCCATAGGACTTCTAGTGTGTTAGTGGCATCACACAGAGCTCCCATATTTTCTTCCCAGAAGCACCCATAGGACTTCTAGTGTGTTAGTGGCATCACACAGAGCTCCCATATTTTCTTCCCAGAAGCACCCATAGGACTTCTAGTGTGTTAGTGGCATCACACAGAGCTCCCATATTTTCTTCCCAGAAGCACCCATAGGACTTCTAGTGTGTTAGTGGCATCACACAGAGCTCCCATATTTTCTTCCCAGAAGCACCCATAGGACTTCTAGTGTGTTAGTGGCATCACACAGAGCTCCTATATTTTCTTCCTAGAAGCACCCATAGGACTTCAATTGTGTGTTAGTGGCATCACACAGAGCTCCCATATTTTCTTCCTAGAAGCACCCATAGGACTTCTAGTGTGTTAGTGGCATCACACAGAGCTCCTATATTTTCTTCCCAGAAGCACCCATAGGACTTCAATTGTGTGTTAGTGGCATCACACAGAGCTCCCATATTTTCTTCTCAGAAGCACCCATAGGACTTCTAGTGTGTTAGCGGCATCACACAGAGCTCCTATATTTTCTTCCCAGAAGCACCCATAGGACTTCTAGTGTGTTAGTGGCATCACACAGAGCTCCCATATTTTCTTCCCAGAAGTACCCATAGGACTTCTAGTGTGTTAGTGGCATCACACAGAGCTCCTATATTTTCTTCCCAGAAGCACCCATAGGACTTCAATTGTGTGTAAGTGGCATCACACAGAGCTCCCATATTTTCTTCCCAGAAGCACCCATAGGACTTCTAGTGTGTTAGTGGCATCACACAGAGCTCCTATATTTTCTTCCCAGAAGCACCCATAGGACTTCAATTGTGTGTTAGTGGCATCACACAGAGCTCCTATATTTTCTTCCCAGAAGCACCCATAGGACTTCAATTGTGTGTTAGTGGCATCACACAGAGCTCCTATATTTTCTTCCCAGAAGCACCCATGGGACTTCTAGTGTGTTAGTGGCATCACACAGAGCTCCTATATTTTCTTCCCAGAAGCACCCATAGGACTTCAATTGTGTGTTAGTGGCATCACACAGAGCTCCCATATTTTCTTCCCAGAAGCACCCATAGGACTTCTAGTGTGTTAGTGGCATCACACAGAGCTCCTATATTTTCTTCCCAGAAGCACCCATAGGACTTCAATTGTGTGTTAGTGGCATCACACAGAGCTCCCATATTTTCTTCCCAGAAGCACCCATAGGACTTCTAGTGTGTTAGTGGCATCACACAGAGCTCCTATATTTTCTTCCCAGAAGCACCCATAGGACTTCAATTGTGTGTTAGTGGCATCACACAGAGCTCCTATATTTTCTTCCCAGAAGCACCCATAGGACTTCAATTGTGTGTTAGTGGCATCACACAGAGCTCCTATATTTTCTTCCCAGAAGCACCCATAGGACTTCAAGTGTGTTAGTGGCATCACACAGAGCTCCTATATTTTCTTCCCAGAAGCACCCATAGGACTTCAATTGTGTGTTAGTGGCATCACACAGAGCTCCTATATTTTCTTCCCAGAAGCACCCATAGGACTTCTAGTGTGTTAGTGGCATCACACAGAGCTCCTATATTTTCTTCCCAGAAGCACCCATAGGACTTCAATTGTGTGTTAGTGGCATCACACAGAGCTCCTATATTTTCTTCCCAGAAGCACCCATAGGACTTCTGTGTTAGTGGCATCACACAGAGCTCCTATATTTTCTTTTCAGCAGCACCCACAGGACTTCTAGTGTGTTAGTGGCATCACACAGAGCTCCTATATTTTCTTCGCAGAAGCACCCATAGGACTTCTAGTGTGTTAGTGGCATCACACAGAGCTCCTATATTTTCTTCCCAGAAGCACCCATAGGACTTCTAGTGTGTTAGTGGCATCACACAGAGCTCCTATATTTTCTTCTCAGCAGCACCCACAGGACTTCTAGTGTGTTAGTGGCATCACACAGAGCTCCTATATTTTCTTCCCAGAAGCACCCATAGGACTTCAATTGTGTGTTAGTGGCATCACACAGAGCTCCCATATTTTCTTCCCAGAAGCACCCATAGGACTTCTAGTGTGTTAGTGGCATCACACAGAGCTCCTATATTTTCTTCCCAGAAGCACCCATAGGACTTCAATTGTGTGTTAGTGGCATCACACAGAGCTCCTATATTTTCTTCCCAGAAGCACCCATAGGACTTCAATTGTGTGTTAGTGGCATCACACAGAGCTCCTATATTTTCTTCCCAGAAGCACCCATAGGACTTCTAGTGTGTTAGTGGCATCACACAGAGCTCCTATATTTTCTTCCCAGAAGCACCCATAGGACTTCAATTGTGTGTTAGTGGCATCACACAGAGCTCCCATATTTTCTTCCCAGAAGCACCCATAGGACTTCTAGTGTGTTAGTGGCATCACACAGAGCTCCTATATTTTCTTCCCAGAAGCACCCATAGGACTTCAATTGTGTGTTAGTGGCATCACACAGAGCTCCTATATTTTCTTCCCAGAAGCACCCATAGGACTTCTAGTGTGTTAGTGGCATCACACAGAGCTCCTATATTTTCTTCCCAGAAGCACCCATAGGACTTCAATTGTGTGTTAGTGGCATCACACAGAGCTCCTATATTTTCTTCCCAGAAGCACCCATAGGACTTCAATTGTGTGTTAGTGGCATCACACAGAGCTCCTATATTTTCTTCCCAGAAGCACCCATAAGGACTTCTAGTGTGTTAGTGGCATCACACAGAGCTCCTATATTTTTTTTCCCAGAAGCACCCATAGGACTTCAATTGTGTGTTAGTGGCATCACACAGAGCTCCTATATTTTCTTCCCAGAAGCACCCATAGGACTTCTAGTGTGTTAGTGGCATCACACAGAGCTCCTATATTTTCTTCCCAGAAGCACCCATAGGACTTCAATTGTGTGTTAGTGGCATCACACAGAGCTCCTATATTTTCTACCCAGAAGCACCCATAGGACTTCTAGTGTGTTAGTGGCATCACACAGAGCTCCTATATTTTCTTCTCAGCAGCACCCACAGGACTTCTAGTGTGTTAGTGGCATCACACAGAGCTCCTATATTTTCTTCGCAGAAGCACCCATAGGACTTCTAGTGTGTTAGTGGCATCACACAGAGCTCCTATATTTTCTTCTCAGCAGCACCCACAGGACTTCTAGTGTGTTAGTGGCATCACACAGAGCTCCTATATTTTCTTCGCAGAAGCACCCATAGGACTTCTAGTGTGTTAGTGGCATCACACAGAGCTCCTATATTTTCTTCTCAGCAGCACCCACAGGACTTCTAGTGTGTTAGTGGCATCACACAGAGCTCCTATATTTTCTTTGCAGAAGCACCCATAGGACTTCTAGTGTGTTAGTGGCATCACACAGAGCTCCTATATTTTCTTCTCAGCAGCACCCATAGGACTTCTAGTGTGTTAGTGGCAGCAAACAAAGCTCCTATATTTTCTTGTCAGCAGCACACATAGTACCTATAGTGTGTTAGTGTCAGCACCCATAGGACCTACAGTGTGTTGTGAGCACACATAGGAGCTCAATTTTTTATACTATATACACTACCGACTACAATGGCTGGAAGACCGCCAAGGAGAGGCAGAGCGTGCAGAGGCAAGAACACAGGGCAGGCAGACTCTGTTTCTAGAGACAACAGTGCTGGCCGTGGACGTGGTTGTGCATCGTCATCAGCACGTGGCCATGGGACACGCTTGTCTTTGTTTTCGGCAGCTGGACATGTGGAGCCGCATCATGCTGAAGAATTGGTAGAATGGATGACCAAGCCCTCCTCATCCTCCTCATCCTCTCTCACCCAGGCTCAGGGTACTGGCAGAGCAGCTGCCAACGCGTACTCAATGGCATCATCAGCCACCCCTTCCCTAGACCCACCATGTCCTCCTGAGGAGTCCCCCGAACTCTTTGAGCACAGTATTGGGTACATGCTCCAGGAGGATGCCCAACGATTCGAAGGCTCGGATGATGATACCCAGCTTGAGGAAGTCAGTAGTGTGAGCGCAGAGAGAGGGGATGCTGAAGGACAGCAATCTGGCAGTACTGTTCCACCAGCTGCAGCTTACTGCCAGGTTTGCTCTAGTGGTGAAGAGGGAGGGGATGATGAGGTCACTGACTCCACGTGGGTGCCTGAAGGGAGAGAGGATAAGGAGGAGGACGAGGAGGAGGAGGATGCGGCGTCACATGTCCAACGAGGCAGGATGCCCCCTGGAGGCCAGCTAGAGGCCAGCACAGCAACTGTACCACACCGCAGAGCTCCGCCTGTGCAGGGCGCTGCCTCTGCACGTTATCAGAAAAGTTCTTTGGTGTGGGCCTTTTTTGAGACGAGTGCATCAGATCGCACCACTGCTATTTGCAATATTTGTCTCAAGCGTATCTTGCGTGGCCAAAACATCAGCCGCTTGGGCACCACAAGCATGAGCAGACATATGTCGACCTGCCATGCAGCTCGTTGGCAAGCACACATAAAAGACCCACACCAAAGAACAAAGCGGACCTCTCCTTGCTCCTCATCAGCTGGGATCTCCATCCCCACTATATCTTCAGTCCTCTCTGAAAGCTGCTCTGAGAGGACTGAAGGTGTAGAATTAGGTGTGTCACAACCAAGTACTTGCAGTACACCGACATCCGATTGTAGCAGGCAAATTTCCCTGCCCCAGCTGCTGGACCGTCGAAAGAAGTACACTCCCAGCCATCCACATGCCCAGCGGTTGAATGCTAGCTTGGCTAAATTGCTAGCACTTCAACTGCTGCCTTTTCAGTTGGTAGACTCGGCCCCCTTCCGTGAGTTTGTTCAATGTGCGGTTCCTCAGTGGCAGGTTCCCAAACGCCACTTTTTCTCACGGAAGGCGATTCCGTCTCTCTACCGGCATGTGGAAGGCCATGCCTCGCTGGACAGGGCGGTCAGCGGTAAGGTGCATATTACCGCTGACTCATGGTCCAGCAGGCATGGACAGGGACGTTATATTTCTTTCACGGCCCATTGGGTCACTCTATTGGCAGCTGGGAGGGATGCAGGACAAGGTGCAGTAGTGTTGGAGGTTGTTCCGCCACCACGCCTCCAAAATGCTACTACTGCTACTGGTTGTGACACACCTCTCTCCTCCACCCCCTCCTCTTCTTCTTCCTCCAGTGCTCTGTCCTCGGAACCAGCGGTGCTCCGTAGGCGTACAAGGGGCTACGCAAGTACGCAGGCAAAAAGATGCCATGCCGTGCTTGCGCTGGTGTGTTTGGGGGACAGGAGCCACACTGGGCCAGAGGTTCTGGCAGCTCTGCAGGGGCAGGCCGAGAGGTGGTTGACGCCACGCCAGCTTAAGCCAGGAATGGTAGATTCTGACAATGGCACCAACCTCCTCTCCGCCCTGCGACAGGGGCAGCTCACCCATGTGCCCTGTATGGCTCACGTCCTCAACCTGGTGGTGCAGCGGTTCTTGGGCAGGTTCCCAGGATTACAGGATGTCCTGAGGCAGGCCAGGAAAGTCTGTGTGCATTTCCGCCGTTCTTATAATGCCAGTGCTCGGCTGACTGAGCTGCAAAAGGAGCTGAACCTGCCCAAGAACCGCCTAATATGTGACATGCCCACCAGGTGGAACTCAACGTTGGCCATGCTGCAGCGACTGCACACGCAGCAGAGGGCCATCAATGAGTACCTTTGCAAATACGGCACCAGGACAGGGTCAGGGGAGCTTGGCTTTTTTTCCCTACGCCAGTGGAGCATGATCAGGGATGCATGCACTGTCCTCTCACCATTTGAGGAGGCCACGAGGATGGTGAGCAGTGACAGTGCATGCATCAGTGACACTGTACCTCTTGTCCACCTGTTGGAGCATACGCTGCGTGGGATAATGGACAGGGCACTTGAGGCAGAACAGAGGCAGGAAGAGGAGGACTTCCTTGCCTCTCAAGGCCCCCTTTATCCGGACAGTGTTCCTTCTGTCCCACCCATCACACATGAAGAGGATGAGGTGGAGGAGGAGGAGGAGGAGGATTGTGTGAGCATGGAGGTGGAGCCTGGCACTCAGCATCAGCAGCAGCAGTCTTTTAGGGATGATGTACAGTCCCAACAAACCAGTGGACTTGTACGTGGCTGGGAGGAGGTGGCTGGCGATCATGTCATCCTCAGTGACCCACAAGACTCCGGACCGAATGCCTCAGCTAACCTACGCTGCATGGCCTCCCTGATCCTGCAAAGCCTGCAGAAGGATCCTCGTGTTCTTCGGATCAAGGAGAGGGACCATTACTGGCTGGCCACTCTCCTTGATCCACGGTACAAGGGTAAGGTTGCGGACCTTATCTTGCCGTCGCAGAGGGAGCAGAGGATGAGACATCTCAGGGAGGCCTTGCAGAAAGGTCTGTGCAACGCGTTCCCAGAAACTGGGAGGTTACAAACTCCTGGTCCTGGATGACGAGTTGCTGAGGCTTCGTCAGTAGCAGAAGGAGCGGTGGGGAAGGTGGACGTCTGACCGATGCGTTCAGACAATTTTTTAGTCCGCAGCCCCAAGGTATGATTGGTTCCAGCAACCATCGCCAGCGTCTGATATACATGGTGCAGGAATACCTAGGGGCAAGGTCAGACTTGGACACCTTTCCCACCGAAAATCCTCTGGCTTACTGGGTCCTGAGGATGGATCACTGGCCAGAGCTTGCACAGTATGCAATTGAGCTACTGGCCTGTCCTGCCTCCAGCGTTCTTTCCGAACGCACATTCAGTGCTGCTGGAGGATTTGTCACCGATCATAGGGTGCGCCTGTCCACTGACTCGGTTGATCGACTGACCTCCATAAAAATGAATCAGTCTTGGATCACCACCAGCTACCAGGCACCTGAAGCGGATATAACGGAATAATTTATAATGTCACATCCCTTCAAGACTGCCTATGCTGATGCTGAGTGACTGTCCTGTTATGTTCACTGACTATCCTCTTCCTCCTCCTCAATGATCCATGCCACCACACCAGTGTCTAAGGCACAATTTTTCAGCCCCTGTATAACAGGAGCGTGTACTTACAATGTTTTTTAAAAAAATGCTTCGCAACACGTGTGACTGCTGTGCTCCAAGTACAGTATCTGTGAGGGGTTGCAGTGTTGTGGCACCAGCACCAGTGCCTAAGGCACAATTTTTCAGCCCCTGTTGGGGCGTGTAATTACAATTTTTAGGCAATGCTTTGCAACAGGTCTCATTGCTGTGCTAAGAGTACAGTATCTGTGAGGGGTTGCAGTGTTGTGGCACCAGCACCAATGCCTAAGGCACAATTTTTCAGCCCCTGTTTAACAGGGGCGTGTAATTACAATTTTTTAAAAAGATGCTTCGCAACAGGTGTGACTGCTGTGCTCCAAGTACAGTATCTGTTAAGGGGTTGCATTGTTGTGGCACCAGCACCAGTGCCTAAGGCACAATTTTTCAGCCCCTATTGGGGCGTGTAATTACAATTTTTAGGCAATGCTTTGCAACAGGTCTCATTGCTGTGCTAAGAGTACAGTATCTGTGAGGGGTTGCAGTGTTGTGGCACCAGCACCAATGCCTAAGGCACAATTTTTCAGCCCCTGTTTAACAGGGGCGTGTAATTACAATTTTTTTAAAAAGATGCTTCGCAACAGGTGTGACTGCTGTGCTCCAAGTACAGTATCTGTGAGGGGTTGCAGTGTTGTGGCACCAGCACCAGTGCCTAAGGCACAATTTTTCAGCCCCTGTTGGGGCGTGTAATTACAATTTTTAGGCAATGCTTTGCAACAGGTCTCATTGCTGTGCTAAGAGTACAGTATCTGTGAGGGGTTGCAGTGTTGTGGCACCAGCACCAATGCCTAAGGCACAATTTTTCAGCCCCTGTTTAACAGGGGCGTGTAATTACAATTTTTTAAAAAGATGCTTCGCAACAGGTGTGACTGCTGTGCTCCAAGTACAGTATCTGTGAGGGGTTGCAGTGTTGTGGCACCAGTGCCTAAGGCACAATTTTTCAGCCCCTGTTGGGGCGTGTAATTACAATTTTTAGGCAATGCTTTGCAACAGGTCTCATTGCTGTGCTAAGAGTACAGTGTCTGTGAGGGGTTGCAGTGTTGTGGCACCAGCACCAATGCCTAAGGCACAATTTTTCAGCCCCTGTTTAACAGGGGCGTGTAATTACAAATCTTGATCTAATAGTTCACAGCAGGGCCCATTCCTGCGCACACCAAGAGTAACTATGAGGGCCTACAGTCTTGTGGCAACACCGTCCACCACCACCACCACCGCCAAAGGCCCAATTTTTCTGCCCTGTTCAACAGGTGCATGCAATTACAAATCTTGATCTAATAACTCACAGCAGGGCCCATTCCTGTGCCCACCAAGAGTAACTGTGAGGGCTTACAGTCTTGTGGCAACACCGTCCACCACCACCACCACCAAAGGCCCAATTTTTCTGCCCGGTTCAACAGGTGCATGCAAGTACAAATCTTGATCTATTAACTCACAGCAGGGCCCATTCCTGTGCCCACCAGTCTTGTGGCTACACCAACATCTAATAGGGCAAATTTCTGCAGAGTATATACGGCAGGCCCCTACTTTCAAACATCCAACTTACAAACGACTCCTACTTGCAAACGGAAAGAGAAAACAGGAAGTGAGAGGAAATCTACCCCTAGGAAGGGAAATTCTATCATGTTAGATTTAATTTGGGAAAAAGGTATCTCCTCTCTACTGATGCTTTATCACCAATCCTTGTTTCAACTAAAACCCCACTTTTCCAAAAACATTTGTCATTGGGACGGAAAGTGAGGTGACATGTTCTGAACAGATATGCAAAGACAGCAAATGTTACAGGGGTGATAACCCCTCCCTATGTTCTCCAAAAAGCTTAAAAATAGATTTTTTTGGGATGGAGCTACACTTCATAATGTACCTGTTCAGATTCTACTTAAGAACAAACCTACAGTCCGTGTCTTGTTTGCACCACCTATATACTGCTGTTCAGAGTATATAGGGTTGTAGGTATAGGGTTTTATTTTGGGTGCGGGGTCCCCCTTAATATCCATACAAGACCCAAAGGGGCTGGGGTGGGGGGGGGGGGGGTGGGGTGATGGGGTAGCCATGCCATTTTTCTCAAGGATTTTCAGCCATATGGCGGCCAGGACAAGACATGACATTAAAGCCGCAAGTGGTTTTAAATGGCTTCTTTTTTCCTTTACAAATGTCATTTTGTGCAAGGACAGTTCTAAACACGGGAAACACATGCCACTTCACAGGCATACTTTAGACACCCCCCAGGTACCATATTTAAAGGAAAATTTCACTTTTTTTTTCACTTTATGCATCATTAAAATGACTGCTCCCGAAAAAACGTTAGTTTTTAAAAGTTCTTTTTGCATTGATATATGTCCCCTGGGGCAGGACCCGGGTCCCCAAACCTGTTTTATGACATTAACATGCATATTGGCCGTTGTAATTAGCAATTTTGATTTTGAACGTTCGCGTCCATTATAACGAATAGGGTTCGAAAATTTGCGCGAACTTTCGGTCCGTTCGAAGGTTCTGGTGCGAACCGAACCCGGGGGTGTTCGGCTCATCCCTACACAGCGGCATAAAACACGTTCGACAGCACTATAAAAGGGAAGTTTAATGCTTCCAAGCATGCGTTGAATTGTTTCCGAGCATGTGTCGGAATTTTGCATGTCGGAATTGCATACACACGATCGGAAAATCCGATAGAAAGGTTTTCCGTCGGAAAAATTGAGAACAGGTTCTCAATTCAAAGTCTGTCGGAAATTCCGACAAAAAAAGACCGTTGGGCATACACACGGTCAGAAAATCTGATAAAAAGCTCCTATCGGACTGTTTCCATCGGAAATTCCGACCGTGTGTACGCCACATTACAGTGCTATGGTGGTTGAAAATGGAATAACTAATAGAGAAAAAAAAAGAAAACCAAAACAGAGCACCACTGCTGGTCAGATCCCTCAAGATGACTTCACCCCCCCCCATGTGCTCAGAATTAATATATCATCTTGACTTTTTAAAGTTTAGCCCTAAATATTTATAGATACCTTGTTGTGTTTGACTTCAGGAAATCAGTGCCAGAAATATTTCCTTTATAACGAGAGTCAGACAACTCTGATATGAAAGCATCTGAACAGCCAAAGAACTAGCATTCTCCAAGGAGAGTTCAGCAATGGCAGCCTCCATTATGTCTGTTTGTTGATCTCCCCTATCAATTAAGTGATCAGTAAAATGTGACTTCGGGGCCCTGCTGCCACTGAGAAGAAGCTAATGGGGCATGATCTGCACTCCATTAGTTTAATAGAGCAGAGGGGAGACATCAGGGGTCTCATTAAAGGGAACCTGTCCCAAAAAAAGTATCACATAGGGGACTTTGTGTCTTCATGTGATAAAAAATAAAGTGTAAGAAAATAAAGTTAATTCCAAGCACTTTAACCCCTCAAAATACATAAATATGAACCTCCCCCACATAAATGCATATACAAAAAATAAACACAGATGGGAGGGGCGCCTGCGCACTAAAGCTTACATTTTTCTGCACATTATCAACACGCATGCTGGAGTGAGAACAATCATTTTATACCTGTTACCAGTTATCTGGTATGAATGGATCATGGGTGCAATGTCAGGCTCCTGCAGACAAGTCCTTCAGCTTTCTGCCCATACATCTGTACAGGCTTTTTGTTAGAAATCTGGAGGACTTGTGAATGGACAATGAGTGCACTGATCAGCACAATCACAGTCCATTGTACAATTCTGTCTGCCACAATGGTAGACAGGACTTGTAGTTTATTCATTCACGGATTCATGTAAATAAATGACATGACTGTGTGGGCGAAGATGATTTTATTTCAAATATTTTTTTTATTTGGCTTATAAGAATTAAAGATAACATATAATGAGTTTAACAAGCAATGTTACACATAAGAGTTTGTAGGTACAGAGGTGTTAGAATATGTAGAACATAAAAAGTCAACATTTTACTGCAGTTGTACATATACCATAAACTTTATGAACTGTGTATCCATCTGTGGTCATCTTCTAGGAAAACTACCTCATTTACCTGTTGTAAACATTAGGTTAAATGTAATAGGATAAAAGATTGGGACTTTGTGACTCAAGTAGTATGGATATGTGGGGAATTGCTTTATGTCTCTTTGTAAAATTCTCTCCAGGGAGACCATTGCTTGTAGAATTTATCTAGGCAGCCATGTTTGTGTGCCATTATTTGTTCTAGGGTGTATGTTTTGGAAGTAAGATTAATTAATTCACCAAATTTCAGAGCTGTATTCGATTTACATCACCTCATGAGTACCAACCGTGTGGCAAATAGTAAGTACATAACCACATGTTTATGGTTGGGTGGGAATTTTTCTATTCCGATACTGAGAATTGATAGCTTGAAGTTGGGTCTGGATATGAATCCAGTCAACTTTGTTATGTGATTAAACACTTAATTCCAGTAGCTGTGTAGGTTGGGGCAGAACCACAACATATGGAATAGTGTACCTATTAGACCGCAACTCCCCCAGCACTGGTTAGATTGCTCTGGTTTAAATTTGGCCACCATTTAGGGTGGAGGTTCAGTGCCATTTCCCAGTAGGTTGCACATTTAGAAGCAGACATGTTGTTCACTATTGCCTTTTGCCATTGGTGTTCTGTGATGGTAACATTAAGTTTTGTTTCCCATTTAATCAGGGGGTTGGATAGTTTAAAGTTGAGTTTGTCATGCATGCAGTTGGGATTTGGCAATGTCCAAAAATTCCAGGCTTCTCGTGAGATGTGTATTACTGAAGTTAAATTGTGTGGTAAAGTGGACTTTAGTTGGGCATACGTCAAAAACTCCCTTTTTGTGAGGATACATTTGGAAGCTAGTTCCTCGTAGGGAAATAGTTGACCTTCCTTAAGAATGGCTGAAACTGCCTTAATCCCTCTTGCTTCCCATCTCGGGGTTGCTATATTAGGGTTAATGAATCTGATTGTACCTATGTTGATTGGGACTCTCATTTGTTTGGTTGAATGGTTGCCATGTTGTATAAAGCGTTTTCCATGCTAGTATGGAGGCTGATATTGTGGGGTGATCCATACCTTTTTTAACATTGGGAGATATGTCATTCGCTAGTAGAAGTGACTGTAGGTTACCTAATGAGACAGTGGATTGTTCTAAAGTGCATCATGGTTTGAGATGTGGTTGTATAAACCAGAACCTGAGTTGGTCTAACAGTGTAGCTGTGTAGTAATCATATAGATCTGGTACTCCCATACCACCTGCCCTTCTATGTTTTCGTAAAGTATTGTGGTTGCATCTGGATTTACCTTTGTTGCAGAGAAATGTAGATATGTTTTAAAAAGGCGAGAGGGATTTGGATTGGTAATGTTCTAAGATATATAACATTTTGGGGAGAGTGGACATTTTAAATGCTGCCAATCTTCCCGCCCATGACAAGTATAGTTTGCCCATTTTAGCAGTGTCTCTTTGTGTCTCTGTCAACAGTGGGGCAAAGTTCTCCTTATACAAGTTAGAAAGAGGGGAGGTTAATGTGATTCATAAGTATGGCAATAAGTTTGCAGTCCAAGGGTATGAGAATTGTGATTGTAATGTTCTTTTCAAGGAGTTGTTGATATTAATACCTAAAATATTGGATTTAGTTTCATTTATTGTATATAGGGAGACTAGGTTGGATTTGTTAAGGATCTGGTGCACAGCTGGTAGTGATCTGGCTGGGTTGTCTAATGTCAATATAATGTCATCTGCAAAAAGCGTTATATGATGTGATTCCCCTCCTGCAGAGATTCCTTTAATAACTTTATGAGCTCTAATTTTCTCCGCTAATGGCTCCATGATGCAAAAATGACATATAACACGCACTTTTTCCCCCTTAAAATCGGGGGAAATGTCGTGGGTGCGTGTTATACGCCGATATCCCCCAAAAAAGTGACAAAAATGTCAAGCGGCGCCGATAAATAACGAGCGCCGCCGAAAAAGACCGAATTGCCACCGAAAAAAACCGAAGCGCCGCCCGAAAAGACTCCCTGCGCTCGCTCCGGAAACAGCAGGGAGGCGGGACCGCGAGCGGAGTCGAACAGTCAGCTCGGTCTTTTCCAGCGGCGATTCGGTCTTTTTCGGCGCCGCTTCAGTCTTTTTTTTTCCCGCGGCGGTGTCTTGGCGGCGGGAAATTTAAACGCGGGCAAGGCTGCAAATGACGCTGGCAAGCTACAATGACAGTGGGCAAGCTACAATGACAGTGGGCAAGCTACAATGACACTGGGCAAGCTGCAATGACACTGGGTAAGCTGCAATGACACTGGGCAAGCTGCAAATGACGCTGGGCAAGCTGCAAATGACGCTGGGAAAGCTGCAAATGACGCTGGGCAAGCTGCAAATGACGCTTAAATGTAAGTTTTTTTTCCCCCTAAACTCCCCTCTTAAAACTTTTTTTCCTTAAAATGCCCTCCTAAACTTGGGGTGCGTGTTATACGTCGGTGCGTGTTATACACCAATAAATACGGTATGTTGAAGTGTCCATTTTGTGATCCATTAGGGCGTTGAAGTCCCCGCATAGTATAACATTGGCTTGACAGAGGGAAGTTTTTTCCAAATTTTTCTCAAAGAAGAGATCGGTCTAACATTGAGTAGGTAGACGTTAATGATAGTGTAGAGGACATCATTTATCTGACACACTAGAGCTATGTAGCGACCTTGCGGATCTGACTCTTGTGAGATCATAGTGAATGCAACTGAGTCTTTGATTGCTATGAGAACTCCTCTTTTCTTAGAAGAAGCGTTGGCTTGATATATATGAGGAAACTTGTTGTGCTTGAATATAAGAGGCTTTTGTGAGGTGAAATGTGTTTCTTGCAGACAAAAAAATGTCACAATTGAGCCGTTGCCTCTTTCCATGTCATATGTCATTTAGTAGGGCTATTAAGGCCTTTAACGTTCAATGAGGACATTTTGAACTGTAGTTTTTACATAGTTGCATTGTTAGCTAGGCTGAAAAAAGTCCATCCAGTTCAATCATAAAAAAAATAATAATAAAAATAAAAAATATCATACAGTCCAATATACCCAATTCTATAACCACAGTTGATCCAGAGGAAGGCAAAAAAAAAAATCCAGCAGAGCATGCTCCAATCTGCTACAGCAGGGGAAAAAATACATTCCTGATCCCCCACGAGGCAATCAGATTTTCCCCGGATCAACTTTACCTATAAATGTCAGTACCCAGTTATATTATGTACATTTAGGAAAGTATCCAGGCCTTTCTTAAAGCAATCTACTGAGTTAGCCAGAACCACCTCTGGAGGGAGTCTATTCCACATTTTCACAGCTCTTACTGTGAAGAAACCATTCCGTATTTGGAGATGAAATCTCTTTTCCTCCAGATGTAAAGAGTACCCCCTTGTCCTCTGTGTTGACCATAAAGTGAATAACTCAACACCATGTTCACTATATGGACCCCTTATATATTTGAACATGTCGATCATATCCCTCCTTATTCTCCTCTTCTCAAGAGTGAATAAATTCAGTTCCTCTAATCTTTCCTCATAGCCGAGCTAATCCAAGCCTCTTATCAGTTTGGTTGCCCTTCTCAGCACTTTCTCCAGTTCCCCGATATCCTTTTTGAGAACTGGTGCCCAAAACTGAACTGCATATTCCAGATGAGGTCTTACTAATGATTTGAACAGGGGCAAAATGATATCTCTCTCTCTCTGGAGTCCATACCTCTCTTAATACAAGAAAGGACTTTGCCCGCTTTGGAAACCGCAGCTTGGCATTGCATGCTATTATTGAGCTTATGATCTACCAAAACCCCCAGATCCTTCTCCACTATGGATCCCCCCAGTTGTACTCCCCCTAGCATGTATGATGCATGCATATTCTTAGCCCCCAAGTGCAGAACTTTACATTTATCAACATTAAACCTCATCTGCCACATAGTCGCCCAATTAGACAGAGCATTGAGGTCGGCTTGTAAATTGGAGACATCCTGTAAGGATGTTATTCCACCGCATAGCTTGGTGTCATCTGCAAAGACAGAAATGTTACTTTTGATCCCAGACCCGATATAATTTATAAAGATATTAAAAAGTAAGGGTCCCAGCACTGAACCTTGGGGTACACCACTGATAACCTTAGACCATTTAGAGTAAGAATCATTAACCACTACTCTCTGAATTCTGTCTTTTAGCCAGTTTTCTATCCATTTACAAACTGATATTTCCAAACCTGTAGACCTTACCTTACACATGAGCCGTGTGTGGGGAACTGTATCGAACGCTTTTGCAAAATCCAAGTATACCACGTCCACCGCCACCCCTCTGTCCAAGGTTTTACTTACCTCCTCATAAAAAGAAATCAGGTTTGTCTGACAACTTCTGTCTTTCATGAATCCATGCTGGTTGTTGCTTAAAATGTTTTTTTCCAGCCAGAACTCGTCTATGTGGTCTTTTATTAAACGCTCCAGTATCTTCCCAACTATAGAAGTTAAGCTAACAGGTCTATGGTTACTTGGTAAAGACTTTGTTCCTTTTTAAATATAGGTACCATGTTCGCCCTGCACCAATCCAGTGGTACTATTCCTGTCATTAATGAGTCCCTACAAATTAGATACAATGGCTTTGAAATTACAGAGCTCAATTCTTTTATGATCCGTGGGTGGATACCATCAGGTCCAGGTGCTTTATCCACCTTTATTCTGTCTAAATATTTCTGGACCATATCACTTTTGAACCATTGTGGATCATTCGGGGCTGTGTCAATACCACCCCCATTATGGACATGAGATCTTTTGTATACACAGATATACAGTATTTAATAAATTAGCCTTCTCTTTGTCCCCTGTCACCCACTCTAGATTATTTTGCAAAGGGCCTACATGCTCAGACCTGACCTTTTTACTATTAATATATTTGAAGAATTTTTGGGGGTTTGTCCTACTATCTTTTGCAAGTCGTTCGTTTTGAATTTTTGCAACCTTGATTTACTTTTTACATATTCTGTTAAATTCTTTGTAACATTTAAACAACACTAGTGTTCCTTCATTTTTATATTTTTTAAAAGCTCTTTTCTTATTGTCTATAGCTTTTTTAACTTTGACCGTGAGCCACTTAGATTTTATTTTAAGCCTTTTAAACGTATTGCCCATGGGAATATACTTTGCACTGAGGTCCCAAACAGTCTTTTTGAAGAATTCCCATTTCTATTTTGTGCTCATTGATGCCAATATTCCCTCCCAGTCTAAGTCCTGGAGAGCAGCCCTCATCCTTTGAAAATGTTCTCTCTTGAAGCTGAGCGTTTTTATCTTTCCCATATGTATTTCTTGCTTACAGCTAACATCAAATGAAATCATGTTATGGTCACTGTTACCCAGGTGTTCCTGTATCTGAACATTAGTAATAAGCTCTGCATGGTTTGAGGTACAGATCTTTCTATCACTCAGCAAAGTATCTCTGGCTCCATAACTAATCTAAAGTTTGTCACCATTTCAGAGATGCCGGCAATTTTAGGGCTTGACATACTGACTATCTATTTATTCAGTGCCATCTCATTTTTTATATTTTACCAAATAATTGGGTAATATATTACATTTGTATGCCCTAAAATGAACTTTGTGTATCTTTTACTGAAAACAAAAGATTACATTTGGTAAACCATTGCACTAATATCATGTGACAGAAAAAGATGATACAGCAAGCATGGTTTCTCCAGGGTTTCTGCTTTCAGAAAATATACTGTATAATGTTTAGGGGTTTTATATAATCTTCAGGCCTAAAATAATTTTTTTACCATGGGTGAAAACAAAAAAAAAAGCTCCAGATGTGAAAGGGTTAAACACCTCTAAACTAAACATGAGCCTAAACTGGGCGTAATTTTTGTGTGGGCACATTGTGTTCCAGTACTGAACTGACCGAGTATAAAAAGATACGAGTAAACTTTAATTGGACGCTCTCACCTTATACTTTAGTGTGTGTGGATTTATTTCAGATTTTTTGTTATTTATTTTAAAAGAGAAATCCATGTCATGTAATGCTTGAGCCAAAATGTAGACTGCAATATACACTTTATAGGATGTGTTCTCATCAGGAAAATATAAATCAAGTGGACGTGTCCCCAAACTGCAGTCCCTAAGAGGATGTCCAGTTGTGAGTGGAATAAGGAAATTTTTCATTTGGTTTTTTGAAAAGCAACTACATTCAGTTATGAGAATATCCTCTATCAGGGGGTCAATTGGGTGGCTGGATGGATAAATACTATAAAAATATTTCAGCAATTCCTGTATGTAGAGATGGGGGGACGTAAACACCAAGCTGCAGTTACTGAGAGCTAAAAACATTTCACTTAATGACCAAGAATCTGGTAGAATTAATGTTTTCTCTGTGTAATAAGGGACATTGATCAATAAAAACTTGTAATAAGTCAGACTAACTGAGCCACAAATAATAAGAACTTCCGTAGTTGAGGTCCTCAGCTCTGGAGGAATTTTATTATAATTCTTTACAGACACCAGAATCTTGAATTCAATACAAATTCCATGATTAGATAAATGTTTGCTGAGTTGTCGGATCTCCCTCTCTCCGTATTCATCATCAGATGTAAGGATCCCGACCCAGTTCCACTTCAACCTTTCCAGTAACTTTGCTATGGCCACATATTGCATCTCATCATCCGGAACTGTCCGGAAAAAGTTTGGATACATCTTTCTATCACTCAGTAAAGTATCTCTGGCTCCATAACTAATCTAGAAAGAAATAAAACTGTCTGTATAATTAATCTGGAACTCTTAATGGACAGAAGAAAACCTTAGAAAATGTTTTAATGTTTTTTTTTTTTTGTTTTTTTTAAGAGCAGCAAACATGTCATGTGAGCTGTCTACAAGAGATCTATAAGCAGATTTTAGTGGTGCTTTTATTTCACCGGACCAATCAGATAAAGATACAATAATAAATGTATTATTTCATAAATGATTACAGCCATCAGTGAAAGCTGATAATATTATATTAATGAGGAATTTATCAAAACTGGATTAGCCAGAATCTGGACCAACTAATCAGCCTCTATCTTCAGCTTGTTTAGTTAAACATTAAAGATGAAAGATAAGAGCTGATTGGATACCATGCATAACTGCACCAGATTCTGGCTGCTCCAGTTTTGATAAATTCCCCTCTAAGAGTTCTTCCTCCTGTAATCCCACCTAGGGATCTCCTGATCATCAGTTTACTGGACAGACACTCCCACTGCAAGACTGATTTTGGCTTTAGCTGGAGGTGGACAACCGAGTATAAACACAATTACCAGCTCAGCTCCTGAACCTGCATATCCTTTATATATATATATATATATATATATATATATATATATATATATATATATATGTCTTTTCAATACCTTCCTTGCACTGTATATACACAGTGCGGCTGATTTACGAACGGTTTTCACCATGAGTTGTGGCGCACGGCGATGCGCAATGGCTGTTTTCGTATTTACAAAACATTTGCGCCTGTGACACAACGCTATTTCCCATTTACTACTATCTTGCTGGTGCACGGGAGGCGGCGATCGGTGCGCCGCTATAGACATGGCGCACAGCATCTTCAACTCAGGATTAAAAGAAGCTGGAAGGGCCAATATTATGGGGGTGATGTGGGGTGATGTGAGGAAGTATAGATATATCTATCCAAGTAACAAATATGCCCAAAATAGACTGATAAATTAACTTTCCCTGAACATGCCTGCTGCGCCAGCAAGTACACTTAGAACTGCGTGAGGTCAATTATTGCACTGCACATACGTAAGCAGCATTTGCACGTGTTCAAGTGCTCTGCTTCACTGCGCCGGCAAAATCTTAGTAAATGTCAAGCCACGTAAATTAATTTGCATAAGTTGAACGGGCGCACCTCTCAACTTGACTTTTTTTTTTACTCTGGTTCACTTCTATGTTTTTTTTAAGGATATTTGCACACAGGTCATGTTAAAATTAGAAAAAAAATGCGTGGGAGTCCCCTGAAATTCCATTACCAGGCCCTTCAGGTCTGGTATGGATATTAAGAGGAACTCCGCGCCAAAAAAAAAAAAAATGGCATGGGGGTCCCCCTTAAAACCCATACCAGACCCTTATCTGAGCATGCAACCTGGCAGGCCGCAGGAAAAGAGGGGGGATGAGAGAGCGCCCCCTCCTAAACCATACCAGGCCACATGCCCTCAACATTGGGAGTGTTCTTTGGGGTCCCCCCCAAGCACCTTGTCCCCATGTTGATGAGGACAAGGGCCTCATCCCCACAACCCTGGTTGTGGGGGTCTGCGGGCGGGGGGCTTAGCGGAATCTGGAAGCCCCCTTTAACAAGGGGACCTCCAGATCCCACCCCCCTGTGTGAAATGGTTATGGGGTACAAAAGAACCCCTACCATTTCACCAAAAAAGGTGACAAAAGTGTTAAAAATTACAAGAGATGGTTTTTGACAATTCCTTTATTAAAGTCTTCTTCTTTCCATCTTCTTCATTCTTCTTTCCTTCATCCTTCGGTTTCTTCCTCCACCTTCTTCTTCCTCCATCTTCTTCTTCCTCTGATCCTCTGCTTCTTGCTCCGGTGTTCTCATCCAGCATCTTCCTCCATGTTGACTCTTCTTCTCCGCTTTGTTCTCGGGCCACTCCGCGCAATGGGAGGCTCCCGCTGTGTGACGCTTCTCTTAGTCTGACACTAATATAATGGAACTGGGCGTCAGAGGGGGGCGGGGTCAGAAGAAGAGAAGCATCACACAGCGGGAGCCTCCCATTGCGCGGCGCGGCCCGAAAACGAAGCGGGGAAGAAGAGACGCCGTGCCGAACAAGAACACCGAAGCAAGAACCAGAGGATCGGAGGAAGAAGAAGATGGAGGAAGAAGAAGATGGAGGAAGAAACTGAAGGATGAAGGAAAGAAAAAGGAAGAAGGAACAAGATGGAAAGAAGAAGACTTTAATAAAGGAATTGTCAAAAAATGTCTCTTGTCATTTTTAACACTTTTGTCACCCTTTTTAGTGAAATGGTACTGGTACTTTTGTACCCCATTACCATAGGTGGGGGCCGGGATCTGGGGGTCCCCTTGTTAAAGGGGGCTTCCAGATTCTGATAAGCCCCCCGCCTGCATACCCCCACAACCACTGGCCAGGGTTGTGGGGATGAGGCCCTTGTCATCTTTAACATGGGGACAAGGTGCTTTGGGGTGGACCCCAAAGCACCCTCCCAATATAAGGGCATGTGGCCTGGTACGATTCGGGGGGGCACTCTCTCATCCCCCCTCTTTTCCTGCGGCCTGGCAGGTTGCATGCTCGGATAAGGGTCTGGTATGGATTTTGAGGGTGACCCCCACGCCATTTTATTTATTTTTTGGCGCGGGGTTCCCCTTAGTATCCATAACAGACCTGAAGGGCCTGGTATGCTCTTGGAGGGGAACCCATGCCAGTTTTTGTTTTAAAATTAAAGTCACCTGGCCTGGGGGCGACTTAAAGTCGTGTTGTAAGTCGCCCCAAGTCATGTTGTAAGTCGCCCCAAGTCGTGTTGTAAAGTCACCCCAAGTCGTGTTGTAAGTCGCCCCAAGTCGTGTTGTAAAGTCGCCCCAAGTCATGTTGTAATTCGCCCAAAGTCACGCTGTAAAGTCGCCCCAAGTCGTGTTGTAAGTCGCCCCAAGTCGCGCTGGAAGTCGTGTTGCCCCTGTGTGACTGGACTGTTAATGATAATGATGTGTGCTATTATCAATGGCATATTATTATCGCTGTGCGCCGGCATATAATGTGTTGCGCTTATTCGTGCGCCGGTCTGAACCGGCGCAGCGCATTCCTCTTAGTAAATGACCCCCATTGTATCAATCCCCAAAAGCAACTACAGCACATATAAGATTCAGACCTACAAGTCTTGATACTCTATATACTGTATACAGTATACATATTAGAATTATGCAGTGCTTCCACATCTCCAATATATCCATACCACCACCAAGTACACAGTAATCTCCCCGACTGCTGAATGAAATATGAAATACAATAATTCAATACCAAAACAAACTTCTGTTAAAAGTCCTCTTTCAATTATATGTGGGATCCAAGATCCACTGATAGATAGTCTTTCCCCCCACAACCCTGGCCCGGTGGTTGTGGGGGTCTGCAGGCGGTAGGCTTATTGGAAGCTGGAAGCCTTTTTAAAAATAAGGAGGCATCCAGAAAGTAAGTGAAAATATCAAAATTGGGCCCAATTAGCCATTTCCCTCCCCGGTGTCATGCAAATCATTAGTGTTACAAGGTCTCAGGTGTGAATAGGGAGCAGGTGTGTTAAATTTGGTGTTATCACTCTCACTCTTTCATACTGGTCACTGGAAGTTCCACATGACATCTCATGGCAAAGAACTCTCTGAGGATCTGAAAGAAAGAATTGCTGCTCTACATAAAGATGCCCTAGGCTATAAGAAGATTGCCAAGACCCTGAAACTGAGCTGCAGCACGGTGGCCAAGACCATGCAGCGGTTTAACAAACAGGTTCCACTCAGAACAGGCCTCATCATGGTCGAACAAAGAAGAAAGTGGGGGAAGGGATAAACAGTTCAATTTCTGTATATGCGGACAATACTTAGCTAAGCAGGGCAATAACTTATATATATGCAAAAATACAAATGGAATCTACTCCCTGAGGGGAGAACCTCTAGGGGAATCTAGGATGGAAAAGGACCTGGGGGTCCTAGTAGATTATAGGCTCAGCAATGCAAGCAAAGCAAACAGAATATTGGCATGCATTAAAAAGGGGATCAACTCCAGAGATACAACAATAATTCTCCCACTCTATAAGACTCTGGTCCGGCCGCACCTGGACTATGCCATCCAGTTCTGGGCCCCAGTCTTCAGGAAGAATGTGGTGGAAATGGAGCAAGTTCAGAGAAGGGCAACAAAACAAATTAAGGGACAGGAGGACCTTAGTTATACTTTTCCGCAAAAGGGAATTTAATACACTAAATTTAACTTTAACTTTAAGACACTAAAATTAGAAGAAAAGCGGTTTAACCTTAAACTGTGTAAAGGATAATTTACTGTAAGAGTGGTTAAGATGTGGAATTATTTTCCACAGGCAGTGGTCTCATCGGGGAGCATCGATAATTAAAAAAAAAAAACTATTTGATAAGCACCTGAACGACCACAACATACAGGGATATACAATGTAATACTGACATAAAATCACACACATAGGTTGGACTTGATGGACTTGTGTCTTTTTTCAACCTCACCTACTATGTAACTATGTAACTATGTAAGTTGAATGCACGTGCTCAGCGTCATATCCAGAGGGTAGCTTTGGGAAATAGACGTATAAGTGCTGCCAGCATTGCTACAGAGGTTGAAGGGGTGGGGGGTCAGCCTGTCGGTGCTCAGACCATACGCCACACACTGCATCAAATTTGTCTGCATGGCTGTTGTCCCAGAAGGAAGCCTCTTCTAAAGATGATGCACAAGAAATCCCGCAAACAGTTTGCTGAAGACAAGCAGACTAAGGACATGGATTACTGGAACCATGTCCTGTGGTCTGATGAGAGCAAGATAAACATATTTGGTTCAGATGGTGACAAGCGTGTGTGGCGGCAACCAGGTGAGGAGTACAAAGACAAGTATGTCTTGCCTACAGTCAAGCATGGTGGTGGTAGTGTCATAGTCTGGAGCTGCATGAGTGCTGCTGGCACTGGGGAGCTACAGTTCATTGAGGGAACCATGAATGCCAACACGTACTGTGACATACTGAAGCAGAGCATGATCCCCTCCCTTCGGAAATTGGGCCGCAGGACAGTATTCTAACATGATAACAACCCCAAACACACCTCTAAGACAACCACTGCCTTGCTAAAGAAGCTGAGGGTAAAGGTGATAAACTGGTCAAGCATGTCTCTAGACCTAAACCATATTGAGCATCTGTGGGGCATCCTCAAACAGAAGGTGGAGGAGCGCAAGGTCTCTAACATCCACCAGCTCTGTGATGTTGTCAGTGTGCACATACCATCAGAAAAGTTTGCCCCTCTAGAAGTACTCTAAAGTGCAGAAGAACACTTATTCCCTTTGCTTGTAAGAAACGGGCATTGGCGCATAGCACCCACACCTGTGATTGACGCTATAGTCTATTTAAACCAGCGAGTGCCTGGCTCCAGTGCTGCTTCATCTTCAGCTCCCGTGTACCCTGTTACCTGTGAATCCTGTGTCCGGATCTCTGTGTTAACCCGGCTTGTCTTGACCATCCCTTGAACCCACCTGCATTGACCTTGGCTTCACCTGTGACCTCTCTTCTGCCTTCTCCCTTGGCTCCTGTTTGCACTCATCTGGTTCCAGACCTAGCTTGCCTCCTGACTACATTCCTGCCTGCACCCTGCATCTGACTGCCTTGCCGTGTATGACCCAGCCTGCTTGACCTTGCTATCTGTTGCTGTCACCTGCACCAGCTGCCTACCTGCCAAGACCTTCCGGTATCTTCTCCAGCCATCCGGGACATCTGCCCAGCTGCCTTCATGATTCCTTGGCACTCTTGCGACTCTGCACTCTGGCGCCTTCTGTTCACATTATCAGAGGCCCCGAGTCAGAGGTGTAAGGGAGGCCTTCCTCGTCCAAACAGGCTCTACTATCAGGTACATGATAGATGTTGCCATGGAGGAGTGGAAGAGGACTCCAGTGGCAACCTTTGAAGCTCTGGTGAACTCCATGCCCAAGAGGGTTAAGGCAGTGCTGGAAAATAATAGTAGCCACACAAAATATTGACACTTTGGGCCCAATTTGGACATTTTCACTTAGGGGTGTACTCACTTTTGTTGCCAGCGGTTTAGGCTAGACATATGCGATTCGTTTCGTACAAATTGAAAATTCGTAAAAATTCAAAATTCGTACAAATTTCCAAAAATTCTTACATTCGGAAGCATCCGAAATACGAATTACTATGCTTCCGAATTTTATACGAAAAAACGTGACTGGTGTTTTGTTAACCAATCAGAGGTTTTCTTCTGCTGCTGAGTGAGGATTGGGAAAATTACCTTTTTTAATATGGGAGTGGGAGACTGGTAATGGTAGTCGATGGGACATTCAGAATCGGACAAAATAAAAATCATTTTATTATCATTTTATTATTGTCATAATAATTACGATTATTCGTTATGATAAAGTTAAAAACCCAGGAAGTTATCACAGCACAGGGATGGTGGGAGCCGCTCATAATGAGCACAGCAGGGGTACAAACCCATATTGAGAAAGGTGTTTTTTGCTTTTTAAATTCATCATAACGAAAATTCGTATTTTGTCCGAATCCAAATTGAATTTCGGATAAGAATTACGAAATACGAATTAACGGCTAATACAAAATGGAAAGAAACAAAACTAATTTATTGACGGCGCACATGTCTAGTTTAGACATTAATGGCTGTGTGTTGAGTTATTTTGAGGGGACAACAAATGGACACTGTTATACAAGCTGTACACTCACTACTTTACATTGTAGTAAAGGGGGTTATTTACGAAAGGCAAATCCAGTTTGCACTACAAGTTGGAAGTGCAGTCGCTCTAAATCGAAGGGGTAAATCTGAAATGAGGGGAAGCGCTGCTGATTTTATCATCCAATCATGTGCAAGCTAAATGCTGTTTTTTATTTTCCTTGCATGTCCCCCTCGGATCTACAGAGACTGCACTTCCAAGTACACTTGTAGTGCAAAGTAGATTTGCCTTTAGTAAATAACCCCCAAAGATTCAGATTTCAGTGTCACATGAAAAGATGAAATAAAATATTTACAAAAATATGAGGGGTGTACTTACCTTTGTGAGATACTGGATATATGATCATCAGGGGACTGAATGGGCAACAGATCATGCACTCCAAATGCCACAACAGTCTGGACTGAACATTTGCCCATCCCTACACAGCGCTGCCTTTATTTTTTAGAACAATGTTATACTTTACAGCGCTTTGTACAAAGGATTATTTGTACCCTTTTCACCCTCCTCACCATAAGACGACTAGCTGTCCTAACCTTATGTAATATAGGAAATTCAGCTTTTCTTACCTGGGTGTAACCATATAGATTCAGCAGCTGGGCCATTTGGAGAGAGGTGTCAGAATTGAGATCTCCAATGAAACCAGCCAGGGCACCTCGCTCCATACAGGAATAATTTGGAGCTTCCTTTGTATGTCCAGACAATATCTGTAGAACGTCTTTTATAGCTTTATTCACATGTCCACAAGAATCATACACATGGTATCCCAGAGTTATGTTGGGCAGAATATCTGGACTGCGGTTTATCTCATCAATAGCAAAAATAAAAGCCAGGAGATGTCTGTATTCTCTCCGGTAAACACTGCAAAAAATTGACAGTTTTTTATTGGTCTACAGTTCAAGGATTTGAGCAGAAATTCTTTATGGAAAAATGTATAATACATTTTAACTAGAGATCTATGGTGGGATTGGTGGCCGTGTGCATTGCTCCATGAAACATATAATGAAATTCAATTATTCCTGCGAATCCATGAGTTATAGCAGTGGTTGGCTATTTACAAGGCATAGAGGACCTCATCTGTAGCCCCTGATATCACCAAGTAGCCGCACATAATATTCTGTATATGTAATGCTACAGAAGAAGGTCAGAGAATGCAGACTTACTAGAGGAAAGGGTCAGAGACTACAAAATTGCTACAAGGCTGGTTGGAGCCTACAGACATTCCATAGGAGACAGTCAGGACCAGAGATAAGACGATCTTCCTGGGTTTAGTTTGTGAAATGTTTCTAAAATCTTGCTTACATTCTGAAGTTTGTGAACTGTCAGCAAACCCCCTGAAGTCTATGGGGGTGAATGTTGTTTTTTAGTTTTGTCCATTTCTAGAGCTAATAGGCAAACTATTTTCAAACAAAAAGGCATGAGAACTGGCCACTGCCATGATGAGGGGGGGGGGGGGGGGGGGGCATGTACCAATACCATAATTAGTGTCTCTCCCTACACAGTATTTTCAGCCCTCCACACATTAACAATATGGCTGATGTAAGCCCAACTTTTTTCAGAGTGTGAGTTGGGTTATTGTTTTTCTTATATTATTGGCTCTTGTGACCAGGGTGATGACTAGTTATGTGGTTTTGGTTTGGACAACATTTTGATTGTGTGGAGGTTAGGTAAACGACTGAACAATTTTTGAGTGTGGCCCGGTCAAACCTCCGGCACCAGCTGAAAGCGATACATTTGGCATCAGTATTACTACCGCTGATAAGTGACCGCTTCCCTTCTGACTGGTTCTTAGGAAACCGGCAACCGCCAACATAATCTGCTTTGTCATTCATTTGTATTGGTGGGTTGGATCAGAAATGTTGGACAAACTGATTGATGATGAATTTATGCTGTGTTTTTTTTTTTTTTGTGCTAAAAAAAAGGACTTGTCAAAAACTGTGGTGTGTTTATTTTTTCACCTATTCTATGAATGAGTATGGCTACTGTGTATCTCCTACTCATTCACATAGGCGGGAAGGCTTGTATCTGGGGTTTCCAGTTTCCAATAAGCCCCCCAGAATTCAGACCCCCACAACCACCAGACCAGGGTTGTGGGAAAGAGGCTCTTGTCCTCATCATTCTGGTGCTTTGCCAGTGACCTCCTGGCAATTTACCCCCCATGCTGAGGGTATATGGCCTGTTATTGTTCAGGTGGGGAGGCTGAATTCTCACTTTTCCTGGCTTGACAGGGGCCATGATCATATATAGTAAATACCACATGTGGATTTTGAGTGAAAATCTTCCCCTTAAAATCAATATCAGACCTTACCGGTCTGGTATGAATATTTATGGGGGGCATATGCCTTTTTTTGGGTACACCTTGACATCCTTATCAGAACCTCGCCAGTGTAAAGGGTCATTTATGCATCCTTAGGGGGAATTATACACTTGTTTGTTTTGTGTGGGGTCCACCATTAACACCTATACCAGATCCCCTCACCTGGGATAAGAGTCTGCTATAGATTAGGTGAACCCTCAGCTGATTGGTAGGTGGCTGAAGCTGTAATTTGCCTGCAATTTAAACAGCATTTTTTTTCCATTTGTAAATGTCAATGCTGCTGTAGTAGGTTGTATACATTATGCTGATGCGCCACTTCACCAGCCGAGTCAGGGCATCCCCAAGGTGTGTTAGTTATCTTTTTTCCCTCTTTTTTAACTCTGCCTATGTTACCTCAAAGAGTCTAATCAACCCCCAAACACACACACACACTCACAGTTTTTTGTTTTTTTATCTGACAACAAAACAATCCACCCATGTTGTAGAGTTCAGGAGAAGGGCAGACATTATTTAGTTTAGCAAAAGAAACATGGCAAGGCTGACACCATTCCTTGTTATTTCATTTAACAAATAGAACAGTATTGTCAGTCCACAACAAGAACAGATCAATGGGAATTTTTCTGTGACTGCTTTGTCTTTAATCCTTTGATCTGTGCTTCCACTCATACGCAGACGACACTCAACTGTATTTCCGGATCACCGGACAAAAAGACCAATACCAGGAACTAGGAAAATGTCTCACATTGATAGATGACTGGATGACCACTAGCTCCCTCAAACTAAATGGATCAAAAACAGAACTACTGCTCCTCGACGCAAACTCAAGGAAAAAGACGAAGACCCCATGGACACCACCAACCATCCTGGGACAGACCATCCTTCCAAGCAACAAAGCCAAAAGCCTCGGAGTAATCTTTGATTCAGGGATGACCATGGAGGCACAAATAGGATCCGTAATCAGCGGATCCCACCATCTCCTTCGCATGCTACGCAGACTCATCCCCTTCATCCCGGAAAAGGAAAAAGCGGTAGTAGTAGGAACCATCATCAATTCGCGTCTCGACTATGCAAACTCCCTGTACATAGGATTACCGGATTACCAGATTGCGCGCCTTCAAATTGTCCAAAACACAGCAGCTAGATTAGTCACCGGAAAGAAACCCTGGGAATCCATCTCCCCATCCCTAAGGATCCTCCATTGGCTCAAGGTAAAAGATAGAATCACATTCAAGACCCTCTGCCTCACCCACAAATGTACACAAGGAAATGTGCCTCAATACCTTTGTGAGAAAATAGAAAAATATATACCAAATCGCAGCCTTCGATCAACAAACCAAAATCGCCTTCTCATCCCCAAAGCCCGATACAAATCGAAGGGAGAACGAAGATTCGCAGTACAGGGACCCCGGCTATGGAATGCTCTACCGAACAACATCCGCTTGGAAGAAAACCATCAGGCCTTCAGGAAAAAACTCAAGACCCACCTCTTCTAAACATGGCATCCCAACCAGAGCAGACAAGCGCCTTGAGGCGATGCAGTTCGCAGTTGTAGCGCTATACAAATCATTCATTCATTCATAATCCTTTCACTGCCAGAGCCGCATTTGTGTGAAATATTAAAATGCCTGATGATTAGTTAAAATCCCCCAAACATTATATATTTTCTGAAAGCAAAGACCATGTGATATTAGTGGAGCTGTTTATTAAACACATATTTCAGTAAAAAATACACTAAAAGTAATGTTACTGCACACAAACGAAATGTGGTAGTCAACTTTTTGGTAAAATATAAAATATGAGGTTGTTCTGAGTAAATAGAAACCCAACATGTAAAGCTTTAACATTGTGCATGCCGGTGAAAAGGAAAATGCAATGCCGGCCATCGGAAACAGAAGTACTATATAATGTTATTGTGGTGCCTTAAAATTCATGTCCAACTAAAACCTTTTTTTCTTTTGGACAGTCACTGTCCGGGGCTCCATTAGAGAGATTCTCCCTCACTTCCTGTCCTGCAGATAACAGTTTTACCAGACAGGAAGAGAGGAAAAATCTGCAATAGACAGACAGAAATACAAGGCTGACAGGGATTTCAGCCTTCCAGTACTTTACTAAAATGTGTTTATTTCTGTGCTGCTATTGGAGAGATTCCCTCACTTTCTATGAAACAAGTTATCTGCAGGACAGGAAATGAGGGGAATCTCTCTAATGGAGCCCCAGATAGCAATAAAAAAACCTGACAGGGATTCTTTATCCTTCCCCACTCTAATTGAAAGTGAAAAAAAAGTTATGGAGTCAATAAGGGCCAAAGTCATTCAAGGTCCCATTTATACTTGTGCATTGTGGTAACACATAACAATGCATGGCAAAGCACCTTCTCTATGGGCAGTGCAATGCGGTGTCATTCATTGTGAATTGCCCCCCAATGCATTGTACAGTAGATCCCAACACACAACACACCTCTAGGCACCATAATACACATACCATGCTCTGTGGTGTGCTGCCTTATTAAAACAAGGAATTGCATGTTTTTTTTTCCCCATTGTGGTGCATTGGCAGCTATTCATAATGAATGAATGTGACCACTAATACCCGGATTTCATGAACATATTTTATATAAATGCAGTGTAACAGACTGGAGGAGTCCTGCACATTATCACACATATCTCCTAAAGACACAGCTCTGTAGATCAGATTGGAAGATTTGCTCTTCATATTTCACTTACGCTGAACACATGAGATTTCTAATAAGACTTCCCTTCTGACTCCACCGTGTCACTACAGAATGTACAGAGAATATCCCTCCTATAATGATGTCTCCATCCTGAGAATACTTGTACTCAAATGTATAATTCCTCATAGTCATATCACAGCGGTGATCAGAGTTCTGGGTGTCAGATGTGCAGGGGGTCACACACAAAGACCACAACCACAATATTCTAAGTGGATATCTGAAGACAACATGGACAAGTCTCTGATAGACTCCAATCACGTCTTCTTCTTTTCCTGACCTCATTATCACTGACAGCAGCCCAGGATCCTGACACTGACTTCATGGCTCAGCTGAAGGCTGTGAGAGTGTCAGGTTTATAAAGAATAATTCTGTTATTTATTACTGATAGACTGGAATATGAATCTACTTATAGAGTAGAAAAAAAAAGGTCATACATAAAATACACAGAATCCATCTTTGTCAGCACCGTAGAAAGTGAAGGTAAAAAAAAAAACAATATGACATATTCTACATGACGTAGTAAAAATGAGAAGTTTGATGGCCAAGAATGCCACGTGTATTATTATTATTATTATTATTATTATTATTATTAATATTGTTATTCATAAAATGAATTTAATATAAATATAGGTGTAGGGATGAGGTTCAGCAGTTACCATAGATTTGGGGTGAATCTATGGAATTCAATTTCAATTTAAATTTGGGAAACACAAAAAATTTCCAGGTTTACCACAAAAATAGAGACCATCCTCTAATGAGGCACACAAGGAATGGATGAAAGAATGGATGACCTATTGATGAAAAGGTGGGGTTACAGCAGCTTTATTATCAGTGTTGTTAGGGACAGCTGACAATTCTGTGTAGATAGAGATTACTATTTTTTTCTTCATCAGTACATGTCCCCCACGGCAGTGCATAAATCAGAATATTAGCGTGTTACTGCCAATCTGCCCTTTAAGCTGCCTTTTGTTTGAAGTATGCAACTGGATCATTTGAAAGACTAATGCCCCATACACACGGTCGGATTTTTCGACAGAAAATGTCCTATCGGACTTTTTCCATCAGATTTTCCGACGGACAAGTTGCTCTCAAATTTTCCGACAACAAAGTCCGATCACGCAAATTCCGATCGTGTGTAGCCTAGTCCGGCGGACAAAGTGCCACGCATGCTCAGAAGAAATTCTGTGATGGAAGCGCTCGGTCAGGTAAAACTAGCGTTCCTAATCGACACAGCACATTCGTCATGCTGCAATGTTAAAATGTGTTTAATGCAGCGCATTATCTTTTTCTTTACAATGCAAGAAGAATGACGTTTTCTAGCTGCTCATATTCACACTGACTTCTCACAAACTTCTTTCTTTATTCTTTTTCATGATTTATTGGCTAGATGTTTTTTATTCGTCAGATCTTAAGAAGGTTTTTTTTAATTTTTGGTGGATTTGTCATTTATAGTGTTTTTTTTTTTTTTTTTTTTAATCCAGATTTGGTTTCTTTATTGTTTTTTTTTTTTTTTGTGGGGGGGGGGGGGGGGGTTGTGTGTCTCAACTTATCCCAACACCATTATTATCATTTGTATTTTTGCCTAAATTCCCTAGGAGGTTGTTTGGTGTTGGTGCACCTTGTAAATTTGACTTTAGGATTTGTGAAATGTACCTGCCTACTCACAAATAAACTGTCCTTTTTGAAGTTAAAAACATAGGCAAGTATTTCTTCAAAACAAAAATAAACTTTATTTGGTGTCATAAACAAAATAAACAGGAAGGCAACGCTGGAGAAACTGGTCCATTTCGCAAAGCCTTTTGGTCCCCAAGGCAGACATCAAATATGTAATATGAAAATTGGTGGCCTGAGGAGTACATATCAGAGGGAGTTCAATCTGGTCCATAAGTCCAAGCGATCAGGAGGGTCAAATTCCATCTATGTCCCCAGGATGTTGTCAGACAAGAGGCTGCATCTTCTGACAGACCAGACGGAACACAGGCCATCACTATCTGGTCTTCCTAACGCACTTCCCTCCAGGCTTCCTTCCAGGCTGTGGCTCTTATCTTCGAGTTGTGGCAGCAGGTGGAGGAGGAGGAGGGCAAGGGGCAAACTCCTGGCTGCCACTTGCCACAGCCTCCTCCCGGCTGAGGTCTTCCTGTGTATGAAAATGGGACATAGTTTTAGTTCTTTGTTAATCAATCACACTATTTTCAGCTCGTGACTGTTGCAAATAGAATGTTAAGAAATAGAACATCCTATCATTCAGAGCCCAGCATTTTTCATTCCTGGCCCAATCCTCTTAACTCACAACTTACCTGATCAATAATAACATCTAGTTAACATCATTAAATGCACGTCAATAAATATGTTCACCAATGCTATACCTGTCTCAAGCTGGGCCCCTCCACATGTTGTTGCCTGGAAGGCCCAGGTTGGACATCGGAAGCCTTAGCTGGGTGGGAAGGAAGCCTGGAAGGAAGATGGTAGGGTGATGGCATGGGTTCCCTCTGGTTTGCCAGAAAATGTAGCCTCTCGTAGAACTTCATCCTGGGAACATAAATGGCATTCGTATCTCCTGATCGCAAGGACTGCTGGTACCTCTGTCGCTCCCTCAGATAGGTGCACCTCAGGGCACCAATTTTGGCCATCACATAGGTGATGTCTGCCTTGGGGACCATGATTTGGAAGTAATGAAGTAGTTTCTCCAGCGCTGCCTTCCTTTTGGTTCTATTTCTATAATCGGGGTGGGAATTCTGCCACAGGCATGGCATCGCCCTGAGCTCATGAATGATCAAATCATAGAAAAAAAGGAAACTTAAATGGGTCCATAGTATTTTCTGCAAGACAAACCAGAATACTGTCAGGCTAAACTCTCCTAATCTTGTACCCAAATAAGCCTCAATGGAGAAGCATTCTAGGCTAGTGATGTACCAAGTTCAAATTGTACCTTCGTTAAAGCGATCGATCGTCTCGTGCATCAGCTCTCTCCCCTCTGCTCACAGATCGTCGGTACGACACACGCGTGTGGCGTTTTCTTTACAGTGCGCATGCGTGAAACTCCACCCGCCCCTGACGATCTTTCTCGTCTATTCCCCACCCCTTCTCTTTACGGCGCAGTGGGGAGAGCACATGGCGGGGACACAGCAGGTGCGCCCTAAATATTTCAGCAACGAGGACGAGGAAAGCCCGGAGGCAGAAACGTCCCGATCCCGGAGGCTCAAATTTAAGGCATCAAATATGTCTTTTGGAGAAATGTTGGAGATGGTGGACATATTTAAAGAGGAGCGACTATGATGGGAAGTATGGGCCTTACCCCAACCCAAATGTCAGAAAGGCCTTGATCATGGCTAAAGTTGTAAAGAGGCTGCAAAAGAAATTTGGCTTAAAACGATCCAAGGATCAACTGAGGAAATGCTGGTCAGACCTGAAACTGAGGGAGCCTGATCAGTACAGAAAGATCAAGTGAGTTCTTCAAAAAAGTAAGTTAATGTCGTGTGTTCTGCTTTTTTTTTCTTGCTTGCATACTGCTCCATGTGGTTGTTTTTTCTATGTTGTACATTTGAAAATGGCCACTTTCATGTTCGTGTGTCCATTCGTTTGTACTCAACCTCGATCGTTCGGCCACTTATAATACGATGTTTGGTGAAGTTGGAGTGAACTACATTGTTTCAGGCCTGTTTTTAGTCCAAGGAAGTTTGTTGGCAATAGAGATGTTTTCAATAATGAAAAGCAAATTTCTTCAATGTAAAGGAGAGGTCACTCAGTAGCAGTTTACCCATCTGGACTCTAGAGCACTAGTGCTGGGACACCCAAACACACTTTTTATTATGTTGTCCCACACATGTGCTCCAGTGGATATAGGGGTGTCTCCATCTGACAAACTTGCACCAAAAAGGTAGTAAGTTTTGCACCTTTACAAAGTGACTACATTAATGTTGTTGTCCTTTGAACCTGGCCACAAACAACTATTGTTAGTCACTTTCAAGCAATGTTCCACATTTCCTATTTCTGCCCTCATAGATTGTTTTGCTAAGTATTCCTTTTGTACATTCTCATAGGGGAGCGAAGACTCGGGACGTCTGAGGACACCAGGAACCCCACACCTCCCAAAGAAGGGGAAATACCAACACCAGAAGCAGAGGAGGAGGAGGAAGGAGAGATAATAGAAGTTGGAGAACTTGTCACCACAACAGGTGAGTGTCGGAGAACACAGCTACAGGTAAGCTAATCAATGTATGCCTGCCTCTTTTACAATAGCCATTTTTTTTTGTTTGTGTGTTTTTTTAGGTGATGTGGATGTTGTGGAAGAAGAATCACACTTTACCACTGAAACTGCACACGTACTCATCGGGGAGATAATGGTGTGCAATCGAGATCTAGATGATATCAAGAAAAACATCAATGATGTTCAACAAACAATGAAGAACATCATTGATGTTTTAGCGAAAATCTGAAAAGGCACAAACTAATTATCACACATTTGTGGGTGTTTATCCCAACAATTTTAACGTAATAACTGGGACAAATTTGGAAGATGCACACAGTGTGTCAACATGTGCTAGCTCCCATCATGGTGGATCAATGACAACGTTTTGGGGGTGCAACCACTTTACTAACTACTAAAGTGGGTGAGGTGAAGGGGTTGCACCACCAAAACACGTCCATTGATTCCCATGATGGGAGATTGCACATTTGGACATTCTAGGCATTTGTTCTTGCATCAAATGCCCATTTTGATCCCCAAATTGTGTGCATGTTTTAAATTTACCTTTTCCAGGGGTGACACCCCATGTGATGAAGGCACGATCAAACACACTTTGAACATAGTCATGTCTGATCTTGTCTTCACTTTTCAAAGTTGAACTTTGTAAGTTCCTATGTTCAGTCTGTTTTTTTTGCTACATGCCTGGTTTACACAAATGCGCCATGTTAGTAAACAATGTTCTAAAGACCAAAGATCTTTTGAGTTTACCAAAGCATTTTTGAACAGGCACTTGTGAATGTGTTGGAAGTAAAATTTTAACATCTAAACAATGTGTGGCTTCCTTATTTCAAACCACAAAAGCGTTATTTACGTCAAAAGTTAATGATTTTGGTGACAATGGGTGTTATTTACTAAAGGCTATTCTACTTTGCACTGCAAGTGTAGTTTCCGGTGCACTTTTGCAGTGCACTTGTAGTGCATAGTGGATTTGTCTTTTGTAAATTACACCCACAGTGCTTTGTAAAAAAACATGTATCACGCCATTTTCAGGAATACACACATTTCTGTCATGGTGATGAAAAGGAGTATTTTGGGTGTCAGTTATGCACTACAAACCTTACCTACACAAAATATTAGGTATCACACACACGACATGAGAAGATTCTTTTTCGGAAGAAGAGACTGTAACCTCGTCTCGCCAAGAAAGTGCATTCCCACTGTTGAAGATAAAGGCCCAAAAAGAAAACTACAAATAAGCTAGAATACACCTACAAGAAACACAAGCAGTAAATGAGAAGAAATCTTAGGTCTGGTTAAAAAAGATATTTATTAAAAAATGCCTCTCACACATCGTCAGGCATATCAATGGCCCCCCTACCCACAAAGTACTCCATATACAACTCGCAGACTTTGCAGGCATTTAGAGGAGGCAAGCCAGAACGTGCCGCTTGAAGGGCTGTGAGGTTGGCACTGGAAGGCATGTCGACATCAGGGCCAACGGACACAACATAGTTGGTGCTATGTCGCTTTAAGAAGTTGTGCAATATGCAGCAGGAAAGCACAATGTGGTTCAGTTTATATTCCGCCAAGTCGATAGCTGTCAAAAAGAGGTGGAAGCGGCTGGCCATGATCCCAAAGGTGTTCTCCACCACTCTGCGGGCTCTGGACAGCCGGTAATTGAAGACCCTCTGGTCTGGGGTGAGGGTCCTCATCGGGAAGGGGCGCATCAGATGGCTTGTCAACGCAAATGCTTCATCCACGACAAAGACGAAGGGGAGTCCTTCAGCATTCTCCTCTGGAGGTGGCAAGCACAGACTGCCACTCTGGAGACGCCAGTAAAACTCCATGTGCGCAATGGCACCACCATCCGAGATCTGGCCATTCTTCCCCACGTCCACATACAAAAACTTTTATGTCGCCGACACCACTGCCAACATCACTATACTATTAAACCCCTTGTAATTATAATAGTATGACCCCGAGTTGGGGGGTGGGACGATGCGGACATGTTTCCCATCAATTGCACCTCCGCAGTTAGGAAAGTCCCAATGGCTGGCAAAGTGGGAGGCCACAGTCTGCCATTCCTGTGGCTTTGAAGGAAACTGTGGAGTCAAACAAGAAAAAAAAATAGTCAGTTTGCACATAAACATTGCAAGCAGATTAGACACTAACATCTTGGAACAAGATCAGACTTAAAATTTAACCAAGAAAGTATTTGCAAACCAAAGTACAAGGTCCCCATAGCAGATTACTCACCCCCCATCACTCCCCCCACTTCTGATGGCCCATTGCCAAAAACTAGGGGTTGGGGGGAATGGACAGGTAACCCTCTCCTCTTCATTGAGAGCCAAATGGCTCAATAATGTGTGATAGTTTGGCCAGACCCTCCTTACTTAACACTATTGGCAGCCCACCGGAAAGATAAAAGAAGATTCCTAATCCCCCCCAAAAAAAACAAAACAAAGGGAAGCACATTTTGACATTCTGCAATTACCTATCAAGCTAATAATAGGAGGAAAAACAAAAAACAAAAATAAAAAAAAACCTTGAAAAGTATTGAGCCAGCCCCTTGCACTACATACTTTGCTGAATCCATCCCTAAATATGACCACTATAAAGAGGTAGGTATATAGTGTGTATTGAGCTTGGCAAAGCCAGCAGATAGAGGATTGGTATCATCTGACAGAGCAGTTGGGGGAGGGGGGTTCATAATGAGTTTGGCACCCAAAAAAATAAAATAAACGGGACTCTGCATGTAGAAAAAAACACACAGAAAACATTTGTGCATATTTTAGGGGGTGTTTGGGGGAAACCAATACTATGGAGCAGACAAAATACATTGCTTAAGTGACTAGGCCATAGGTGTCTATTGGGCCAGAAGAGCATGCTGGGGTGGTAAGTGAATGGAAAAATGCATGAAGGACAAAAAGGGGCACAGCATATTAGAGCATATTGAAATCATGGTAATTAGGGAAGGAGGTCAAAAATACAAGACATTAGCAAACAGAGCATACATAGAAGGGAATATTAAAGGAGAAATGTTACCTTAATATAGTCCTCCTGTAGGACCTGGATTATAGCAGAACAGGTCTCTGGAATAATGATTCCCAGATCCTGGGGAGAGATACCTGTGGAGAACTTCAGATCCTGAAGGCTTCTCCCTGTCGCCAAGTACCTCAACGTGGCAACAAGCCTCTGCTCCGGAGTGATGGCTTGTCTCATGCAGGTATCCTGCCTGCTGATAAAAGGGGTCAGCAAAGCCAAAAGACGGTGAAAAACGGGGTCCGTCATCCGGAGAAAGTTCCTGAAATCATAAGGATTATTCTCCCGGATCTCACAAAGCAAAAGCATGTGCGAGAATTGGTCATGCTGAAGCAACCAATTCTTGGTCCACGAACTCCTCCTCGCCCTGTTCATGGACTGGTCTTGGGTCAAAGCTAAAAGCCCGACACCAAGTCCCTGCACAACACGAACTCTGCGACGAGTACGTACAGGAAACATAGCTCACAAACGGTCGGCTGGTCAGAACGGACAAACAGAAAGCACCGATAAACAGCAAGGCCTGAAAGAACTAAATGAATACCAGAAACGAGCAGACAATAAGCAGTGAAAATCAAAGAGCCTATATCAAGATATAGGCCACAATAACCAACAAATGCGAACTGACTACATGCACCGATAAACAGATATGCACGACAAGCACAAACTGAAGAGTAAGGATGAGCCCGGTGTTCGATTCGAACCCATGTTCGAATCGAGCACCGGGTGTTCGCTCGCTCGGCGAGCCCAGAACTATTGGGACCGCTCGCATCAAATTCGTGTGATGCGAGCGGCCCCGCAATGCATTGCGGCCCGCGCAGTGCAATGCTGGCTGATGATTGGCCAAGCATGCACTGTGACCCCGCATGCTTGGCCAATCACAGCGCCGGCAGCGAGGAGAGCCATAATTGGCTACAGGCAGGATGCCTGTAGCCAATTATAGCTCAGGGGCTTTAATACACGCCCCACGGTATAAGAGGCCGCCGCGGCGGCGGCCTCGCATATTATGTTTCACTCACAGTGTCAGCGTGTCAGTGTGCTGCTGACTGCTGACAACAATATGTTCTTTATTTCTGGGGATATGTGTGTGCATGCTGTTAGAACAGCATTGCAGTATCACATCTGGGGGGTGTCTATAGGTAGCCTGTGAAGGAGGGCAGGTTTCCTGTGCTTAGAACTTTCCCTGCAAAAAAGTGTCATTTTTGCAGGAAGAAAGCTATTTAAATCACTCGCGGCTAATGAATTGATGGCTCCTGTAACACAGAGAGCTGTCATTCATTAATAAAAAACAAAAAAAAAAAGCGTAGGGGTCCCCCCAAATTCAATAACCAGGCCCTTCAGGTCTGGGATGGATATTAAGGGGGATCCCAGCCAAAAAAAAAAAAAAAAAATGGCGTAGGGTCCCCCTCAAAATCCATACCAGACCCTTGAGGTCTGGTATGGATTTTAAGGGGAACCCTAGCCAAAAAAAATGGCGTGGGGTCCCCCTCAAAATCCATACCAGACCCTTATCCGAGCACGCAACCTGGCAGGCCGCAGGAAAAGAGGGGGGGACGAGAGCGGCCCCCCCTCTCGCCTGAACCGTACCAGGCCACATGCCCTCAACATTGGGAGGATGCTTTGGGGGTCTAAGACCCCTAAAGCACCTTGTCCCCATGTTGATTAGGACAAGGGCCTCTTCCCCCACAACCCTGGCCGGTGGTTGTGGGGGTCTGCGGGCGGGGGCTTATCGGAATCTGGAAGCCCCCTTTAACAAGGGGACCCCCAGATCCCGGCCCCCCCCCCTGTGTGAAATGGTAAGGGGGTACAAAAGTACCCCTACCATTTCACCAAAAAAGTGGCAAAAATGGTAAAAAGGACAGGAGACAGTCTTTGACAATTCCTTTATTAAAATCTTCTTTCTTCTTTCTTCATCCTTCGGTTTCTTCATCTTCTCCTTCCTTCATCTTCTTCCATCTTCTTCTTCCATTTTCTTCTTCCTCCGATCCGCTTCTTCTTGCGCTGGTCTTCTCGTCCTTCTCGTCCGGCATCTTCTTCCGTCGGCGTCGGCGTCGGTGTCTCTGTCTCTTCTTGGGCCGCTCCGCGCAATGGGAGGCTCCCGCTGTGTGAGGCTCCGCTCCGTCTGACAGGTCTTTTATAATGGAGGGCACCTGGTGACCCCGCCCCCTCTGACGCACAGGGACGTCATGGGGAATTCCATGATGGCTTTCCCCATGATGTCAGAGGGGGGCGGGGTCACCAGGTGCCCTCCGTTTTAAAAGACCTGTCAGATGGAGCGGAGCCTCACACAGCGGGAGCCTCCCATTGCGCGGAGCGGCCCAAGAAGACACCGACACCGACGCCGACGCCGACGGAAGAAGATGCCGGACGAGAAGGACGAGAAGACCAGCGCAAGAAGAAGCGGATCGGAGGAAGAAGAAAATGGAAGAAGAAGATGGAAGAAGATGAAGGAAGGAGAAGATGAAGAATCCGAAGGATGAAGAAAGAAGAAAGAAGATTTTAATAAAGGAATTGTCAAAGACTGTCTCCTGTCCTTTTTACCATTTTTGCCACTTTTTTGGTGAAATGGTAGGGGTACTTTTGTACCCCCTTACCATTACACACCGGGGGGGGGCCGGGATCTGGGGGTCCCCTTGTTAAAGGGGGCTTCCAGATTCCGATAAGCCCCCCGCCCGCAGACCCCCACAACCACCGGCCAGGGTTGTGGGGAAGAGGCCCTTGTCCTAATCAACATGGGGACAAGGTGCTTTAGGGGTCTTAGACCCCCAAAGCATCCTCCCAATGTTGAGGGCATGTGGCCTGGTACGGTTCAGGCGAGAGGGGGGCCGCTCTCGTCCCCCCCTCTTTTCCTGCGGCCTGCCAGGTTGCGTGCTCGGATAAGGGTCTGGTATGGATTTTGAGGGGGACCCCACGCCATTTTTTTTTGGCTAGGGTTCCCCTTAAAATCCATACCAGACCTCAAGGGTCTGGTATGGATTTTGAGGGGGACCCTACGCCATTTTTTTTTTTTTTTTTGGCTGGGATCCCCTTAATATCCATCCCAGACCTGAAGGGCCTGGTTATTGAATTTGGGGGGACCCCTACGCTTTTTTTTTTCATTTT